>OV651831.1:2463877-2563877 GCA_927349885.1 Psylliodes chrysocephalus
GCTTTGCTTAGTTTCTTCAGTAGTAACAGTAGACTATGGGTGAAGCAAGCAAAATTTTGAACAATCGTCTACCAGAACAAAGATACTTTGGATTTCCAGGTAAAGGACCGAGACAATAACCACGGATAGTAAATAGTTTTATTTTCAGTTTATGTGATACTTAACTCGCAAGTGTTTACAACATTAAGTAGCTTGCAACTTGCCGGAAGTGGCTAATAACTGAATAATTTTTAAGTAAATCAAATAGCTCTGTTCTACCATGATAGTCCAAATCAGTCCTCGGAATCAAAGCTATGACGAGCAGCATTACTAGTTAACGGTACAGAAGCAATTTGCTGCCTATTTTTATTTTAAATTAATGTTGCCTCATTTTCATAAACATTTTCGCCAATAACAGCATCGTAAATACAATTTCTTACGTGATACTAATGGTATAAGGAGAGCAAGTTTAAATTTTATATCGGCAAACTGAACTAATGTATTTGTGACAATAACAATTGTAAATACTATCTTCGAACCACTGTATCGGTGTGATATGTAAGAATGTCATAAACAAACTACTTCATTTTATAAAATATGTAATCGACCCAACCAAAATAATAAAACGAACTTATAACAAAGAAGGCTTATTTCAGACTAATCTTTTTTAACACAAAAATCTGCCCAGAAACTTGTCGCGCCGAGCAGGGAATGATTAATACTTACATAAACCTTTTTAGTGATAAATATTAGTCACACTAGTTGTCTTTTATTTTTCTGCTGAAAAATATTCTTTCTTTACGTTAATAAAATGAGTATAGTACAATAGAATTACGTCAAACACCAAAAATCGAATTATTACATTTAACAGAACTTTTTGTTTTTGTTCATATATCAATCAACTATCAATACTCTATACTGAAATTAATGAATGCCTTCGGTTTTTTATCGTAAGCACATATTCGTAACATCAACAATTATAATGGGTTCCGTCGAAATATCGCATAAAGATTTAATTCTGTTGGGTATATCATATTACAGAGCACCGCCATCATATTTCTTACAGATATGTGGTATTTTATTAAGTTTCAATTTATCAATCAGCGTCTCATTAATTAAACAATCGAACAATTTGTGCAAAAACCAGAAATTACGATAGGCAACGTCTTAAAATAATTATTATTGTAATTTGAGATATTATGAAACTTAAGAATTGTTCCCCTTTGAATTTTTTGGAGCCTCTTCAATTACACCGCCTCAACGCTCGTTTGTTTTGACGGCGAAAGCAATGGTTTATTTCGCTCGTGGCCGGGTTTTTTACTGTATCGACAAAAAAATTTTATCTGGTTTATTACCTAGAGCCGGTGAAGTGCGATGTTTACATTCTCGGGATATATGACCTATTTTGCCGCAAGAAAAACAATTGACTGGTTTAGAAATTTTTTGCCTCAAGTAATCTTTTTGTTCGTTTGTATTTGGTAATTTTTTATCAAATGATGGCACTTTTATATAATTAGCAAGGAATGCAATCAAATCACTTACGGATGACGCACCACAATTATATACCGCAGTTCTTACAACAGGATCGTTTATCGAATGTGCGATAATTTCTATTAAATCCGAATCTACCCAATTAGCTCGGGTGCGCTTCAGTTTTTTGAGTTTAATTCTCACTGATTCGACATACCTAAGTACGTGCCTCTGAGCTATGAATCACTTAAAAGCTTAACTAAAATTTTTTTTTATTTTTTTTTTTTGAAAAGATGCAGAAAAATCAATCAACCAATAAAATTTTCTTACGTTTTTCAGTGGGTTTGCCATGTGAAAAATCACAAAAAAAAAGTCTTAGTTTACTTACAGTTTCTCGGTCTGACCATCAAAATTAAGTTTTATAACTTTTTTTTTTGTTACCATACATGACTATCAAAGTTTCCAAAATTGATGCAATTGACTCAAACGACTTTGCCATGTTTTTCAAAACTACCACAAAATTTCACGGAACACAAAACAACTACGAAAATACACGTGTACCCCACACCTGATGTTAGATTTTTAATAAAGTCGATTGTCGATCAATGTCAGGCAGTGACTGCCGCGGTGATATCGTTCCTTCTGGAACGCGTACCGCTTTTAAGCACACATGCGTGAACGACCGAATGATTATAAGAGCGCCAAATTCAAATATTTTAAATATAATCTAACAATATATATTATTGTTTAAGTGCTTAAATATTGTATAAATGAAACAAATCAAAAATTAAAAAACAGTTAAAATAATAACACCACAAAATACATTTTTTTGTTTTCTTTTTGCTACTTTACAAGAAATACATATATATTTTGATTAGATGTAGTCAATCAGAACATTTTTAATCAATGGACATAGTGAATCAAAGAACATCTAATTCATTATAATAATTTGGAGGTAGGATTTTTGATTAAGAATGTCCAAAGGTTGCACATGGTACACTTTCAAAAATGACTCGTTCATGTTCAATGATAGTCTCAACAGAGGAAGCACTTGGTCGATGTACTAGGGAGAAGATAGACATTTGGCTGATGACCTAGATGGATAAAAAATGTGGGAACAGCAGTAGGCAATAAACGTTTACGGTTCAACGTTTTAGAAAAACAATTCTCAAAATGTTTCTCACACAACCTGTAATTCCGATGAAGACTGTTCACATCTATGTTACTCAAATCTTCCCTATTACAAGCTGTTAACCACATGTTGGCCCTAAAATATAAAAAAGTTGATAACAAATGTTTAGATTGACGGTACTTAGTTCAGAAATTATATATTTTAAAAAATTATTTTTGTTGAAATTGTAAAAATTGTCCTCAAGACATTTAAATAATAAATATTTGGTTGTCAAATAAATATTTGGTTTTCAAATATAAAAATTGAAAGTATTTTCTTAAGACATACCTTTCTGGCTCCATGGGAAATGCAAAATAACTTGTCCCTTTGTCTGTTTACTCTGTTTGAGATGGACAAGGGCGATAGACACATCTCTTTCTTTTCTGATCAGATGCAGAAGCCATTTCAAAAATATCACACAATAAATGAAAAACTAAAATAATAAAAATGTCTCAAAATATGCACTGCAAACAAACAAAAATAATGACATATTTACATCGCATTGACACTATTGACGTTGACGTTTTTGTCGCTTATTTTCGGACATGCGCAGAAAAATATGGACCCCTCATAAAAAATGATCTGTCGCTACTGTATTGTTCTTTATACTGGGGTTTTGATTCCGAATCCGTATTCGAATTTACACATTGATTCCGGAATATCCGGATCCTTTTACTATTCGGATTCAACGGATTTTTGGATACGTATTCTTACATCACTAGTAAAACTCCATGTTTTAGAAGGTTGATTTATTAACAACAATACCTAGTTTTGTTATCGTTTCGTTTATTCAGTCATTAAAGCGATGGATGTGAAACAAGAACTCTTTGATCCTAATAAGGACACAATTAAAAATGAACCACATATTGTTTCCGATCAAATGTATGGAAATTATTGGTGTTCTGCAAAAGACTAACGTTTAAAAACGATCAAAACTGTGTGCTTGGTGATACTAGCAATATTTGTGAATATCAAACAACAAATGAGTTAGTAAATTTTGATGAGATCAAACAAGAATGTGAACAACCTAAAGTTGAAGGTTCCGATTTTCCTGAAAACGTTGAGTACGAATCAGTGCGCGACAATGTTAATAATGTTCCTAATACTATCAAAAAGAGCCTGAGAACGCTAACGAAATTAAACCGGCAGATATAGACGATATCAAGCCTATGATTAGTGAAATAAGCGAATATAGTAAGTTTAAAAATGAAATTGAATTTTTGACGTCGCATTGTGATTTGCCTACTCTAAAAAGCGAGGTTGAGGTTACTGATTTTCCGAATTATTTTGCACAACCTTCTAACAGCAATGAAACCATAATAAAATCAAAATTATCGAAACATACTGTAAGAAATGTTCCTGCGCAGAAGAAGGGAGAGTATTTGTGGTCTCTTCTTCAAAAAAGTAAGTGCATTTATGAGCTTATATTATTTATTTGCTAAGTGTTGGGCCAAACTTGGTATATGGATAACATGACCCTATGTCCCATTTCGGGTGGTATAATTCCACTTTTGAGCTGTTTATTTTTATTTTTTATTATGAAGACTCTATTAGGTATAAATGAAAAGTATATTAATAGCAAATTTTCAGGGTTCGGAGGATATATATCACGATATATATCATGATATTTATATCTTGATATATATCCGATATATTCGATAAATTTATTTATTAAATTAAAAATATTTTACACCATTCTGAGCATCCGAAAATGTCTCAATACGCCCCTGTATAAAAGTATAATATGTGTTTGTGTTAAATATTAATGTTAACAAAATAATGTTAAAATCTGTTAATTTTATAAATTATTTTTGTTTTTTTCTTTTTAATTTGAGTTAGAATAAACGGTTTTGTTGTTTAGAATATAAGTTTTTGTTAATATATTTCTGTTAAAATTTTAAATATAGTTTGTGCAAGAAACAATACTGTTTTTAATTAAATAATTAAATTTTAAAACTGATATATATCGGATATATATCATGTGATATATTTATATAAATATCATGATATTTTCGAACCCTGCAAATTTTACATATTGAAGTTTAATTCAACAGTATTATTAAAAATAACATATAAAGTATGTACATATCTGTGCCTCAGAGGTAAGCTGCACTATGTCGACATACAGTAAGTTATGCAAATTAAAATAAAAGTACCTATGAAGTTTTATCAGTTAGGTTAGTAAAAATACATAAATATTGTGACAATAAATGGGTGTCGAAATATAATAATATATAAAAATGCAGCTCAAAAAATTTTCAAACAACATTCAAGCAGCTCTACTAAAAGTTGACTAGAATGACAGTGCAGTTTACCTTTGAGACATAGGTATTATTACAAAAATACATTTATTTATACCTTAACTAAAATCTTATTTCTCTCCTTATATAAGTTTCAAATGGCTTGAAACTAATTTCAAACATTTCCAAACTATTCATTTTGGGCAATTTTAACGTTCTATCAATTGATTGATTAGCATGAGTTGATCATAGTTAGCCACGTGCATAGGAGTAAAGAATAATTTATTGTTTCTAAAAATTCTAGAAAGTATATTTATATTCAACAATTTCAGCATCTCGAGGTTAAAAATAAATGATGGGGTCATAATAAGTTTTGCGTAATTCCAGCAGACATAATTCTAGGAATTGCAAAATGTTTTTATAATTGTATATCTGCCTATATTCACTATCCACAGTACCTCAGGAATCTGTTATCTGTCCTTTCTATAGGCTTTTAATGTGAATCACCAGGATCTTATAGTTTGTGTAGATAATATTACTATCTCTCAACACAAAGCTTAACATTTAAGATTAATGAAACAATAATGTTATAAATATGATCTATAAAATTTAATTGGCTGTCAAACAGCGTTCCTAAGTCTGAGGGGCCAATCACTCCTGCAAAATGTCGGAAATCCCATTGAAAATTCGTCACAGTCCAATCAAAGTCGGTGGCATCATCGCAGTCATTCCTATTTCCTTCTCAGTCCCTTGAAATCCCCGAATTCTTCTGCAATCCTGAGCAATCTTTAAAAATTGTGAGCAAATAGTTAACATTTCACCTATTTGCCATGGTTGGTATAGATGTTTTGACTTTGCCATCTAAGCCATTTTCATTTATTTATTTATTTATTTGGGACACAAATAGGACAAACCCAGAACAGTAACCACTAAAAATATACAAAGAATGATTAATTATTCAATTTTTTTTTTGTAAAATTAAACGAATTGCAGTTTACGTTTATCAAAAGTGTCATTCCACAAGGCCGGCCGATTGGCATCAATTAATAATTATAAAATGTAATTTTTGAGACAGTTTAATGCTTTTCTGATCCACTTAACTAGGAAATATTTACAAGGTGGTCCAGAATTTTCTTCATTTCATCTAGATTTTTTAAAATGCATAATAAAATTGTTGGTATTTTATAGGGGGTGATATTAATTAGGGTTTTAAACATATTTTATTTAAAAATAATTTAATTTATTGATGAATTTACTTTCCTTTCTGTATACGGAAAAGGAAAGTACAGGAATCATTTTTTATGCCTCAAGTTTTCGAGTCCCCTGAATACTGTTTGACTATTTTCTCGATAATCTGTGTGTGTTTAATCCATGCTCTAATGAGTTGATTAGATTTTGGGCATAGTCGGAGCATCTGGGGGTACTTTATAGGGGGGTGTTTTTCTATTTTATGAAATATATCTGTTATTTACGCTTAGAGAAGAAAATATTTCAAATAAAAATTGCTTGTAATGTTATAGTCTATAATTTTGATCCCATACCTAATTTTCCTAAAATGGTTCGTTTTCAAGAAATTTGACAAAAAGTACAAAATTTTAATTTTTAAGAAATTTGTTCAAATAAAAATTGTTTTTAATATAATTCTCTATAATTTTTATTTTATACATGATTTCTCTAAAATGGACCGTATTAGACATATTTGAGAAATTGCAAATTTCAGATAAAGAGAAAAACAAAAATTTTAAACTTAGGCTTTAATAAATGATGCAGCGAGGTGATTACATTTTGGGCATAGTCGTAGCATGGGGGGGGTACTTTATATGGTTTTTTTACTCAAAGGAATATTTTTGTTATTTACGATAGGAGAAGAAAATTCTTTAAATAAAAATATTATTCTCTGTAATGTTTCTTCTATACATGATATCTCTACAATGACCCACGGCACTTAGGCCTCATTAGGCCCTTTGTACATCCTCCTGAGATGATAGGCACCTCCTAGCTCGTGAGCTAGCCTACAGATTTAACGTCGCCAAGGGATGCTTCTCTTATATCGGCCGGTGTTAGCCGATACTCGCCGAACACACATTTTCTAATAAATGAGAGCGTCGAGCAATCGTAAAGGATATGCTCGATGGTCTCATCCTCTTGTTTGCACCCTCTGCAGAGTGCGGATTCTGACAGCCCCATGATATGGAGATGCTGTCTTACTTGGCAATAACCAGTCAGAATGTCTATGACTAGGCGCAGATTTTGTCTAGTCATAGTCAAGTATTTGTTTGCTGCAGGGTTGTCAGGATAACTTAAGAGCTCCCTGGCAATTCTGCAGTTTTTTGTTTCATCCCATATTTCCTTGAATTTCACAAGGGAATGTTCTTTGATTAGGTACCCTGTTGAAAATGTCCATTGAAAACTTATAGAATACGATAGGAATCGTATGGGTTTCTATCTGGTCTATCTGGAGCGAAAATTTTCCAGATACAGCGAAGATTGCAATCATTGAAAACATAAAGGCAAATCCACATATAACTTTTTTTTTAATGGGAATGAATGAAATTTGAATGTGTTCGGTGAACACATGGATTTAATATGGAATTGACTTATAAGATTGTAGTGTTTGTTATAAGTAGCCTCATCAAGCTTAAGAGTTTACACGTTATTCCTGTTAAAACAGCAGCTGGATTTCTATTTGGATATTCAAAATTAGTTAAGTTGTCGGTCCTTATCGGTAATAACCATGGACAAGAGTGTAGAAATGTATGAGTACTTCCTAATAAAAAATAACTCAAAAAAGTATAAGGATTCACCGATAACAGACAATTTTTTCCATGAAATTCTAAAAGGACTACCGTCTAGCCCATGCTATGGGATTTAAGAAAATTAGTTAGGATTTCCAGCGACAAAAACACAATTCATTCTTTTAAAATCCAATCTCACTATAAACGTCTATGACAATTTATCAGTAGATCCAGTTACAAAATCAATGATCATATTTATAAAAAAAAACATAAGTTGTTATGTGGAATGGCCATGTCATTATGTAATAAAATATAACAGGAATTCTTTACATAAAGGAAAATGTATTTTAAGCGGATGACCAAAGAGTAGAGATTTGTGGTTATATATCAGACATACCTAGTGAAAATGAAGAAGGGATTCTATGCGGAATTTCTGCTTCACTGTTAAAATCGAGTAAGCTCCAATTAGAAAATTGCAGACTTTTAATCACGTTCGAAAAATTCTAAATTTAAAATAACTAATCATATTGCTTATATAAATAGGTTCTTATATTTATTGAAAATGAAATTAATCTGTAATATAATTTAATGTTGTAAAAAATTCAGAAGGATTGTCAATATTTTATTATAATGTATATATATATTTTTTGTTTAATTATTTGTGTCCATTTATTAATAATATTTATCAAAATTATAAAAGTACAGAACATTGGACTAAAATGGATTCTTTATGACGCTGCTGCTTGACTTGTAGAAACCAATGAGCACCATTCAAAGAAATCACAAATATTTATCGGCGTATTATTTGAAAGGTCCTAAATTTTTAATAATTTATCATACTGTTCATACGGTTTGAAAATCATTAATGCAATTTTTTTTATAAAATGAAGTCGTTTTTGTCATTATTCCGATAAACTTTCACATAAGTGAATTAAAATTGTATCAATATTTCGAATTATTTTCTAATTGACAACACGGAAAAAAAGCTGCAGTCAACGCTACCTACAGCAGATGGAGTAAAATTTACCTCACGTGTAAAATCTCCATAAGAGTTTCCGCGTCTTAAATGGAGAATTTAACCTGTGTGGTAAATTTTACTCTATCTGCTGTAGCGTTAACTGCAGCTTTTTTCCGTGAATGCTTATTTGAATTAAGGTTTAAAATGTTTTCTTTTTACAGTTGTAGATATTATTAATAACTAACATAAAAATATTTTACAATGTCGGATTAAACAGGATTCTTTATGGATCTCCTGTGTCACCATTAGAAATTAATAAGCCTTATCCAAGAGAAAACCAACTTTCGTCAGCGTTCGAAAAGTCCCAAGCGTTTAATTATTAATTTGGTTATTTTTGTATTTAAAAAATGATGATTCCAATTTAATAATTATCATAATCAGTATCGTTCATTTATAAGGAAGGACTCAAAATAATTATTTCAAGTTGCATCAATCCGTAAAGATTAATTCAATTAATTTTTATTCATGTAATTTTATGTCTTTTCGCACTATAGCTTGTCACTAATAACTTCGTCGATCTTTAAGCATTAATAATAGCTGCAAACAAAAATTTATTAGATGAAAGGGATTTTATGAGAGGTTCCAGTTAAGCCATTAGAATCTAGTAAGCGCCACTTAAAAAAATAGGCTGATACAGGTGGGGTAGAAGGGAGAGAGGGGGGAACATCTTGAAGGGTTTACTCATAAAGCCTTGGTTTCTTTGAACACTTCGTCGCGGTGAGCGGACAGTCCGTCAACCGTCGCGTTTTGACGATTTTATCCAACCAGAGTATTTAAATGGGAATGGTTTTCTTGAATCCGCTTAGCTGAGCAGGACGGCGTCATGCCGCTGATTTGTCGCGAAGAGTCGGTTGATATCTGTTGAGTTTGATATCAGCGGAATCGTCGGCGTGTGCGGGACTATATTGTTATTAATTTTAAAACAATGGGTGACAAATTCACACATACAAATGACATCATGACTTTATTTTTAGATTTCTTGGAAATTATGTCCTTTATAAAACTCAACACGAATTCAAAAAGATCTGTAGAAAGTCTAAAATACTCCCTAAATTTGGTTTCATTTCCAAAAAACCTCAGCTGCACAATGATATTAAAGGCACCTTCTATATCGCGACACAAAAACAACTCATCCACTGGCTTATTGGAAACTTTGACGGTTGCAATTGCCAGTTCCTCTTGTTCTTCCTCTTCCAACAATAATAACAACGCAAACAATTTATTTGCATCCATTTTAGTACCTTTCGTTTACATTCATAATACATAAACAGCACGTACAGACATAGAGAAAGTATCATTTTCTATATTTTTTAACAAACCACCTCGGGCGAAAATTGCTGTCCTCAGCGGTCGACGGACTGTCCGCTCACCGCGACGGAGTGTTCAAAGAAACCAAGGCTAAACAAAGAAACTAGAAGTCGCCCGCCAAAATCAACTCAGTTGTTCACCGGCTATCGCACATGACTGACCTACGGCGTTTGTAACAAGTGAATGTGCCTCTTATTTAATAATAATTGTCTCCAAATCCACTTACAGGAAGAACTGAATTAATTCAGTACAGAGTAATTTATATTCAATTGTAAGTACAATTTTTGTTAACATTATTAAATTCATTGCCTTTTATTTTAATGTAGTAGATATATAGTATGTTGTTGCATTGAAACGGATTCTATATGGAATTCCTGTTTAATCAATAGATTTTAGTAAACTTCATTACAAGAGTTAATTTTGAGTTGCCTCATTGAAAAGGATTCTCCATGGAACTCCTGTTTTAACATTTGATTTTAGTAAATTCATTTCCAAGAATAGTAAATAATGTACTTCAGAATTTTTTTTATTTTTTTTTTGTTATTTAAATGTACAAATATTTTCAATCATTAATCACACTAACTTCGCATTTTTAGTTTTATAGTAAATGTTTTATTTATAGTTTTAGTTTTATAGTAAATGTATATTTTCTTTTCAATTATTTAGGTGTCAAGAAATCATCAAAGGAAGTCTCTGCCGACTTAAGTGACGTCAGACGACCTCCTCCAGTTGGTTACGTTCGAGTCGACACTAATATGGTAATAAAGCTTTTTTGCTTTAATAGATTTGTTCTTTACACAGATTAAGAGCAATTAAAATTTAAAATTTTAATTATACAAATTATACATAAGAAAAAGGTTTATAATTTTTAATTAATATTAATTTAAAATTGATTTTGCTTGTCATTACATTGCAGATACATCTTGGACATGGAGTCTGGCTACCGAAAACAACTTATGACAACGATGTCTTTACAGCAGGTTCCTTCATTAGGGATGTTTGTAAAAAATATTGCTGTTTCTGTTTTTGGAACAGAGTATTTAAAATCACATAGCGTTTCAGGAAAAGGTTCTAATAAAACCAAAAGTAAGCCAAGACCGGCTATTGATTCAACGAAGGCTCTTGCGATCCGAGGTAATAATTTTATGAAGAATTACGTAAAGTGATCCGTTTTGCATGCTATTTTAAAAAGTTCGTGCTATTTACAAATAGCAATGCGCAGAAAAATATATGTACTTGTAGTTGGTCAAGCTTTTTGAATTTAAAATATCTTATTTATTACGGCATGTTGGTTTTTAGAAATCAAACTAAAAATAGTAATTTTTAGAATTTTTAACAGTTTTAATCACTATCACAGGAAATTACTAATCTATAACTTAAAATTAAACTACTTATATCTGAAAAACCTTTTTTGTTATAGATATTTTTGAATTTTATTTAAAAACTGCGCGTGATTTGAAAGGATCGGACCTGTTAGATGAAGTCGATGCTTACGAAGAGTACATTCGGCAGAAAATTAGAGACTTAAATCGACCACCAAGAACTAAAAAAATTGATCCAGGTATGTAAAAGTTTTAAAAACCTGTGGCTTTAAATAATAAATGAAAAAATAATAATATTTTTTAATTTATGCATGTTTTTACAAAAATATTTCCACGAAATATAAATAATTTAGAAGATTTTATAGAAATTTGTCCATTGAATTACTTTTTTTTCTATTTACACAGATTTATCCATAATATTTCTGAAGCAGTTAAATACAGCTAAAATGTGAATTATTTCTATCAAATCTATTTTTCATAAGCGATAGTACTGAAAAATAATTTTCTTTTGTTACAGCCGATCAGAATGGTTGTAAAACTTCAACTACAAAACAGGTGGCTGAAACTAAAAATAGCGAAACTAATAATAATAATAATACGACTCAAAAACCCTGATTTACCTCCAAGAACTCCAAATTCAAAGTCAGTCACTATCAAAAAATTCACGGCAAAAAAGTTTAAATAAACCTATCGATGATAAGGAGAGTTCATCAGAGAGTTCTTCAGAGAGTTCATCTGAAACATCTGATGAAACGTATTCAGGAGAGGAGTTGTCGCCAGTAATACCTGAATCCCAGACGGAATAAACCGACAACTAATAATAATTTTATTTATATTTGCGTATACTTTTATTTTCTTATTTTGTGTTACTTATTTTAATATAATACATAACTAAAGTGTGTTTTCCATTTTTCAATACTATTTTTCTAACGTCATTATTTATATAAATAATAAAAAGAAAAAGAGCATAGACAAATAAGTAATGGTAATAGAAGTTTTAATTAATTGTAAAAGTTATTAGTTGTATAATAATTTCCAGTGGATATTAAGAAAGAAAACACCCTTCAACATAGTTTCAAATGATCCTGCAAATCCTATTAACGGCCAATAATTTCAATAATGATTTCTTCCCGGTGTGTCTTTATGATACAATTAGGAAATAACTAAAGTTCAATAGGACAACACAATCTAATTTTTTTATTAATTTAACAAGTACTGACACATAGATACCAATTGAAGTGTTTTCTCACTGATCGTGGAAATCCTATCAACGACCAACAATTTGGTTTGTGTACCATAAAAGGAGTTCCCTTTTAAAACTATTTTACGATAAGTATGATTTCATTAGGATATCCAAGATGAACCCAATCATATTTGTTTAATCTTTTAATAAGTATTGTCAAATAGATACCCATTGTATACATTTATTACAATTCGTGGAAACTCCAGTAATGACCATCAATTCCAATTGAGTATTATTATAGGTATGTCTGTTCGGAGTATTTAGAGAATCAGTTACGTTTAATCGGACATACCACACTGAATCTGATTAAATATAAAATAATAGATACTTGTCAGAATGATTTTTAACTAATCCTGTAAATCCCAATAAGAACCAACAATTTCAATTCTGTATTTTATAGGAAATGCCTTTTTAGAATCATTAAGTCAAAACTTAGATGAAATAAGGAAGTCCAATCTAAATCCAATCACTCATTCGTTAGTACTGGATGTTCACATAGGAAATGATCACACAAATACTGACCAATAAAATTTGATACATCCCAATTGAATTCTTCAACTTTGCTATTGGTATGGGTATCTATTAGGATATACTGCGACAAAAACACAATAGATACCGATAAGTTTTTTTTTCTAATGGAATCTATTGGACGTTTTCAACAGGGTATGTCACTACCGATTTTGTCAGGCCAATAGAAGGGCCAGGTCCAAAAAGTATTTGGTTGGCTGCTGGCTTGGCTAGTGAATCAGCAAGTTACCTTTCGATGTGGCGTGACCTTTGATCCATTCGTGGTCTGTTCAGGGTGAGTAGTGCTTGTCTGCTATCTGTATAGATGAGCATGTTCCTTCCATAGTGACATTGCTTCTGGTTATTTCTTTTGCTGCTATGAGAATCCCCATTAGCTCTATTTGAACTACACTGGTACTATTGCTCACAGCCCATTTTATGTTTAAGAATCTGGAGTATATTCCACATCCTGAGCCTTGTTTTGTTTTAGAACCGTCGATGTACCTGCCACTTCTATTTGTTCTATCATAACTTTATATGGCTTATGGAAGATATATCTAGATGAGATGGAGTCCATTTAGCTTGAAGCAGTGGAAGCATATCGAGCGCCTCCTGCCAAAAGAGACGTCTCGCCTCACCAAATCCAACATCAGGTTTTATTCCAACCGTGCGGAGGCGTGTCATTGTCGTCACAGCAACCTCCTTCATGTAAATATCAAGGGGAGTGAGACTAAGAATGACTTCCATGGCTTTGGTCGGTGTTGTTTTCATGGCTCCTGTTATGTTGAGACATGCTGTTCTTTGAATTTGTTCTAGTTTACGGATAGCTGTTAATTTTTGGGTTTTCGGTACCCAGACAACTGCACCGTATGTTAGTATAGGTCTTATGATAGCCGTGTAAGTCCATGCGACGACTCTGAGGGAGAAATCACAGTACGGTTCGGCGGCATTGTTTATAAGCAATGTATGCTCTTTTAACTCTGTTTTCTAAATGCGCGTTTCATGTTAACTTGCTGTCAAAGGTGAGACCTAGGTACTTCACCTCTGTTCCAAAGTTTGGTTTTGTGTTTAGGAGTTCTGGAGGTTTTAATTCCATTTTCATCCTTTTCCTTGTGAAAAGGACCGTTTCTGTCTTCTTAGGAATGATCCTTGCAGCACTGTTCGATAACTTTTAGAGCTACTTGCATTTTTTCGCAGAGTGTTCTCAAAATTCCCTTTAGGCTGTTACATATGTTTTTTAAATTTCCTGGTTTGCTGTAATATTCTTGTAGTCGTTTAATATTTGGGCGAATTGCGAAACCACATTTTATTTTAATTTTGTAATGAAACAACAGATATTTCAAAAACCAAACTTTTATTCTTACAAACGAAAAAACAAACCAAACAGTAAACAAATAAAACATTCAATTATCCAAAAATTTAATAGGTTTTTTCTGGATTTGGCTGCTGCAAATTCTTTTATAATATTGTCAAAATCAATTTTATCGAGGATCTCTTGCTTTAAAGCTAAGATTGCCAAACCCGATAATCTTTCTTGTGACATGGTAGACCTCAAATAATTTTTGATTATTTTTAATTTTGAGAAGGATCTCTCACCAGAAGCTACAGATACAGGCAAAGTAAGCAGGATTCTTAAAGAAATGGTAATATTTGGTAGAGATGAAGTTAGATTGTTTTCAAATATATATTGTAAAATTTCGAGGGGATTTGACGCTTCAGGTAATGAAAAAACAATCTTAGGGCTTTTATCTCATTAAATAAATCATTTTCTTCTACATCAGCCTCCTTCTTTTTCTGATCAGTTAGCTTTTGCTGCAGAGCACGACAAAAACAGAGACCGTCTTACTTGAGAATCCGGGGTTTTGGTCTTGAAATAACCACACTGGGTGTCCAGGTATCCTGCGACAGGTTATGATGGTAGGTTGGCAGCAAACGGTAGCCTAACAAGAACTACCTTGTCTCTGGGCGATTTTTTTGCTAGCGGCAACAGCTGATGGCCTGCTTATTGAATGCCTCAAAAGCCGAGAAACTTGCACGCAGATAGTATCACTTATTAAAGGTCTTCGAGAATAAAACAAAACCTAGAAGGAACGAACGAACAAAGGAAGGAAGGTCTGAAAAACATTGACGAGTGTAACTATATGTATACAGAAGGTTGTAGGAAATATATAGGTAAGTGAAGAGACATAATTAATTTAAAAACTCACCCTTGGATGTTGTGTTTTCACAAATTATGCACGATGTACATTTTCAGCTGAATAATAAATCCACAACTTAGTGTTTAAATCACAACGATTAATTAAATAATCCGACTGAATAAAATGTATTACTTTTAGCTGGAATGAATGCTAGAAAGGTCTAGATGATATTTTAGCACATGCTACAATCAATTCCAAGCAAAAACTGGGCCAGGAAGAAGGAAGTTCTACAAAATGGCAACAAAAGTCAATGTCTTATAAAGGCCCTGACTACCAAAGGTTCATAGGATAATTTCTGGTAAGACTGTGGTCACTATTTACAAATTTAGAAGAATTTAACAATTGAAGGGGTGAAATTAGACATGAAAACAATAAGAAACCAAATTTAAAGTTGTTTAATATTTAAAAGATCTGTAGTCATTACTCGAAGTAACAAAATATATTTACTTAGACTATAAATTATTATTTATTGAATGCACTAAATACTATTGATGATAACCCAGGTGAGATTATATTTTAATGCAAAATACTGTTTGATAAAAATGGATATTTTATGAATTTATACTCTGGATTTATGTACCCATACAATCTTAAATCTATAAATATACTTTGATGTGAATAGATTCGCATAGGTTATACTAGCATAGCTATGGAATAGGCTATAGTAGTAACTAAAGTAGATTAGGGTAAATCAAAATAGATTAGGGATAAAATAATCTAAATAGGGTAGGATAGAATTTAGAGTAAGGTAGGATGGTGTATATAGTTAAGAGTAGCATAATTTAGGGTAGTGTAGTAATAGAATAGATTAGACTAGTTTAGGATAGGATAGAGTAGTACAAGATAGGGTGGTTTAGTCTAGTTTAGTTTAGAGTAGCTTAGAATAATTTAGAATAGTGAAAAATAGGGTAGTTTAGTCTAGTTTAGTTTAGAGTAGCTTAGAATAAGATAGGCTAGTAAATAGAATGAGTTAGAATATTGTAAATTTGGGTATTTTAGACTAGAATAGATTTATGTAGAATAAAACCCGTAACACATTTTAAAATATCCTCGTCATTTAATTTAACAATATCACTAAAAAACCAGAAACGTCGTAATCAGATATCATTTCAAATCTACTATTTAAAGAACAGTGTTTGATCAATTATTTTTAAAAAGAAATTTATTTTAAACGCTGTTTTTGGATCTTGAGGTGTCTTCTCATCTCTCTGTTCATAATCGAACAGTTTCGGTTTAAAACTGAAATATTAAAGATCATAAATAATTTTTTGTAAACATAAAGGTATATAGGTATTATATCAACCTAAAAATAATATTTTGTTTTCTATACAGATATAAAAATCTTAACTAATAATGGCACAATAATAAAACAGTCTTTTAAGAGATCAAAATAAGATTAAAAACGTGTAAAAAATATTAGCTACTCTAGGTAAACTGAAGCAGAAGATTTAATTAAAAAATCTACTTCTTTTTTAAAAAAAAAGACTAGTTTTCGGATAAGGCAATTTGTGATTCTCGTTTCTTTCAAAATATTTTGTTGGTTTTTCAATACATTTCGTGTGACGAATCCGTTTTTGTTTCGTTTTAGGGGCCATTTGTATGTTGTTTCCTTTTCTCTAATAGTATTTTTTGTAATAAAACTATTTTGAGGTACTTCATTTTCAGTGTCACATTAAGTAAAGAGCATGTACTAAATCAAACTAGTACAAGTAACATAGATACACATGCTTTGAAAAACAGAAAACTAAAATGCAAGTTCTGCGGCTATGAACATGAAAAAGGCAAATGCCCAGCATATAATAAATCATGTATGAAGAGTAAAAAGAGTGAAATTCAAACTGGATACAGGAGCAGAGACAAGTATTTTGCCATTGAAAGTGTTAGATACTATGAGCATCGATAGTAAATTACATGCTTCATGTATAACATTAATTTCTTTTGGAAATCATAAGGTAAAACCTTTGGGTCAGGTCTCACTAAATTGTGTGTATAAAAATATGTCATACAAGGTAAATTTCATTGTTGTTAATTTTGCTTGCAAACCACTTCTAGGATTAAAAGAATGTATTAAGTTTGGTTTAGTATCAAGAGTACATGCAATTTGTAAGAAAACTATTTTACCTAATACAAAGAATGAAATAAAAAAAAATTTATAGTCAGCTGTTTGAAGGATTAGGTAAAATTCCAGGTGTATGTAAAATAATTTTAAAAGATAATGCACAACCTGTTGTACAATGTAATCGTAAAATTCCTTTATCACTTAGATCAAAACTAAAATGTGCTCTAGATAATTTAGAAAGTAAAAATGTTATAAGCCAGGTAAAGTATCCTACACCATGGGTAAATAGTTTAATGCTGGTTGAAAAAACAGATGGATCATTACGTCTGTGTTTAGATCTAAAACCTCTTAATAAATATATAATGCGAGAACATTTTATGATACCTACAGCTGAGGATATTTTATCTCGTCTTGTTGGAAAGGTAATTTTTACAGTAATAGATATGAAGGAGGGCTTCTGGCAACTAAAACTTGATGAACCTAGCTCACAATTGTGTACGTTTAATACACCTTTTGGGCGCTACAAGTTTAACCGCTTACCTTTTGGCATTTGTTCTGCACCTGAAATATTTCAATCTAAAAATTTTGAAATGTTTGGTGATATTCCAAATGTGGATATATATTTTAATGATATAATAATTTATGGTCAATCTGAAGAAGAGCATGATATTGCATTCAAATCGGTCTTTGATAGAGCTCTAAAGTATAATATTAAATTTAATTTCCTAAAATTACAATACAAGGTACCACAAGTAAAATTTTTGGGGCAATTAGTATCTAAAAATGAGGTATCTGTTCATGAATCAAATATAGAGGCAATTCAAAATCTTGAAAGTCCAATAAATAAACATGAGGTAATGAGGATTTTAGGACTATTAAAATATTTTAACAAATACATACCAGATTTTTCAAAACTTACCTATAACATTAGACAGTTAGTTAAAACAATGTTAAGTTTAATTGGAATGTTGATTGCGAAAATGACTTCAAATTATTAAAAAACATTATTTCAAGTGCCCCTACCTTAGCAACATTTGACCCAAATAAGAATATCATCATACAGACTGATGCATCTAGTGAGGGTCTTGGTTGTTGTTTGTTGCAGGAAGGAGCTCTAGTTGCATTTGCCTCTAGAGCTCTGACTAGTTCTGAACAACGATATGCTCAGATAGAAAAAAAACTCTTAGCTGTCCTTTTCTCATGTAAAAAATTTAATAATTTTATTTATGGTTATAATGTAAATGTACAGAGTGATCAAAGTCCATTAATTCCAATATTTAAAAAAAATTTAGATAAAGTTTCTAATAGGCTGCAGAGAATGTTGTTAAGACTCTTGAAATATAATATTAATATAACATATGTTCCTGGTAAAGAAATGTATGTGGCTGATACTTTCTAGGGCCTTTTTAAAAAATAAAGTGTATGACGATCCAGAAATGTCCTATATTATTCATTCACTTTACAATAATGTAGAAATGAGTGATAAAAGAAAAATCAATTTCAGACTCATACAAAAGAAGACAAAATATTGTCACAATTTGAGGAATCAGTTTGGCCAGATTATAAAAAATTAGACAAAAATTTAAAACACTTTTTTAGGATCAAAGATAATCTTTTTGTTTCTAATGGTTTGCTATTTTATAATGAAAAAATTATAGTTCCAACAAGCTTAAGATTAGAAATATTAAAAATTATTCATGAGGGACATCTAGGTATAACGAAATCGAAATCAAGAGCGAGACAGATTTTCTACTGGGAAAATATGTCCATGGATATTGAAAATTATATTTTCAGATGCCAACCTTGTCAAATGAACAGAAAATCAAATTGCAGAGAACCTTTATTTAGTCGTGAAATACCTGATAGATGTTGGCAAAATGTCAGCAGTGACATTCTTGAGTTCAAACAAAAGTACTATATACTTCTGGTAGATTCTTACTCTAATTGGATTGAAGTTAAAAAAATACCAAATAAATCTGCAAAGGAGGTTAAATTATTTTTTCAAGAAACTTTTTCACGATTTGGTATACCTAATAAAGTTATAGCTGATAATGTACCTTATAACAGTAAGTTTCTGTTGAAATATGCTCAAGATTTTGATTTTGTTTTGGAATTCTCGAGTCCTTATAATAGTCAATCGAATGGACTTGCTGAGAAAGCTGTGGGTATAATAAAATCAATGTTAAAAAAATCTGAAAATAATTTAGAATTTCTGGGGGCATTAATGGAGTATAGAAATACAATTTTACCAAATTTAGGGTATTCACCAGCTCAATTATTATTAAATAAAGAAATAAAAACCAAACTACCAGTAATGAAAGATAATCTTGAACCCATATCCATTGACAAAAACAAAATAAAAGAATTGTTTGAGCGAAAGCAGGAATCCCAAAAGAGCTATTATAATAGAGGGACTAGAGAATTGTCCAAATTAAACATGAATGACAAAATATTAGTACAAGAAGGGGAAGGGTGGAAAAAAGGAATAGTGAAAGAAATACTGAGTGACAGATCCTATCTTGTAGAAATTGAGGGGAAACTGTTTAGGAGAAATCGTAGATTTCTGAATAAAACAGACATTGATTTTAATGCTCACATTTGAATTCACATAGACCTGCTTGTGTTCTAAGAACAGTGATAAATGAATCTCTGTTCAGAATCTTGTTTTAAACTGTTAAATTTAAATGATTCCATGACCACATTCTTTTTGGGCACATAATACTCATTGAACTTTGTAATTACATCCTTTAATGTCAGTACTGTCTTGCTTGGAAATGTGTTGAATATTTCAATGCCAGAATCTCCAATAGCATTTAAAAATATAGCAATTTTTACTCCTTCCTCTTGTTCTTTATCTTTTCCAGATGCTTTCATATATATTTGAAATCTTTGCTTCCATTTTCTCCATGTTAGAAGACTCTTCTAAAGTTTTAGGTGGTTTTGCCTCCATATCTCCACTTTTTACTATTTAACTCAACTGGCGGTTACTTCTTGTTTTACACCTGACTCCATGTAAAAGATTACTCATGTAATATACTTTAAAACATTTTATTTGGTAGTTTTAATAATTGTTATACAGGATTCGAAAATAAGGTGACCTTTGTCATCGCTCATGCTTTACCGAATGGCGCGCTCTTCTTCTCTCTCTATTGATGGTCTTCACTTGAATGAGCCACGAGTACAAGAGACCAACGCTTTAGCACATATATGACACTCCCCAGATATTTGGCTGACCTATACTTGATTTCTTTAATCACAAACAAAGGTTTAAATTAAAGTTCAGAGGTACTTCTCCTCAAATATTTCACTGACCTCTACTTAACTTTTTTTTTTACTCGCTAACATTCTAATATTATAATGTCACAATTTTTAAAATGAACTCACCTTATCTGTATCTAACGTGTGGAGGGTGGGTTACCCCTACGGCACTTAGGCCTCATGAGAGGTTCATTGTGCGTCCTCCTAAGATGATAGGCTTGAGAGCCAGCCTACAGATTTAATGTAGTTGACAACGTCGCCAAGAGGTGAATTCACCTTAATGTAGGATTGTAAAGGTCTATCCTTAATATATAAGCGCAGGTCTTATCCTGGTTCTCCAATTACAACTATGCTACTTATTTGAATTATTCCACTCATTTACATTAACAAATTAATTTCTTATAAAATATATCACATGTAGTAAAATATTTAGGTTAAGTTTATAATTAATGTCAGAACTTTGAATCATTTGCACTACTGTGCAAATGGTAGAAAGACCGTTCAACCCTTGGGACGTACTGCCGGGTGTGCCAGTCACGGGGTGGTTGCGATTAGCTTTAGAGCTCCTTAGGTAGCAAGATATGTTGTCACTCTTTGTCTCTCATCACAATTAAAAACAAACAATTTAATAATATAAAGAATTTTATTTCATATCAATACAATTCCCAGGCTTTGGAGTGTACACATAAATTTTTGAAATATGATTTCTAAACATTTTGAAACATTTCAAAAGTTCACAGTGTATTAAATAATGTGGACAACTTCCCCACGATTCTATAAATAATTGAGTTTTTAGGAAAATATATTTTTCTACCACAAAGCAATATAATTTTTTCAAAAATAAGGATTTATGTATGACAAATATGTTTAATTTAAGTAAAAATTAATAGTTTATTTTAAATAAGAATTATTTCTTTCTCCATTGGTTCATTTGTGCAGTGAATACCCAGTTACATTTCATTAAAACGCATTATTTTAAAATAAATAACATAAAAATATTAATTCACTGCGCTTTTGCTAATCGCGTTTTCGTGACGCGTCTTTATAAGTGAGCCAGAAAGAGTGAGAAGCTGTTACCGTCAAATCCTCGCACGAACGTTGTCCGCGTTCAATTTCCAATGGTTGCCACTGCTATAACCCTACAGAGGCAATTTACCGACTCACGAAGATTTTCAGGTAATGCAAAAGTTTCGACTGTCTGATGAACAGCCCTGGCTCCGGTTTCGCTTCGAGTGGAGAAGGCGTGGTCCGTTTAGTACCAAAAATTCACAGGATTCTATTCTTTTGAGCGCCAGATCGGTTTAACTGCCAGATAAAATACTTCCTTGTCTCCTACCTAAATCGATCAAACAATAGCAACGAAATGAGACAACAAAACTCCTGCTATACCTTTTTAATAAATTTTATACCTTTCACCCTGTATAAATAAATTGACAGACGTTCCCAGACTTTACCCTTAATACAGTCCTAACAATAACCTCAATATTAAAACAAACTAAACACATATGTCATAAAAAAAAAATAAACACCTATAATATAGAAAAATGTACCCTGGTCTATAACAGTAGAGTCCCCTGGACTCAAAATACAATACTTTGCAACTAGGTTGTAGTTGGCACAAAATAGATATTAATAATATATAATAAATATAGTAAAAATGGTCATGTACGAGTGGTTATGACATCAATATGTCGTATCTAAAACTAAAGTTGATGTCCCTAGGACAGAAATCAAACCTGTAACTACTGGGGTAGAAATCCCCTACCGTTTAATTAAAAATGTAACCAAAAAATGTCAGGGTCATGGGCGTTGGTACCAAAGGCATGAGTGACTTTTAAATGCTATCTGCACAATGTAAAAGTTAAATACCGATACAAAGTTAACTTGATTTCAGTCGTACACTTTTACTACAACTTAATAATAATTTAAGACCATAAAATCCCTATGTAACATACTCTTGTATTACATATAAAAATCCCTTCCCAAAAATATTAATGATTAAATAGAAATGTTCATTAAAAAAAATAAAGTAAATAAAACCTCCTTCTTGGAGTCAGTGTCCCCCGTTGGTCACTGCTGTAAGCAACAGTTTGTCCCTGCTACCATTCCAAATCCATGTAAGGTAAAAACACCTGTCTCCTCTGCAGACTGTTATAATTCAGCTAGTTCGAAGTTTCACCCTCTAAGGTGGAACGCCAGAAACAAGTTCTAATTGGGACAGTTGGTTTAACTGTGCACTCCAGTAATAAAAACCCTTACTAATAAGGGTTTTCTTCAAAAATCACAGGTGATCGGCTTGGCTACGACTTAAAAAAAGTATATATCCCACCATGGGAGTTGGATGAAAAACTGTTCAAAAAAAACAAATCCAGTTTTAAACGCCAGAACAAATAACCATACGACGGTCATCCACAAATGTAGGTTAAAGAAAAATAATCCCCATCTACTGGGTTGGGAGTTACAACATCCCTGGATTTTCTAAAACCTAAAACTTATTCAAAAGTCGAAAAGCCGGTTCACTACACAGAAAAACTTTTGCGTGCTTGCTGGGTCAGAATTCACGCATGACAAAGATGGCTTCACCGTCAAGTCCGGAAACTGATAATTCGCTAATCTGCGCAAGTACGTGATCATCGAACCTCCGGAATAACATGCCTACCTCAACAAGAGTCCAGAAAAGATAAAAGAAGTAACTGAATAACACAAATGTCAACGTCCTTTGACAATGACATTAAACATTGACAGAAACTGCCGAATGTCAGTGTTTGATAAACGTCAAAATAATAGCCGAGAATATAATAACATTATCTTTTTTAACAAGGAAAATACTTAATACTTTGAATATAATATCCCAGAACACTACAATAAACGAGGCAAATAAATTAGCGAAGCGATTTGGTCCGTCAACTCAACGACAAGGTAAATAAATGTATGACAAATGTCATTAACAATAAAAAATAGTTTTACAAGATTATACATTATATAATTACATTTTAGGACTAGTCCAGAGATCCTAAGACCTCGATGAGCATATAGTTCTCACCAAACTGAAACTATAAAGCGTTGGCGACGCCTTACAGATGAAAAAAAGGAAAACAAAAATAGGCACGTCGATCCAACTATTGACGAGACTGGATCTAATTAACACAAGAGCCTCGGGTCACTCTAGATGTATTCGCATGGCTTCTATTTCCATGACTATCAAAAACTGAATAGTTTATAACCTTCTGTCGAACTGGAATCATTTACATTGTAGAAAAAACTAACTAAAAAGAAAATAATATTGAAACTCTACCCGCTGATGGGTACTGAGGTGTACATTGACAGCAAAAAAATGGGGTATTTAAATGTATCAAACCAGCTCACAGGTAACCTCCTCAAACATCAAGAAACCTAGGTTAAAACCTGGTAAGTTTCACATCTGGACTAAGTAATAGGTCACAAGTGACACTACCACATAACCATAACAATACAGTAAGTTTTAAACATAATAAACACACTCAGAAACGCTCAAGTCACCACCATAGGCCCCGAAGAAACCTACAGACAGCCGTAAGCTGGAAACTGAAAATCCACCTAAGCACTATAGGGAAGAAAAACAGTTTCAAATGACCAACATTCACCCTCAGTCACTCTCACAAGGTATGTACTACCATAAATATATATTTAACTACATTAAGACACAGAAAGATACCGCCAAAATGTTCTAAATACGTCAATAATGTAATTCTTTGCCTACAAAAGTTGCCAACAATAATCAGAAACCTATCAACAGCTGTACGTTTAAAAATTGGGAACTATTGATTTAAATTTGCAGAATAACACTCACCAATATAGGGTATGTAGGTCATATTTCAGATACAAACATAATGAAGGTCACTAAAAACAAAACTAGCATATACGAGGGGTGTCGAATAAACAAAACTAGTTGATAACAACATTAGGGCGAAATCAGATCGTAACAAAGCGTTCTTGAAAATCTTTAGCTAAAAATATATGTCACATGATAACAAATCCCTGAAACGTAGTGAAACAGTCATAAAATAACTTAAATCGGCCTAATTTGCGCAACGCACACCGTGACGTCACAAAGTAGGGCGGGCCATACCAATCTTTCAAATCATAGATATAGAGAAGCAATGACGGTATTAAACGTGTCTGCACTTTTGCATTACTCTTTTACGACATATGTCAAACTCGAGCTAGTCAGTTTCATTTAAAAAATTTCTTACTATGACTCTGTAATGCACAGAAGCACCCTCATGCTGATAATACATTTCTGCTACATTTACGTCTGCATCATCTAATAGCACTGGTAAAATATTCTGCAGAAAATCCAAATAGCCAGTCAGTCTATGTGGAAAGATGTGTGTCCTATTAATTTATTATCAATGACACCGCACCAAACGTTAACAAAAAATTTGCGTTGCGAATGGGCCTCTCTTGTAGCAAATGGATTTTCTTCTGCCCAAATGTGCGAGTTCCGTAAATTATAAACGCCGTCTCTTGTAAATTGAGCTTCATCCGTGAATAGAACTCTACTTAAAGTTCTTGCATTTTGAATGATCCAATTGCTAAAATTAATTCGTGGAATTTCGTCCCTTGTTTGAAGTCGCTGTACTTCTTGTATATGAAATGGATAAAGATTATGTTTTTTTAGTCGCCGCCAAAGAGTAACATGAGGTACATTTGCAGCATGTCCAATTCTTCTAGTACTAATCTCCGGATTATTATTAACAATATTCAAAATATTTTGTTCCATATTATTTAAAAAACCTTCTTTCCTAATGTTCATTTAATGTAACCGTTGGAAATCTGCCGTGTTCTCCTAATTAAAAACACGAATAAATGTTTTACGGTTTGGTAACCTTCGGCCAGGGAACCTTCTTCCGTATTCAGTTTTTGCAGCTGTACCATTACTATTACAAAATCCATAAATAAATATCTGCGTATTCTCGGTTAGAAAATTGATGAGGCATAATGATTTAATACTCACTAGGCAAAAAGAAAATACTGTAGGAAGTTCAAAACATCAAACACTGTTTGACAGAAACTAGAAACAAATGACACACACTTCAATGATGTGTCTATTCCATAGCCTACTTGAAGTATTATCTAGTTTATACGAGTACTTTTAACGTTTTTTGAAGTATAAATTTATTTCTCGTATTTTACTCTTGTTATTCTAAATGTAGAAGTGCATAGTTTCCAGATACATATCCTTATACAGGGTATTCGAAATATTCGAAACATTGAATGAGTACGGTCCTAAGTACGTGCCACGCTCCTAGTCTCCCCAGGACTGTAAGGGGTGGCAAAAATTACTATTTTCCCAGGCTAACTCTATTAAATTTATTATTCGGAGAGTGGGGTGGTTAATGAAAGTATTTTGTCCTGGGATCTGATTTAATATTTTTATCTTTTAGTTGATGCACAAAATTTACCATGGAGTTATTATCCCCTACAAATGTTTATTATGTTCTCTATACTGTTAATAATATAAAGGTGATTTACGTTCCCCCTTGTAGTACTATAAGGTGCACAGAAAAAGGTGAGTTTTAATTATTATCTTAAATCTTATCAACTATATATATTGTACTTTACTCTAGTGTACAGATGGTAATGAGAACTGCTACGTTCAGGTACATTAAAATAAGAAAGGTAGTCCTTACTTGAGGGCTGAGGGATTTGAAGTCTTACTATCGACTGATAACTCAGGACTCGGTAATGGTTGGTGATGTCTCCAGAAGGTGCCAATGAATTATATAAGTGCTGCAGATAAATCGGTGGTAGATACCGAACCTTCAATATCTATCGGTCATATCTCTCGATTCAAATAATCTTGTTCAAATAAATATTCAATGAATAAATGAACGCATAAAACGTAAATAAGTACGTAAATAAGTACTTAAATCAGTACTTAAAGGCCTAAAAGGAAACAACATTATTAATACTTGATTTTTAGGAAAGCATGGACAGGTTGAACTTACCACAGATGTGAGAGGCCTTTCTTTTACAAGCAATAAAATCCACAATATGTGATTCAACTTAAATGAAACATTACTTGTAAGAATTAAGATGAGGGTTGAAAATACTGGCTAAATAAATCCGAAAATTCGAAAACTTAAACCCAGGTGGTTCAGCAAGAAGCCATTTTATTCAAAAGGTCAGATATGGGAGTATAAAAAAAAGATTTATAAAAAGTGGTCAGTTCATGTCCAGATAAGATATTTTAAATTATCCTGATTGTTGTACCTTAATGTAATTATTTTAATTAACTTGAAGTATTTGAAAAAGAAGAAAATTGACAACAAAATGACTTTGACATGATAGAAATAAACAAGTCATATATAAAATCATAATAAAGATTTTAAAGAAAATCTACCCTAAACTACCTAACTAAATAACTAAATTTCTCTAAATTATTTAAATAGGGTAAACATTTATAATTTAGTATTTTGTTGGAATAACATTCTACTCATCGTGAGGTATCTAATGTCGATTTATATTTTGTATTGTTTTTATAATTAAAACTACACTTAGTAAAATATATGCAGACGATGAAAGCGAGAAATAAGGGTGTGATTAAATCTATTGGTAAGTTTTATGTTCCTAAATATCTTATTGATATTGTTATTTATATTTATTATTTTTAGGGTTTCGAAACACAGATGACTGAAAACTATTATTAATATTGTGATTTATCTTATTACGAATAAATTCATTTTTTTTTTTCGAAGACATCATTATCTTTTTAGGGTAAAATATTCCCAAGGTAAAATGTGCACGTAACATACGGTCCTGTAATCATATTTTTTAGTGGTCTGTACTGGTAAACATACAAACTCAATTGAATTTCTAGGATGCTTCTCTAGATGCATTAAATAGATTTCATTTCAAGCTAAAAAATAAAAAAAAACCAAAACGAGCATCAATTATAACTTTGACGGTAAATTTTTGGTAGTAAAATTGTCTGCGGAAAAATAAAAAGGAAATAAGTGGATTAGATTTTTTATACTCTTCCCAATTATAAAGAGCAGTTTTAAAAAAATATATGGGTGTTATTTTTAGGAAAGACGAGTTTTAAAATTTGTTGTTAAGCCGGACCTGCATTATCTTTTTGGAGATGCTTTTGATGGAGTTTCTAGGTAATGGTTATTACTTGTACCAAATTTCATAATAATATACAGGGTAACTCGGAAGTTAGGAGGTTCGAAAGAAATAGGATAAATTTATAAAACACCCTGTATCTCGGTTATAAAGTGCAGAAGACACATTAAATATAGGTTTTTGGAAACACCAAAGTGATCCTCATCTACAGTTAAAGTTAGGCCCTTTCCCAATGAAACACCCTGTATAAACAATAAACGTTCATTCGGGAAGACACAATATGCTTTAGGTTTCTATTTTTATGTTTTCTTTCATAAAAAATCAAATTATGGATAAATTGTCCCGAAGGAAATTGCTCGTAAACGGAATAGAAGAAAAATTAGAAACTAATCAAATTATAGGTTAGGTATGTTAAATTATCCCACCATAATTTGCCCAAATCGGCCAGCAGTGTTGCACTTCCGGTCTCCTTGGCGGAACGGATTTTTAGTATGTCAAATATAGCTTATATCCTATACAGTAAAATAATGCAGATCAGTGGGTGTGAGTAATTAAGTGAAAAGTTAAATTAGATTTCTGTGCATACAGTTTCGAACATATTTGACACTGGAACGGTTTTTCTCCGGTGTGAATTTTTAAATGCTTTGTTAAGTGAGTTTTTTCTGTAAAACGTTTCGAACATATTTCACACCCAAACTGTTTAAATCCGGAGTGAATTAATAAATGCGATTTCAAATTAGGTTTTCGGGAAAACTGTTTCGAACATATTTCACATGTAAACTGTTTTTCTCCAGTATGAATTTTTAAGTGGTTGTTTAAGTGGCTTTTCTGGGTAAATTGTTTCGAACATATTTCACAATTGAACAGTTTTCCTCCAATATGAATTTTCAAGTGCGAGTTCAAATTGCCTTTTCGGGTAAACTGTTTTAAACATTTTTCACACTGGAACCGTTTTTCTCCAGAGTGACTTTTCAAGTGCAATTTTAAACTGTCTTTCTCTGTAAAGTGTTTTGAACATATTTTACACTTGAACGATTTTTCTGTGTGACTTTTTAAGTGCAATTTTAAACCGCTGTTCTTAGTAAACTGTTTCGAACATATTTCACACTTGAATGGTTTTTCTGTAGTATGAATTTTCAAGTGAGTTTCTAAATAATCTTCACGAATAAACTTTTTGGAACATATCTCACATGTAAACGCTTTTTCTTCTGTGTGAATTTTTAAATGAATATTTAAATCGTATTTCCGAGGAAACCCTTTTGAACATATTTCACATTTGAAAGGTATTTCTCCAATGTGAGTTTCTAAGTGCATCAGCAAAAAGGCATTCCTTGTAAACTGTTTCGAACATATTTCACATTTGAACCGTTTTTCTCCAGTGTGAATATGTAAATGCTTATTTAAAGGAGTTTTCCCCACAAACTGTTTCGAACATATTTCACACTTGAACGGTTTCTCTATATTGTGAATTTTTAGATGCCTTGTTAAATTTCTTTTCTCGATAAACTGTTTTGAACATATTTCACACTTAAACGATTTTTCTCCAAATTTTTGCTTACAAACTTTTGTTACTTTCTTTACAAAATGAACAACAATAAAATGGTACAGGAACTGTGACTTGGTAAAAAAAAATTGGCCGCAATAGTAACTAGTTTCATAGCATCTTCCAAATGGAGTATTGAACGGGTTTTTGTTAGACGACCTGAAAACTAAAACAAAAAGTATATTAATTTAAATGCACACTGAGAGAATTATATTTAAAAAGTGTTTTGCTGAGAAATGTGTTGCTACCTCAAATAAATTTTTAGCTACAGTTTAAAATATATATTTATGCAACCAAATAAAATGCGTTTTTAAAGTAGTTTTGTCGCTAACTTTGCAATTTTTTTTAAGATATAGAACCAGCAAAAATCATTTGTTTTTAAAATTAGTTTTTAATTACTAAACATTTATTTTCTGTAGTAGAAATTCAATATATTAATACGTATATTTTCCATCATAACAATTCGCCTTTTAAGTCCAATAAAAAATATCTTTTAGCAAATCACGATCGGTTTCGTTAGATAGCTTTTCCGTTTGTGAATTATATATAACTGGCGCAGTAAGTAGGATAGCCCTGCACAAAAAGTGAGACAGTGCCCTAGTGGATAGTGCCTTCACGGATTGGTGGTTTTTAAACCTTTAACGGGACTTACAGGCATCGCAAACTAATTTGTCTGAAGAGGGGATGCGCGTTAATCTCAAATTTCAATTGTCAACGCCTACTGTAACTGTTAAAGAGAGATGCAAACAATAGCCGTGTTGTCGGGGGTAATCAGTAGATAATATTTTCTTGAATTTGTGTTTGTGTAGCTTGCAGATTTTGAGTTATATTTTATTTTTATTTGTTTGTAGTGTTTTCTTTTGAGTAGTGACTTACTTGTGTTAAAATGCCGAAACATTTAGGTAGTCAAGCAAAGGAAATAATATTTCATCTATTCGAATATTTTATGAAAAAAATGTTTCTCGGCAACAAATAGTTTTGAAAAAAAAAAAAACAACGATGATAGTGAAACTTATAGACAATGTGTTGTGAAAGATGATCCCAATAAGACTCTCACTGAAATTAAAGAACAAGTTGCTGATGCTACAAGATACTCGATAAAAACAATTGAACGAATAATTATGGAAGGTGAGATATCAAAAGGAGGAAAATCTACGTCAACCATACCTAAACAATGGGCCATGTTCACATGTGAGATATGCTGTTTTATAAACTATATTGTAATAGTTAGTCGCTATACAAGTTATTCTAAATAATCAGTTCGTTAAAAAAGCTAAAAGTTTTTAAATTAAGCCCAATTGAAATTTAAAATTTGAAATTATACGTCATCGGGAATAGACCAATCAGCTTGTGTCGAAGTTTTTTTTGTTTTACAAAACCAAGCCAACGAACAAACCTACATACAGAATGTCGAAGTGAACGCACATCTAAGTGACATTTAAAAATTGACAGCACCTAACAACTAACCTTAGTTTTTTGTTTTGGTTTAATTTTATTATTAATCTGCATTTATCTGGGTAAATTATCCTGTGGGATATAGGATATATAAAGGAAGAAGAATATGAATTTATCAGCTGTATTTATAAAAGTTGAATCAAGTATTTTTCCCATTGTAAACGAAAATATGATTACCGAGATGACTACTGCATTTTTTAACAATACTCAGTTTCCAAAAGATAGAAAGGTAAAACTTTATTTATAAATTGTTTTAATGGTAGGTAGTTACAGTTTATATGAAGCAGTACACTTTATAGTAAAACATATTTATCTCAGGTTTTATTTTTAGATCTGCCAAGCAAGAATATGGAGATATTTACTTTTTCCATAAGAGAGAAGGAGACAAATTACACCTAAACATAAAGTACAGCAAAAACCTTATGATGTGGCTGTTTTTTAGTGCACAATGCTTAGGATATGTTGAATCTCAAAGTTTGTAATATTTATTATGCTTTTTTGTTTTTATATCACATATAATAAACAGTGTATAAGGCCCTTTATTCTTATAAATATTTTTTTTTCTAATTTTGACATAAAGAGACATTTTTTGTAATCGCAGCAAGTGTTAAAATAATCTAGAAATAGATTTTGTTAGTGAACCTAGTAATAATTATGATACCAAAGAATGCTGCAGAGCACCTATGAAATTTTGAGTTAAAACATGCCATATTTTTAGGCTATTTTTATACCCTTTTCAAAAATTTTATGCTCCTCGTTTTATGCAAAACTTAAAATGCTCTGATAGCTTCGAACGAAGTCAGCAAAGCACCTCTGTTTTATAAAGTTTTTTCTGTAAAAACAGCAACACCATATATTTATGCACTTGAAATATTATATTTTTAAAAAATACATGGTGCTTGCTAACCTTCGAAAGAAGCCAGCAGAGCAATTCGGTTTTTTAAAGCTTTTTTCTAAAAACCACACCCCATTTTTAGACTCTTGAAATATTGTAAAACTTTACTAAAAAAAATTGTTATTTTTAAATAATACAGGGTGCTTTGTTGGAACAAAGTCAGCAGGACACTTCAGTTTTTTAATATATAAAAACAACTACTTATGACACATGTTTAGGCTGTTTTAAAATCCTAAAAATGTGGTAAGTATATTTGTTTTCAGAAAAAAACCTTTGAAGTCAGGGAATTGCGAATTTTTTTTAAAAATGTCAAATTTCGAATATTTTATAATATTGTAGGAGCCAAAAAATGTGGTGTGGTTTAAAAAAAAACTGGGGTGCTCTGCTGGATTCGTTTGAAGCTAACAAAGCATCCCGTAATTTTTTATTTTATAATACTCAATAGCCTAAAATGAGACATAGCTGTTTAAACAAAAATGGTACTTTTAAAAATAGCAGTTTTTTCGAAAAGCTCTATAATATTTCAAAAATGTGAAAATGTGGTGAGCTTGTTTTTTTTAAGTTTTGAAAATCAGAGGTTCTTTACTGGATTCGTTCAGAGCTAGTAAAGTGCTCGTCTTGTTACATAAAATAAGGCATTTTGTAGCTGGTTATATAGTTATTTTGTAACTGCATATCTAACCCTTTTATTTTTTTCAGGAGGTTGTAAACATGTGGCTTCATAGAAGAAGTGAGGAACCATCTGTAACATCTACTCAGTGTTATTGATAATGATGTACACTTGGCTAGATTGTTAAAGAACCCTCTTCATCCACTACAGGAAAATAAATCAGTACTTTTATATTCTTAGGATTTGTATATATTTTTTATTTGTAAATAAATTGTTTTTTTACTTCATTTTTCTCATTTTTTATTAAAAGGTTAATAAATAAAATTTTCACAGATTTTTATATTTTTGTTTGTAAACAATAATTGAAGTTTTTATTAAAAATCACCAATGTTAATAATAATAACTTAAGTCAATATTATTCTTTCTCCTTTTTTAAAGCTACTATTAATAAAGGTATTACTTTAGCTTGACCTATGATCAATTTTTAATTTTGTGATATATTTGGTTTGACAGAAAAAAAATTAAAACCCTTTGACATTGGTTGTTTTTACTTAGATTTTCATAAAAAATAAACGGAACTGCAAACATGTTTTACTATCGTAATAACGAATAGCAACATGAAATTTTTTTTTCACATTTATCACTGTTGTCATTTTCATAAGAAGGCACACTTTCTGGTTTTTTGAAAAAGGTGGCAAGAACTGTGATATTTTTAAATTTATCACCAGTGATACCACATGTAGTTACCCGATTTATTGGAATATATAGACTTTGCTACCACATTCAACTGAACTTGGTTTTTAATATTTATCACTGTGACATAGGCGTTTTTGTTAAAATGTTTCATTTTAAACTGCTGTAAATAGGTGCCTTTGTTTTGGTAGTTTCAGTCCCAAACAAATCTATGCATATACAGGTACTCAATCCTCTTCAATTTGCTCGAAAAGTTAAATTTTTATTAAAAATTACATTGGCTGTTTAAAAACTCATTATAATCCCTGAAATGTGATAATTAGGTAAATTAAATTAAAAAAACAAAAAAGTTTATTAAATTAATATTTACTCTTACAAAATAGGTTCTTGTAAGTTAACAAGCAATTATGCAGATATTACTAAGTAAATGTACTTGCTTAAAATTCACACACGAATGTGGTTTTAACATGTTAAATTAATTAACCCTTCTTATAACTCTTTCCACATGTATTCTTAGAGATGCTATTCTTTTACTTAATTGTACATCTTCTTGAGAAGTTTTTTCATTCTGTGATACACTAGGTGTGGCTTTACTAAAGTGTATCCCATGTTTTCAAGTAGCTGATTATTCTGAAACCCCTATCTGCCATTATATGGGATCCAGGAACCAGTTTGTTTAAATACCCACATTTTTCCATTATTTCTTTATCACTAGTTCTTCCACAAAATGATGAATAAATTCGGTATCTTCAAAACTTTCAGGAGATTCTGCATTTTCTTCCAGAAGGGTTTTTAGGTTATACACCTAAGAATTTATAGTATCCTTATTTTCAATTTCCTGAAGGGGACAATTAGCAGAAATTGCTGCTACATCTTGATAATCCGGTGTATTTTTATTAAAAAGTTCACGAGAAACATCGCTAGTAGAAGGTTGATTTTCTTCTTTCCAAATTTCTAGGAACACTAATAAATATTTTTGAAGATGAATGTGAATCATTATCACATTCTGGAACAAAACACTTTTTCGTAGTCATAATATTTATAAAAAGTACAAAATTAAACAATCAAATTCCAAATAAATTCTTGATGGAGACACTATGATGACAGATGCCATACACAGTGCTGCCATTTTGCCATTTTCTGAATTATTAAGTGACTTTTAAAACAATGAAACCTTAAATATGGTAAAAGTTTAAACAGAAATAATACTTTAAAAAAACATTTGATATTATATATTTAAAAGATATTTGTTTAACGATGTTTTAGAAGTCTAAAAGTAAGAAGGAGTACACAAACGAACGTACATCACTTCTCGTAAACCTTCTAGCCGGCAACGTTGTGCGCTAGATCCTATTGGTCTATTCCCGGTGACGTCATAAATTTTAAAAAAATTCATAACTCCGGCAAATGAATAGATAAAAAAAAAATAAAAAAAATGTAATTTTATTTTCAACTCTATTATTCATAAAAAAAATTTCAAAATTTTTGAACATGCCCCATTGTTTAAAAATCCAAAAAAGCGCAAAAGAACATCAAGTGTAACAGATATTCTATCCTACAATATTGGAACAATCAGAGATATACATCATAGATTTAACGAAACAGAAGGTATGCGCGTAACAGTTAAAACTCTTAGCGAAAAATTAAAAAAGGAAATTGAGTGGAAAGGAAGCTACACATCATTAAGAACTATTTAAAAAAAAAATTGGGTTCAAGTGGCGAAAAACGCGAAACAACAGACAGGTTTTAATAGAACGGCTTGACATCAGGGAAAAAAGAATAGATTATATTAAAAAAATACGTGTGACACTCTGGGACTGCCGCGGTAAAGCTATTGCATAGCATTTTTTATCAACTTATGCAATTATAATTATTTATTTATTTTATTTATGCAGTATTTTTTTATATTAATTCAAGTTTTTTCTTTGATATTAATTCAAGTTACACTTTTTGAGCGTGGTGACCGATAAGAAAACAATTTTTTTCTTTTATTCAATAAATGAGAAGTTAATATTGTTTAAAATATTTTTATTATCTTACAATACATGTAGGTTATTCAGGAATTTTTATCATTGTAACTATAGGTTTATGGTAACTGAAATAAGAAACAAAAGTTTGAGACTTGATATTCTCTAAATATCTGGAAAATACCGCGTCAATGATGATCCCATATTTTGTTGTGGATTCTTGTGGATCATTATTCATTTTTAAATTTAATTTTTCCGAAATTGTGTCTAAAAGAGATAGAATCAGTTATGAGCAGTTAGCAGCTAGTCTACACGCATACGTCTAGTCGCACGCACACAAACACCGTGCCGAAGTCTGCCGAACTGAAACGACGTTAGACGATGCACGGCTTTCAACGCCGCACCGCTGTGCCGGTCGGAGTGGGGGGTGTTAGGTTTATTTTCGTTACGGAATTTCTTTTTCGATTTTACGATTTTTCATTTATCAATTTTTTGGTTTTTCGATTTTTCGATTTTTCGATTTTTGGATTTTACGATTTTTTGAGTGTGTTAGGTATATTTTTTGTTGATTCGGTCGCCGCGCTCAAAGCCCGCGATAAAATCTATGCAATAGCTTAATAATGAAATAGTTAACACTGATCAAATAAAAATTAATATTTTATAAATATTGCAAAAAAAATAATATCTAATATTTACACCAGCCGGGAACATTTGTGATACCAATTTATTAGAAGCTAGAGAAAGCTCTTCTAGTTTTTGTATTGCATAAACGTTCCATTTCGCAGACGTATATTTAACTCCGCTTCATACTAATACGAATAGGGTCGGATAAAACCTTCGACGGCTTTTAAGTTGAAAGTTTCAACGCCGCACCGCTGTGCCGGTCGGAGTGGGGGGTATTAGGTTTATTTTCGTTACGGTGTTACGGAATTTCTTGATTCGGTCGCCGCGCTCAAAGCCCGCGATAAAAGCTATGCAATAGCTTAAAAATGAGATATTTTCGTTCTCAAAACCGTCCCATTGTATATATTGATGAAACTTATATACATAGTAGCCATACATCATCACATAATTGGGGTGATGATAACGCAAAAGGTTTGTTTTCCACCATTTCGAAAGGAAAGAGACTTATTATAGTTTATGCTGGTGGTAACATGGGCTTTATTCCTAATTTATTAATGTTTGTGTCAGGAGCCAAATCTGGTGATTATCATAATGATATGAATCAAGAAAATTATGAAAAGTGGCTAAGAGACCTGTTAATACCAAATTTACCACCAAATGCTATTGTAGTTGTGGATAATACACCGTATCACAATGTTATAGAAAATCCTGCTCCGAATTGAAATTAAATAAAAGCTGAATGATAAACTGGTTGACGTCCAACAATATTGAATTTCAACCTTATTTCGACCACAGCTGTACACATTAATCAAACAGCATAAAAATAAATTCAAGCAATACAAATTTGATAGATTATTCTCCGAACTCAGTCATACAGTTTTGAGATTACCACCATACCACCCAGACTTAAATCCAATAGAAATGATCTGGGCTGTAGTAAAAAATAATGTAGCTATAAAGAATATTTATTTTAAATTAGCACATGTACAAATGTTAGCTGAAATTGAATTTAAATCAGTAACCCAACAAGACTGGAAAAAAAGATGTGCACATATAATAGCTGTCGAAGATAAATATTTAGATCGCGAAATTATAATGGATGATGTTGTAATTCCTACAGTTATTATTAATGTTAATGAAGACAGTAGTGATAGTTCTAGTGATAGTGATGATTTTGATGACGATTTTTTAGAACTGTTAATTTGTTTATGTTTATTTTGTTTGATAGTAGTTATAGCAACAAGGAATAGAGGTTAGTATAAATTCAGTATGTGTTGACCTATAACATATTTTTAAAAAATCCTCGTTGTCTTATTTTAATATTTGTATGCTGATGACTTTCACCACTGCTACTTCACCCTCACACAAATTCTGTAGTACTTAAAAACCTATTTACATAATTGCGTTTGATCCATTGTGTAGGTAATCTGGTATTTCCTATAATACCATCAAATGATAGCTATTCTTAGAAGTCGAGGGCGTACTCGATTAAAATTTTAGGTAATTTTCTTAAAATTTTGTGATTAATCCTAGAAAATTTATTTTAAGCGAAAGTAGTATACGCTACAGTGCTTTAATAGTAGCCAGTAAGATCGTTTGAAGGTGTGTTAGCAGTGCGCAAACTTTACCCCACAACTGACAAATAAGGATGCGATGCCTGTACCTCAAGTGAACATTTTTCGTTTCAGAAATATTATTAAAACTCTTTCGGAATAATTTGTGATAAAAAATATATTTATACAGAGACTGAACAAGTCTGTCCTATTCATTGTGAAAATTAGTGCAGCAATCAAAGTACAAATACATATTACCGGGGAAGAGTTTGACTTCAAGGAAGCTGCGGATCTGGGTCATTTTCCAGGTTTTGACTTCACGAAGCTGCGGATCCTGTCCAGGTTATTGAAAAATAAAGAAACTACATATCCAAATTGTGGGCGAGATTTTGACTTCAAGGAAGCTGCGAATCTGGACCATTCACCTGATTTTGACTTCAAGAAGCTGCGGATCGAGTCTAGATAGGAGGATCGTTATATTAGAAATCAGGATGCAGCTTTTACTTCTTTTTTCCCTAATATTTTATTTTAATCGTATTTCTGATTCTATTAATGAGCTTACTAACCCTATCGTACCCATAGTTCTGAAGAATACTGAGATCATCACAAGTAAATATACATTTATTAGTTTTATAAACCTTACTGAATTAAATGATATTAAATACCAAATCGATAGATAATTAAAATTTATTGAACAAAAGCAAGATATCGGCAGCCAAACAATTAATTTAATAGAGCAAGCAAAAGCATTAATAAGTTTGATTTCACATTCACTACAAATTATTCGTCCTAGGAAAAAACAAGGAATAATCAATATGGGTGGAAAAATCTCAAAATGGTTATTTGGAACCCTAGATAATAATGAAGGCAAAAGAATTCAGTCTGTATTACATTTTTTGGAAAAAAATGATAATTTACTACAGGAAAACATTAACAACTAAATTTCTTTAGAAAAAGAATTTACTTCTAAAGTTAATCATACAGTTGACAAAATTAAATCAAACATTTTGATTGTTACTCAATTGATTCAAAATTTTTTCAGAAAAAGTTAATGATTTTGCATTACACTTAATTATTAATTCCTTATTTACTTTACAAATTCAATTAGATCAGATTATCAATGCCGTAACTTTTGCAAATTTAAACAAAGTGCATCCAAACCTCTTATCATTTTGAAATTTAAATTATATTATTAATAAAATAAAAACTATATATATACAAATAATCAGATAATTCAAATTTCAAACTACAATAGCTACTATCCTTTATTAGACATTCAATTGATTTTCCAAAATGATAGATTAATTTTCTTAATTCATTTCCCTATCCTAATTTATGATCACTTTAAAACGTGCTTCCTATATCTAATCCCAATACAAAACAAAATAATCCCTCCTCACAAACCTTACCTAATCCTAAATGAAAGAAAGGATTTTTATCAATATCAAGATGAACCCTGTGAAGAATAGAGAATACATTTTATTGCAAAAATTATCTCCAGACAGAAGATGATTGTATTGTTTGAATAATAAGCAAATATTAAGCTATCAATTGCACCAAAATTACTGTATACATTGAAAACTTCATTACAAATCAAGTTACTCCACAAAATATTCTGTTGACTACATCAAACAATATGATTATAACTTAAATATGTTCCAGCGAAAAGTACCACGAGCTCAAACCTGGTAGTTACTTACTTACAATGGGGCATGTTCAAAAATTTTGAAATTTTTTTTATGAATAATAGAGTTGAAAATAAAATTACATTTTTTTTATTTTTTTTTTTATCTATTCATTTGCCGGAGTTATGAATTTTTTTAAAATTTATGACGTCACCGGGAATAGACCAATAGGAGCTAGCGCACAACGTTGCCGGCTAAAAGGTTTACGAGAAGTGATGTACGTTCGTTTGTGTACTCCTTCTTACTTTTAGACTTCTAAAACATCGTTAAACAAATATCTTTTAAATATATAATATCAAATGTTTTTTGAAAGTATTATTTCTGTTTAAACTTTTACCATATTTAAAGTTTCATTGTTTTAAAAGTCACTTAATAATTCAGAAAATGGCAAAATGTCAGCACTGTGTATGGCATCTGTCATCATAGTGTCTCCATCAAGAATTTATTTGGAATTTGATTGTTTAATTTTGTACTTTTTATAAATATTATGACTACGAAAAAGTGTTTTGTTCCAGAATGTGATAATGATTCACATTCATCTTCAAAAATATTTATTAGTGTTCCTAGAAATTTGGAAAGAAGAAAATCAACCTTCTACTAGCGATGTTTCTCGTGAACTTTTTAATAAAAATACACCGGATTATCAAGATGTAGCAGCAATTTCTGCTAATTGTCCCCTTCAGGAAATTGAAAATAAGGCTACTATAAATTCTTAGGTGTATAACCTAAAAACCCTTCTGGAAGAAAATGCAAAATCTCCTGAAAGTTTTGAAGATACCGAATTTATTCATCATTTTGTGGAAGAACTCGTGATAAAGAAATAATGGAAAAATGTGGGTATTTAAACAAAATGGTTCCTGGATCCCATATAATGGCAGATAGGGGTTTCAGAATAATCAGCTACTTGAAAACATGGGATACACTTTAGTAAAGCCACACCTAGTGTATCACAGAATGAAAAAACTTCTCCAGAAGATGTACAATTAAGTAAAAGAATAGCATCTCTAAGAATACATGTGGAAAGAGTTATAAGAAGGGTTAGTTAATTTAACATGTTAAAACCACATTCGTGTGTGAATTTTAAGCAAGTACATTTACTTAGTAATATCTGCATAATTGCTTGTTAACTTACAAGAACCTATTTTGTAAGAGTAAATATTAATTTAATAAACTTTTTTGTTTGTTTTTTAATTTAATTTACCTAATTATCACATTTCAGGGATTATAATGAGTTTTTAAACAACCAATGTAATTTTTGATAAAAATTTAACTTTTCGAGCAAATCGAAGAGGAATGAGTACCTGTATATGCATAGATTTTTTTGGGACTAAAACTACCAAAACAAAGGCACCTATTTACAGCAGTTTAAAATGAAACATTTTAACAAAAACGCCTATGTCACAGTGATAAATATTAAAAACCAAGTTCAGTTGAATGTGGTAGCAAAGTCTATATATTCCAATAAATCGGGTAACTACATGTGATAAATTTAAAAATATCACAATTCTTGCCACCTTTTTCAAAAAACCAGAAAGTGTGCCTTCTTATGAAAATGACAACAGTGATAAATGTAAAAAAAAAAATTTCATGTTGCTATTCGTTATTACGATAGTAAAACATGTTTGCAGTTCCGTTTATTTTTTATGAAAATCTAAGTAAAAACAACCAATGTCAAAGGGTTTCAATTTTTTTTCTGTCAAACCAAATATATCACAAAATTAAAAATTGATCATAGGTCAAGCTAAAGTAATACCTTTATTAATAGTAGCTTTAAAAAAGGAGAAAGAATAATATTGACTTAAGTTATTATTATTAACATTGGTGATTTTTAATAAAAACTTCAATTATTGTTTACAAACAAAAATATAAAAATCTGTGAAAATTTTATTTATTAACCTTTTAATAAAAAATGAGAAAAATGAAGTAAAAAAACAATTTATTTACAAATAAAAAATATATACAAATCCTAAGAATATAAAAGTACTGATTTATTTTCCTGTAGTGGACGAAGAGGTTTCTTTAACAATCTAGCCAAGTGTACATCATTATCAATAACACTGAGTAGATGTTACAGATGGTTCCTCACTTCTTCTATGAAGCCACATGTTTACAACCTCCTGAAAAAAATAAAAGGGTTAGATATGCAGTTACAAAATAACTATATAACCAGCTACAAAATGCCTTATTTTATGTAACAAGACGAGCACTTTACTAGCTCTGAACGAATCCAGTAAAGAACCTCTGATTTTCAAAACTTAAAAAAAACAAGCTCACCACATTTTCACATTTTTGAAATATTATAGAGCTTTTCGAAAAAAACTGCTATTTTTAAAAGTACCATTTTTGTTTAAACAGCTATGTCTCATTTTAGGCTATTGAGTATTATAAAATAAAAAATTACGGGATGCTTTGTTAGCTTCAAACGAATCCAGCAGAGCACCCCAGTTTTTTTTTTTAAACCACACCACATTTTTTGGCTCCTACAATATTATAAAATATTCGAAATTTGACATTTTTAAAAAAAATTCGCAATTCCTTGCTAACTTCAAAGTTTTTTTTTCTGAGAACAAATATACTTACCACATTTTTAGGATTTTAAAACAGCCTAAACATGTGTCATAAGTAGTTGTTTTTATATATTAAAAAACTGAAGTGTCCTGCTGACTTTGTTCCAACAAAGCACCCTGTATTATTCAAAAATAGCAATTTTTTTAGTAAAGTTTTACAATATTTCAAGAGTCTAAAAATGGAGTGTGGTTTTTAGAAAAAAGCTTTAAAAAACCGAATTGCTCTGCTGGCTTCTTTCGAAGGTTAGCAAGCACCATGTATTTTTTAAAAATATAATATTTCAAGTGCATAAATATATGGTGTTGCTGTTTTTACAGAAAAAACTTTATAAAACAGAGGTGCTTTGCTGACTTCGTTCGAAGCTATCAGAGCATTTTAAGTTTTACATAAAACGAGGAGCATAAAATTTTTGAAAAGGGTATAAAAATAGCCTAAAAATATGGCATGTTTTAACTCAAAATTTCATATTGCAGCATTCTTTGGTATCATAATTATTACTAGGTTCACTAACAAAATCTATTTCTAGATTATTTTAACACTTGCTGCGATTACAAAAAATGTCTCTTTATATCAAAATTAGAAAAAAAATATTTATAAGAATAAAGGGCCTTATACACTGTTTATTATATGTGATATAAAAACAAAAAAGCATAATAAATATTACAAACCTTGAGATTCAACATATCCTAAGCATTGTGCACTAAAAAACAGCCACATCATAAGGTTTTTGCTGTACTTTATGTTTAGGTGTAATTTGTCTCCTCTCTTATGGAAAAAGTAAAGATCTCCATATTCTTGCTTGGCAGATCTAAAAATAAAACCTGAGATAAATATGTTTTACTATAAAGTGTACTGCTTCATATAAACTGTAACTACCTACCATTAAAACAATTTATAAATAAAGTTTTACCTTTCTATCTTTTGGAAACTGAGTATTGTTAAAAAATGAGGTAATCATCTCAGTAATCATATTTTCGTTTACAATGGGAAAAATACTTGATTCAACTTTTATAAATACAGCTGATAAATTCATATTCTTCTTCCTTTATATATCCTATATCCCACAGGATAATTTACCCAGATAAATTCAGATTAATAATAAAATTAAACCAAAACAAAAAACTAAGGTTAGTTGTTAGGTGCTGTCAATTTTTAATGTCACTTAGATGTGCGTTCACTTCGACATTCTGTATGTAGGTTTGTTCGTTGGCTTGGTTTTGTAAAACAAAAAAAACTTCGACACAAGCTGATTGGTCTATTCCCGATGACGTATAATTTTAAATTTCAATTGGGCTTAATTTAAAAACTTTTTAGCCCAATCGGATTAGTATTTTAGATTCTGAAAAATTCGAAGCAGCAATTTTCCTTCGGAATTCGTTGGAAGGGGTCTCTGGTAGTCTAAATTCAAAAAGTTGGGATTCCAAAGTTGTCGTTACCTCCGCCATCTTGATTTAAAGGGTTACTTTTTGTATCTTGAATAACTCATTTATTTTCAATTTTACACGGAAAATAGTTTTTACAAAAGTTATTTAAAATTAAATTTCCTACAATTCTGCTTTTTTTTTGTACGATCGATTTTTTTCGATTTATACCCGAAAAGAGGGGGTGAATTTTTGGTTATAGAATAACTCGTTTATTTTCAATTTTACGAGAAAAATTGTTATAAACAAAGTTGTTTAAAATTAAATTTCCTACAATTCTGCTTTTTTTTGTACGATCGATTTTTTTCGATTTATACCCGAAAAGAGGGGGTGAATTTTTGGTTATACAATAACTCGTTTATTTTCAATTTTACGAGAAAAATTGTTATAAACAAAGTTGTTTAAAATTAAATTTCCTACAATTCTGCTTTTTTTTGTACGATTTCGATTTATACCCGAAAAGAGGGGGTGAATTTTTGGTTATAGAATAACTCGTTTATTTTCAATTTTACGAGAAAAATTGTTATAAACAAAGTTGTTTAAAATTAAATTTCCTACAATTCTGTTTTTTTGTACGATCGATTTTTTGTATTTATCCCTGAGAAGAGTGGGGGTGAACCTAAGTATTGTATTGTCACGTTTATTATTGATGTTGTACCATTATTTTTTCTGTTTGTTTTTTTTGCTGATACCTGGAATTAAAAAGAAACGTGATAATACAATGATAAGAGTTTACCCCCACTCTTCTCAGGGATAAATACAAAAAAATCGAGCGTACAAAAAAAAACAGAATTGTAGGAAATTTAATTTTAAACAACTTTGTTTATAACAATTTTTCTCGTAAAATTGAAAATAAACGAGTTATTCTATAACCAAAAATTCACCCCCTCTTTTCGGGTATAAATCGAAAAAAATCGATCGTACAAAAAAAAAGCAGAATTGTAGGAAATTTAATTTTAAATAACTTTTGTAAAAACTATTTTCCGTGTAAAATTGAAAATAAATGAGTTATTCAAGATACAAAAAATAACCCTTTAAATCAAGCTGGCGGAGGTAACGACAACTTTGGAATCCCAACTTTTTGAATTTAGACTACCACAGACCCCCTCCAACGAATTCCGAAGGAAAATTGCTGCTTCGAATTTTTCAGAATCTCAAGCCTGTTCTTCACCTAATCCGATTGGGCTATTTAGCTTTTTTAACGAACTGATTATTTAGAATAACTTGTATAGCGACTAACTATTACAATATAGTTTATAAAACAGCATATCTCACATGTGAACATGGCCCATTCCTGAGAATTGTTCATTTCAAATTGGAAAAGAGAAGTTCATTCATGGAAATGCTAAGATATCACCAGCCATTCTTGTCCAGTTGCCTCACATAAATCTGTCAAAAATCTTGCAGCAACCAAGGAAAATTAAACTTGTCAATCTAGATGTTGAAGAGATTAAACACTTAGCAGCAAAAGTAAACATGCAGCATGAAATTACGCTACCGCCAAAACCACAAGATCATGAAAAATCCATTCCTACTTGGTTGATTATTCTGATCAGTACCCTAATGGTCATTATTACCTTCATAAGCATAACATGTTACTATCGAACTTGTTACCCATATTTTTACACGAAACAAATGAGATCCAGTACAAAAACCACTGTGGAAGCCTAGCCAACCAAGCCATCCCAAGCATTCCACTTTAGCGGGGAGGAGTTAAGAAATACCTATATCACTGGTAGCTTTCCCTCTCGTTCTACCCGATAAGAACCGGCATACTGATGTGTCAGGGATTCCCGGCATTTATCTGTGAAGTGCATCATTGTTAGATAAAGACTGACATTCTGTTGAATATTATTTTTATCGTAACTTATATATTTATATTACTAACTCGTATTACTGAGATCCTTCCTATGGGGCCTCAGTATTGCATTCGTGCAGACGAAAAAATTTTCTTACCTCCATTTTTTAAACCTTTTTCATGTTTCCGATCAGTCTGAGTCCGAAAATGCAAAAAAAAAATATTTTCGTCTGGTCGTCTGTGTGTATGTATGCCGACATGATAACTCTAGAATGAAAGTTCTGATTGACTTGCAGCTTTGATTTTCTTGAATAATTACTTCTATTGATTTTTAGAATTTTCGGTTAATCCTAACTACTTTAATATCAATTTTCTTAAAATCCACCTGCGCATTTCTTATGTGACAATTTTAAGAATTCCAATTATTTCTAACGTCAACATTCTTAACATTCCATAAATTGCAAACATTTTCTAACGACCTGTCAAACAACAGCTGTTGATAGTAAAGGTAAAATTTCTAAGGCGGGTTGCGATTATCATACTTGCAACCATAGCCATTTTAGATGCTATTTTTATTCGAAATTAGTCGCCAAGCCTGCCAATTTATGAAAAATATAAAAGCAGTTTCTTAAAAATTACTTTTTTATGGTAGTGCTAACTTAAGCGTACTATTTCGCCTCTAGCCACAAAAACACCTTCATCAAATTGACTGGTTCTCTGTCGCAGCCCCATAGAATAATTAACCGGCCATTTTATTGGGCAAAAATCAGAATAATGCTTGGCTGTGCCTGTCAAGTATCAAGATGTCAACTGTGATGTGTGAATGGCTCTTAAATGTCAAATTATTTAAAAATGTATAATTCTTGTGTTATTTATTGTAAATAATTTGTAGTGTATCTCAATTCAGGCTTTCTATAAATAAAGGTACAGCAAGACAGACAATATAATGTTCTTATACAAAGCACTTTTTTTTATTATATAAGAGAGGTAGGATATAATGCTGGTTTTTTTATAAATAATTTTAAATATACGATTTTGGATTACATATTCAATCAGCGAATTGTAAATGATAATTAGTAAAATCCTAGTCATAAATTTCCTCAATTCATAAAATTTAAAAATGAATCTTCTTACCTTGGGATTTTAATGACGTAATGAACCCATTTCAAATTTTGATCAATTATGATACCGAGGTATTTTGTTGTTTTTCATTTTAATTATAAAGTTGTCATTTATTTATATGTTGAAAGAAGGCCTTTGTAAATTACATTGCTCTCTATGGATCTACTTTAACACAAAAATAGTTTTGTGGCTATAAATTGCTATAACCCATCGTCGCAAAACTATTAATAATTTAAACATAGTAAGTAGTATTAATATAACATCAAGTATTTTTTTTAAATAAAGTACATGATCTCAAAACAAAAATAATTTATATTAAATGCGGGTAACACGAGAGGTAAAATAACAATAAATTAAGGGAAATACTTAAAAAGGGCAGGTTTAAAGAGTATTATCACAAGAAAGTATATTCGTTCTGTTTATTTATTGTTTGAGGTTACTTAAGAATACATTTGTTTTTTTTTAATTTCTGTAGGCAGTCAATTAAATATTTTAAACATTTAATAAAAATTGTATTTTGGGAACTTTTAGTGATGGCTTGCCGTACATGAAAGTCAGATTGGCTTCTTGTATTGTAGTTGTGATATTACAAATTATATTGAATTTTTTCTAATAGATCTGATGCGATGGTACTATGTCATTTTTATTTTATAAATAAATATCAGTCATGTACTGAACATAATTCTGAACTGAAAGCCAATTTATTTCGTTTAACATAGTTGCAATACTCATCCTTCTGTCCTTTATTAATAGAATATAAAAAGGCGAAGTAAGGAGCCCAAATATTTTACATGAGCAGGCTTAAGAGGTAAAGGGGTCAATTATTATTGAATAAATTGCTCGAACAAGTTTTTAAACCCTAATCAAGAGGCGATATAGAATGGTTTTAAAAATCAAGGCTTGTGAAAATCATCACATGGTTTAACCTAAGTAATGCCAATGCTTTACAAACCAAAAAATTCAACGTCCTAATACTACTATCGGCTTTCGGTCTTTCGTCCCAAGTTAAATAATTTCTCGTTTTTGTTACGCTACGAGTTTACCCTTGTGGGCCTCTCAGTCTCGATAAGGTGGGAACCACCATTTTAGCGTCTCTCGAATTTTTACCAGGATTTATTTTCTAAATCTTAGTATTTTTCCAACGCATTATTATAAAAACCAAATGTACGTTGATATGATGTTCTTATGTTGTAACCTGCTATTCTAGAATAAAGTTGTTCTCTAGTTTATCAGTTATTCAAAATAATTAACCAAATAAAATATATATAATTAGTGCTCCAGAAAATTTTCGCGTAATCCGTTCTCGGTATACCGGCAGGTAGAGAGAGACAAGCAGTGATTTAGTTTTAGTTTTAATTAGCCACATTGTCACATCGAATATAGGTCGGTTTGTTAAGTTACGCCATTTTACCTCATGGTATTATTTTAATTTTTGCAATTGTGCCTGAGATATTGTGTTCGATGACTGATAATGGATTATACAGAAAAAATGAATCATTGGGACTCTAAGATTTTGTTTAAAATTTTAAGGGTAAGTACAGGCATCGCATCCTTATTTGTCAGTAGTGGGGTAAAGTTTGCGCACTGCTGTCTAGAGGTGGCCAAATATCGATAGCACTATCGATAGTATCGATAGTTTTATTTTCAAATTCACTATCGATAGTATCGATAGTAATTTTAACTATCGTTATGCTATCGAAGTTCGAGATATGACGGAAAAAGAAGAAAAATATGACCTATAAAATTTATATTTCGAACTGTTGATTTTGAATTATTGATGTGTTTATCCTTGGTTCATCCTTCTTCCTCCATAGTCTTTATTTTTCTGTGCATGGAAATTTATTAAAAATATAAGATGGTAAAACGACAACAGTCGTATATTTGGACTTATTTCACAAGAGATGAGATTGGTAGACCTATGGCTACTTGTATAAAATGCCGAAAAGTTTATAAAACTTCAGGGAATACCTCGAATCTAATGGACCACCTCAACAGGGTTCATGGTATCAAAAGATGCGAATTAGGAAATAAACGTGATAAAATCAGATCTTCTAAATTACCAGGTAATTAGTTAAAACTTAATATTTCTCAACATTACTCAACAAGTGCTTTTAATATAAGGAATAAAAAAATTATTTTCAAAATTTATTTGACATAAATACCCCAAAATTATTACTTTTTTTAGGACAAACCAGTTCTGAGTCTGATACTTCTCCTGATCTCAAAAAAATAAAACAACATACCCTCAAAAGGTTTATGGAAATAAAAAATTATTATAATCCTGGAGATCTACGTCAAAGAGAGCTAGATCAGTGCTTAGTTAAAATGATATGCATGGACATGCAACCATTTAACATTGTGAATGATCCCGGATTTAAAATGTTTTGCAATAAAATTGATCCTAGGTATAAATTGCCAGCCTGTACAACTTTAAAAAGAAATATGGTCCCAGAACTCTACGATTCGTTAAAATTAAAACTACAAAAAATAATTGATGAAGTATCATATGTTGCGCTTACCACAGATGCCTGGACGTGTACATTCACCACAGAATCATACTTGACACTTACCTGTCACTTCATAAATTCAGATCTACAGTCATGTATCTTAGAAACAAAAAAAATAGAGGGAAGTCACACGGCTGCAAATCTTGCGAACATAATTGAAGTAAGTAAAATTACCTCAATGACTTCTGTTAATAAAACAACATTTTGTCATTTATTACAGGAAATTCTTCAGGAGTGGAAGTTATGTGATAAGGTTACTTGCATTATAACTGACAATGCAGCCAACATGACAGCTATGTGCAATATTTTAAAAAAGCCACATATCGGATGCTTTGCTCATACAATCAATCTTGTAGTACAAGATGCTTTAGAAAAAACTGAATGCATTAAAGAACTTTTAAAAACTGTCAAAAATATTGTAGCTTTCTTTAAAAAAAGTTCTAAGGCTACAGATTTACTAAAAAATGAACAGGAGAATAGAAACGCACCAAAATTAAAATTATTGCAGGATATATCAACTCGATGGAACAGCACTTACTATATGTTAAAACGTGTTATAGACGTTGGTGATTCTTTAACAATGGCTCAACTTCATTCTCAAGAAGCACCTGAGATTTTAGCAAGGGAAGAAAAAGAAATTATAGTTGAAGTTATTAAAATTCTTGCACCTTTTGAAGTTGCGACACAACAAATATCAGGCTCATATGTGACAATTTCTTTAATAATTCCCATCATAACAGGAATTTATCATACTTTAAATGATATTAGACAAGAGCTAAAGACATTTGTAGGAATAGAACTACATTCCCAAATTTTAATTTCAGTAAATAAAAGATTGTCTGCATATGAAAATAAATTAATACCAAAAATATCTACAATTATTGATCCACGCTTTAAGAAGAATGGTTTTAGAAGCTCTGAAAATTCTCTAAGTGCCCAAGTTGATTTACAGAAATTAGCCCAAGCTAATATATCACCTTTAGAATCAGAATCTACTACCAGGGAATCTAGCACAAATAATGAACATTCGACATTAGCTTCCAATTTGGCAGAGCCTGAAATTAAAAAACAAAAAGTTGATTTATTTAAATTTTTAAATAAGAAAAGAGAATTAAATAAAAAAATCATCACTCCAAGTTCCAAAGCAGTCATTGCTGTCAGACAGTATATGGAGGAAGAAACTATCGATTTTAAAGAAAATCCACTAACATATTGGTTAGAAACGAATAACACTATTCTGAAGGAATTAGCTTTAAAATACCTATCTGTACCAGCCACGTCAGTACCTAGTGAGAGGTTGTTCTCTAAATCTGGGCAACTACTGTCCACAAGAAGAAGTCGCTTAAAACCAAAAAATGTCGACATGGTTTTATTTATCAATGCTAACCATGTTTTTCTAAATAAAAATTAATATTTTAATTTAGGAAAACTGGTTTATATATACAGGGTGTTAAAAAAGAGTGTAAAATATTTATAAAGGTAACAGAATGGACCAAAATAAAAGTCTTGATAAAGATAGGTCCGCAAAGTAATGGTTTTGGAGATGTAAGGTTATTCTTCTTCTACTTCCTTTTTTATATTGTGAAAACTTGCATTTTCATATCACAGTCAGGTGATTTTTGTGAAATAGCCTTGAGGAGCTGCAACAACAAATTAATAAAAACTGCCAACAAATTCGAGCTAATAATAGTTCGAATATCCTTCCGAAAGAGATGCATGAAAATGGAAGGAGTGCACTTTAAACATTTTATCTAAATTTGTTTTTTGTTTCAAACTTCTTTTATTTGTGCATAATAAATAAGTAATAAACAAATGTAATTAAATGTTTTTTAAAAAAAAATAACCTACCACAGCTCTGAAACGGTTACTCATGTTTATTAAGACTTTTTTGTTTATTTTGGTCCATACTATTATCCCTTTAAATAAGGTATTTTTCGCGGCATAAACCAGCATAAACATTTATGATAAGATTGTTATTTAGACGTATATAGACGTCCAAATAATCTATCATAAACGTTCATGTTGGTTTATGTTACGAAAAATACCTTTATATTTAACACTCCATATATTATAGTTAAAGTGCATTGGAATGAAAAGTGCAATTTTTAGTTGTTGTTTATTTTTTATATTTAATAACGGTGGATTCATAAACTACGTTCAATTCGCGTTCAGTTCACGCTCATTTCGAGTAGAATGACACAGTAAGTATGTTTTGGATAAGAAATTATAACTGATTCATAATTATTTTATGACACCATCTACAAATATAATTAAAACAAAAATAACACCAAAATATTTTATTTTGTGGAATTTGTGGTTATGTCTTGCCAACTCGAACTGAGCGCGAACTGAACGTAGTTTATGAATCCACCCTTAATGTTTATATTTTATATACCCTGGAAAAGTGAAAGCCTCCATTTTTTAATTAATAAATTTTATAAATTTGAATATTTTCTTCTTTTTTGTCATATTTATAGGTTAATTATATTATCGATAGCACTATCGATAGTATCGATAGTTCTTCAGAAAACTATCGGTACCATCGATAGTTATAACTATCGATATTTGGCTATCTCTACAGTGCTGTCATATCTTCAAACGATCTTACTGGCTACTATTAAAGCTCAGTAGCGTATACTACTTTCGCTTAAAATAAATTTTCTAGGATTTTTAAAACGATCACGATCAGATTAATCATAAAATTTTAAGAAAATTACTTAAAATTTTAATCCTTAATAACGGTCAAATCGAGTCCGCCCTCGTTTCTAAGAATGGCTATCATTTGATGGTATTCTAGGAAATACCAGATTACCTACACAATGGATCAAACGCAATTATGTAAATAGGTTTTTAAATACTACAGAATTTGTTAAAATTTATTTGTTATCTATGAGTTAAAATGTATTCTGTTAAAAAAATTTATTGGGTGAAAAAAAGTGGTGATTTTGCACTTGATATCTTAATATTTTAACAAAATGTGAAGGTGAAGTAGAAGTGGTGAAAGTCATCAGCATACAAATATTAAAATAAGAACGAGGATTTTTTAAAAATATGTTATAGGTCAACAAATACTGAATTTATACTAACCTCTATTCCTTGTTGCTATAACTACTATCAAACAAAATAAACATAAACAAATTAACAGAGTTCTAAAAAATCGTCATCAAAATCATCACTATCACTAGAATTATCACTGCTGTCTTCATTAACATTAATAATAACTGTAGGAATGACAACATCATCCATTATAATTTCGCGATCTAAATATTTATCTTCGACAGCTATTACATGTGCACATCTTTTTTTCCAGTCTTCTTGGGTTACTGATTTAAATTCAATTTCAACTATTTGTACATGTGCTAATTTAAAATGAATATTCTTTATAGCTACATTATTTTTTACTACAGCCCAGATAATTTCTATTGGATTTAAGTCTGGGTGGTATGGTGGTAATCTCAAAACTATATGACCGTGTTCGGAGAATAATCTATCAAATTTGTAATGTTTGAATCTATTTTTATGCTGTTCGATTAATGTGTACAGCTGTGGTCGTAATAAGGAAGGTTGAAATTCAATATTGTTGACGTCAACCAGTTATCATTTCAGCTTCTCTTGAATTTGAATTCGGAGCAGGATTTTCTATAACATTGTGATACGGTGCATTATCCACAACTACAATAGCATTTGGTGGTAAATTTGGTATTAACAGTTCTCTTAGCCACTTTTCATAATTTTCTTGATTCATATCATTATGATAATCACCAGATTTGGCTCCAGACACAAACATTAATAAACTGTTAGGAATAAAGCCCATGGGCTTTATTCATGTCACCACCAGCATAAACTATAATAAGTCTCTTTCCTTTCGAAATGGTGGAAAACAAATCTTTTGCATTGCACCCCAATTATATGATGATGTATGGCTACTATGTATATAAGTTTCATCAATATATACAATGGGACGGTTTTGAGAACGAAAATATCTAATTTTTTTAATTTAATCTATTCCTTTTTCCCTGATGTCAAGCCGTTCTATTAAAACCTGTCTGTTGTTTCGCGTTTTTCGCCACTTGAACCCTATTTTTTTTAAATAGTTCTTAATGATGTGTAGCTCCCTTTCCACTCAATTTCCTTTTTTAATTTTTCACTAAGAGTTTTGACTGTTACAGTAATCGCCAAATCTAAAGAACCAACGACGCGCATTTATAATGCTACGAACACGCCTACCGATGAATAGAATTGGTAGCTTACCTAGAAAGTTGTAAACCAGGGGCGCGTATATTTTAAGACATAAAATAAATGGAAAATACTGAATGATACTTGTTCATACATATTGCTTAGTGTTATTATTAGTACATCAATTAAAAAATCATTATTTTTAAGTAAGTAAGTTAAGGCTGTTCTACCGCTTTCCGTTCGGTATTTATATAAAATTCTGTTACGGTCAGGAAATTATCCTTATTCAAATAAATTAAATTGTGGTAAAATTGTATATTGGTCAAACGAGCAGTACTTTAAAAAAAAGCTATTTAAAACATTACAATAGTTATACTAAAAACAAAAATAATTCTACAAAACATATTTTTATCTGAAAATCAATCGTTTATGCAAAAATTGTTTCACATTTTGAGAATAAAGGCATTAAATTAAACCATTTAGAAACACTTGAAATAAATAGATTTAAAAATTCAAATATCTTAAGTGATCAATTAGATATTAATAACTGAGCTTAATTAAATCTCTTTACCTGTTCTTAGTTTTCTGTGAGATAATCCCGGTAATGATATCTTATTGGAATTTTATTAATATATTTCTCTTAAGTACCCTACTTTAACTAATTAGTTTATTTTGTATATATATTAGAAATGTAAATGAGTCACATTTGAAGAAGAAGTTGTACTTGGAAACAATTGTGCAATTTTTAATTTTTATTTCTTAAAATAAAAGTGTGAAAATCTATCATGTTTGGTTTTTCTCATTTTAATAATATGGATTTTCACCAAGTAAAGCCCGAAACTATCAAGAAATTAAAATGAAATGGTATTAAATACTTACCACTTATATAGCCTGTAAGTAAATACAAACAACGTAAACAGTAAATTTTCCGAATTCATTTCAGAATGATAATCTACAGACTTGGTCCCTGATTTGAATATCAACAAACTATTTTTGATAAAACCCATTTCTCCCCCACCGTGAACTATAATATGCCTTTGGCCTTTAGAAATGACAAAACAAACCTTTTGTTGAATCGTCTGTCCAATTTTTGGAAGAAGTATGTCCGCTGTGTATATATGTTTCATCTAAATAAACGATTGGTCTATTTTGACTTCTAAAATGTTTTATCTGTCTCAAATATTTTACTCTTAAAGTTCTTATTTTCATTTTTTCCACCAAAACTTTACGATTATTTTGTGTTTTTCTCCATTTAAATTGTAATTTTTTAAGGACTCTTCTTAATGAAGTTTCTGATATGTGGATATCTAAATTTTCCTTAATTTTATTATTTAACCTTTTAACAGTAACATGAGACTTTTCTGTTATATGAAAATCGTAAATTATTCTTCGAATGTCCCTCAACTGATATTCAGGGAGATTCGTAACGGTTGATTTTTTGACGAAGTTTTTCCTAGGTGTGGAAAATGTAATTTTTCCAGTTGTTTCCATTGACTGTTTACCTTCCTTCAAAACTACGCAAGTTTAATTGCAAATAAACTACAGAGTATGTATACCTATTGCTTGTGCAGTTTGAAGTTTGATACCATCTAAAGTAACTCCTTCTTTGTTACGTCAAAATATTTAAAAACATTGTATATTACTTCACGACTTTGTCCATTAATAACAGATCTGCGCTTTTTTTCACCCACAATAGAAGACATTATCAAAAATAAAACCAGTCACTTTAACCAAAACACAGAAACAAGAAACAAACAATAATCTAGTCGTTACGCTACTGACCGTAAGCAAGGACAAGGTTCAAGTTGTGAATGGGCGTGGCGATTTTTAAGTAAACGAATTTGAGCATTTGCGCTGGTTCTTTAGATGTGGCGCTTACTGTACGCGCATACCTTGTTTTGTGAAATCTATGAAGTATCTCTGATTGTTCCAATATTGTAGGAAAGAATATCAGTTACACTTGATGTTCTTTTGCGCTTTTTTGGACTTTTAAACAATTGTTTAGGTATGGTTGACGTAGATTTTTCACCTTTTGATATCTCACCTTCCATAATTATTCGTTCAATTGTTTTTATCGAGTATCCTGTAGCATCAGCAACTTGTTCTTTAATTTCAGTGAGAGTTTTGGGATCATCGTTCACAACACATTGTCTATAAGTTTCACTATCATCGTTTTTTTTGTTTTTTTCAAAACTATTTGTTGCCGAGAAACATTTTTTTCATAAAATATTCGAATAGATGAAATATTATTTCCTTTGCTTGACTACCTAAATGTTTCGGCATTTTAATACAAGTAAGTCACTACTCAAAAGAAAACACTACAAACAAATAATAAAATATAACTCAAAATCTGCACGCTACACAAACACAAATTCAAGAAAATATTATCATCAACTGATCATCCCCGACAACACGGCTATTGTTTGCATCTCTCTTTAACAGTTACAGTAGGCGTTGACAATTGAAATTCGAGATTAACGCGCATCCACTCTTCAGACAAATTAGGTTGCGATGCCTGTACATGACGTATAATATAGAAGTATTGCATACCTACTAATTTATCGGTTTCAAATGTATTGGTCCCTCACTTTAACGTTAATTAAGGGTAAAAACAGTAAAGCGAAAAATTATGCAGTTTTTTTTTTATTAAGATATCAGAAATTCCTTTTTCGAATTTGATGAAACTTGGAAAGACTATTTTGAGTACTGAGGGTTAAATGTTTAAGAGCAAACAGGACACCTCGAAAATTTATAATTCATTCGGAGCCTTTATTTTTATTCCGATTTTTTTTCAATTTTCAGGAAATACCAATAATAACAAAACTTAGGGTAGAGAAACCTTGAATTTTTTGTAAACCTTCACAAAGTATTTATTTTGAAAAAATTTAAAAATAATTAAAAAAAAAACATTACGCGCCATTCTGTATTAAATCTATAAAAATTTACTGCTTTTTTGTTTTAATAAATATCTAGTAGTTTTTAAATGGAATGCATTCCCACCTTTTTAAACGTCTCTGTAGCGTGCTACCTTATCGTTGCACAAATTTAAAGCTCTCAATATTGTCAAGACACATAATATCACGAAGTATTCCCAATGGCACGCATATAAATACCATTTTATATATTAGAAAATCCTTAAAACATTTTTACTTTCGCGAGAGGTCCGGTTTCCTCTTAAGATTAAAATTATTTGTTACAGGCCACTTAACAGATATTTCTAACAAAACACATGTATGTCAGTGTTTTTTGATATTTTTATTAAATGCGCTAGTTCAGTGATGATGTAATTACGGTTCCACTGAAAATTAAAGTGACAGTAGATTTTTTGAGTGCGTTTTGTTCGTTTTGTTTACCTAAATTATATCGTTTTTTTTTTTTCACTTTTATAAATATATTCCTAAAGTAAGTAGATAGCAGGTATCAAATATACAATCGTTTAGTTACCAATTACATACCTTTAAACTATTTTTTATGACCTGTAAACAATATTTTGAAATAAAATAAAAACAGTGAAAACGTATATGTCAAATTTATTGATGTTATTGTTAAAAGTTTGGTTAGAATTAAATGTCAGTGGAACCAAAATGACATAACACTGAACTAGCGCATTAAGAAATAGAAAACAAAACTTTTCTTGTAATTTACTTTTTTTGTATCACATTTTGGCACATTTTTTGAACGCGGATTCGCCATTTTGTAAGAACAGCAAATAAAATAAAGTTAAACATACACATCTATAGCATTTATACATGAAATAACCTTAAACAAAAATTAGTAGAAAAGATGACATACTTTTATCTTTTTACCTTATTTCATTTAATTTTGTTTGACAGAATTTATTGTTGTATACAAAAACTCATGAGAGGGAGCAATTTTTCAAATATACTAGGATGTCTCCAGAGATGTTTGATAATTTATTGAAACTTATTGAACCACATATCAAAAGAGTCATTGTCAAAAAAGCTGTGATTTGATTGGATCTTTTTTTTTTTTTTTTTTTTTTTTTTTAGTCATCTGTATAAAACAATGTTGATTGTCCTTAATTCTTATTTTATTTGCTGTTTAAACTCACCTTAAGCTTTTTTAATGAATTTTGACAGTTTTACAAAGGATTCGGAAGAATTCATTTTTTGTTGCATTTAACTGTATGACCTTAGTTTTTACAGACCTTAAAAACCTAAAACTAAACATTTCTCAAAAATATCTTAAATTATTGAGCTAGGGGGAAGGGATTTCTAGAATCCACCACTGGTGCTCAAGTTTATTAAAACTCGAAATTTGTGTTTCTGAGATAGTATTAATAAATTAGGATTTTTTTCTAGAGATTAAGGAAGGATCTTTTGGGATGGCCCACCCGGTAGATAGAAGAATGTTATGTTTTTATGTTCCTATTAATGCCGCGTTTGAAAATCCACATCAGATGCATCTGATATGTAGTAAATCTTTGATCACGTGATTCAGTACTCGTAAATGTAATGGGACAGATGTGTCCGATGTGGATTAAAAAACGCTCGAGATGTAAAAAATGCATCCGATGTGGATTCTCAAACGCGGCATTAGTCAATAATCCTATAATGCCATAGATTTTCTTATTCTATTCTATTCTATTTTATAATATTATAATATTTTATAATATATTTAGAATAAAATTTATTTTAAGTTTTTTTCACAAACAAAAAATACCGGATTAATTTGAAACTACTAACTGCTCATTTAAAATTTGATATTATAATTTAAATTATAAAATAACATACATTTAACCTGCTTGAATTGTTAAAATTCAAATACATTTTAGAAATCTTTAGAAATGTACCTAATAAATTTATTATAAAATAAACATCTCTTTTATTTTTGAATCCCTTCCTTTTCAATGTTGATCCGAATTTCCATCACAGGTTAAATAAAGCTTTATGTAAATTATATAGGTATATATATTAGGTAAATTTTGCTTTATAAAATATATATAGTTTCATTATGAACAATTATAATGGGCCATGTTCACATGTGAGATATGCTGTTTTATAAACTATATTGTAATAGTTAGTCGCTATACAAGTTATTCTAAATAATCAGTTTGTTAAAAAAGCTAAAAGTTTTTAAATTAAGCCCAATTGAAATTTAAAATTTGAAATTATACGTCATCGGGAATAGACCAATCAGCTTGTGTCGAAGTTTTTTTTGTTTTACAAAACCAAGCCAACGAACAAACCTACATACAGAATGTCGAAGTGAACGCACATCTAAGTGACATTTAAAAATTGACAGCACCTAACAACTAACCTTAGTTTTTTGTTTTGGTTTAATTTTATTGTTAATCTGAATTTATCTGGGTAAATTATCCTGCGGGATATAGGATATATAAAGGAAGAAGAATATGAATTTATCAGCTGTATTTATAAAAGTTGAATCAAGTATTTTTCCCATTGTAAACGAAAATATGATTACCGAGATGATTACTGCATTTTTTAACAATACTCAGTTTCCAAAAGATAGAAAGGTAAAACTTTATTTATAAATTGTTTTAATGGTAGGTAGTTACAGTTTATATGAAGCAGTACACTTTATAGTAAAACATATTTATCTCAGGTTTTATTTTTAGATCTGCCAAGCAAGAATATGGAGATATTTACTTTTTCCATAAGAGAGGAGACAAATTACACCTAAACACAAAGTACAGCAAAAACCTTATGATGTGGCTGTTTTTTAGTGCACAATGCTTAGGATATGTTGAATCTCAAGGTTTGTAATATTTATTATGCTTTTTTGTTTTTATATCACATATAATAAACAGTGTATAAGGCCCTTTATTCTTATAATTTTTTTTTCTTCCAATTTTGACATAAAGAGACATTTTTTGTAATCGCAGCAAGTGTTAAAATAATCTAGAAATAGATTTTGTTAGTGAACCTAGTAATAATTATGATACCAAAGAATGCTGCAGAGCACCTATGAAATTTTGAGTTAAAACATGCCATATTTTTAGGCTATTTTTATACCCTTTTCAAAAATTTTATGCTCCTCGTTTTATGCAAAACTTAAAATGCTCTGATAGCTTCGAACGAAGTCAGCAAAGCACCTCTGTTTTATAAAGTTTTTTCTGTAAAAACAGCAACACCATATATTTATGCACTTGAAATATTATATTTTTAAAAAATACATGGTGCTTGCTAACCTTCGAAAGAAGCCAGCAGAGCAATTCGGTTTTTTAAAGCTTTTTTCTAAAAACCACACCCCATTTTTAGACTCTTGAAATATTGTAAAACTTTACTAAAAAAATTGCTATTTTTAAATAATACAGGGTGCTTTGTTGGAACAAAGTCAGCAGGACACTTCCGTTTTTTAATATATAAAAACAACTACTTATGACACATGTTTAGGCTGTTTTAAAATCCTAAAAATGTGGTAAGTATATTTGTTTTCAGAAAAAAAACTTTGAAGTCAGCAAGGAATTGCGAATTTTTTTTAAAAATGTCAAATTTCGAATATTTTATAATATTGTAGGAGCCAAAAAATGTGGTGTGGTTTAAAAAAAAAACTGGGGTGCTCTGCTGGATTCGTTTGAAGCTAACAAAGCATCCCGTAATTTTTTATTTTATAATACTCAATAGCCTAAAATGAGACATAGCTGTTTAAACAAAAATGGTACTTTTAAAAATAGCAGTTTTTTTCGAAAAGCTCTATAATATTTCAAAAATGTGAAAATGTGGTGAGCTTGTTTTTTTTAAGTTTTGAAAATCAGAGGTTCTTTACTGGATTCGTTCAGAGCTAGTAAAGTGCTCGTCTTGTTACATAAAATAAGGCATTTTGTAGCTGGTTATATAGTTATTTTGTAACTGCATATCTAACCCTTTTATTTTTTTCAGGAGGTTGTAAACATGTGGCTTCATAGAAGAAATGAGGAATCATCTGTAACATCTACTCAGTGTTATTGATAATGATGTACACTTGGCTAGATTGTTAAAGAAACCTCTTCATCCACTACAGGAAAATAAATCAGTACTTTTATATTCTTAGGATTTGTATATATTTTTTATTTGTAAATAAATTGTTTTTTTACTTCATTTTTCTCATTTTTTATTAAAAGGTTAATAAATAACATTTTCACAGATTTTTATATTTTTGTTTGTAAACAATAATTGAAGTTTTTATTAAAAATCACCAATGTTAATAATAATAACTTAAGTCAATATTCATTGCGTTCGGTCTGCCAAGTTCCTTTAACTCCTTTAACACTTTTAACTCCAAACGACCCTTTTACCGTTAGGTTTAGTCCGATTAGTGACAGTTTAACACGCTTAAATGTCATTTAAAAGCACCCTAAAATTTGTCCCGCTCCAGCCCCTGACTGACCGAACTCGCCTGTTATTCTTTCTCCTTTTTTAAAGCTACTATTAATAAAGGTATTACTTTAGCTTGACCTATGATCAATTTTTAATTTTGTGATATATTTGGTTTGACAGAAAAAAATTAAAACCCTTTGACATTGGTTGTTTTTACTTAGATTTTCATAAAAAATAAACGGAACTGCAAACATGTTTTACTATCGTAATAACGAATAGCAACATGAAATTTTTTTTTCACATTTATCACTGTTGTCATTTTCATAAGAAGGCACACTTTCTGGTTTTTTGAAAAAGGTGGCAAGAACTGTGATATTTTTAAATTTATCACCAGTGATACCACATGTAGTTACCCGATTTATTGGAATATATAGACTTTGCTACCACATTCAACTGAACTTGGTTTTTAATATTTATCACTGTGACATAGGCGGTTTTGTTAAAATGTTTCATTTTAAACTGCTGTAAATAGGTGCCTTTGTTTTGGTAGTTTCAGTCCCAAAAAAATCTATGCATATACAGGTACTCATTCCTCTTCAATTTGCTCGAAAAGTTAAATTTTTATCAAAAATTACATTGGCTGTTTAAAAACTCATTATAATCCCTGAAATGTGATAATTAGGTAAATTAAATTAAAAAACAAACAAAAAAGTTTATTAAATTAATATTTACTCTTACAAAATAGGTTCTTGTAAGTTAACAAGCAATTATGCAGATATTACTAAGTAAATGTACTTGCTTAAAATTCACACACGAATGTGGTTTTAACATGTTAAATTAACTAACCCTTCTTATAACTCTTTCCACATGTATTCTTAGAGATGCTATTCTTTTACTTAATTGTACATCTTCTTGAGAAGTTTTTTCATTCTGTGATACACTAGGTGTGGCTTTACTAAAGTGTATCCCATGTTTTCAAGTAGCTGATTATTCTGAAACCCCTATCTGCCATTATATGGGATCCAGGAACCAGTTTGTTTAAATACCCACATTTTTCCATTATTTCTTTATCACTAGTTCTTCCACAAAATGATGAATAAATTCGGTATCTTCAAAACTTTCAGGAGATTCTGCATTTTCTTCCAGAAGGGTTTTTAGGTTATACACCTAAGAATTTATAGTAGCCTTATTTTCAATTTCCTGAAGGGGACAATTAGCAGAAATTGCTGCTACATCTTGATAATCCGGTGTATTTTTATTAAAAAGTTCACGAGAAACATCGCTAGTAGAAGGTTGATTTTCTTCTTTCCAAATTTCTAGGAACACTAATAAATATTTTTGAAGATGAATGTGAATCATTATCACATTCTGGAACAAAACACTTTTTCGTAGTCATAATATTTATAAAAAGTACAAAATTAAACAATCAAATTCCAAATAAATTCTTGATGGAGACACTATGATGACAGATGCCATACACAGTGCTGCCATTTTGCCATTTTCTGAATTATTAAGTGACTTTTAAAACAATGAAACTTTAAATATGGTAAAAGTTTAAACAGAAATAATACTTTAAAAAAACATTTGATATTATATATTTAAAAGATATTTGTTTAACGATGTTTTAGAAGTCTAAAAGTAAGAAGGAGTACACAAACGAACGTACATCACTTCTCGTAAACCTTCTAGCCGGCAACGTTGTGCGCTAGCTCCTATTGGTCTATTCCCGGTGACGTCATAAATTTTAAAAAAATTCATAACTCCGGCAAATGAATAGATAAAAAAAAATAAAAAAAATGTAATTTTATTTTCAACTCTATTATTCATAAAAAAAATTTCAAAATTTTTGAACATGCCCCATTGTTTATAGAAAAAAGCCCTAAGAGCCGTAGAAACCAGCCCTAAATAGCAAAATTTGCTTTTAACCATCAACAAATACTTTTTAAAAGTAAAAATTAACTGTATAATCATTAAAATCTACTTTTTAAAGGTGACAAGTTACTTTTAAACCACTACACACTAAGGTAAAATGAACAAAGGGTGACACCCCAAGTTGTTCATACCAATAGATGACACCCCAAATTAAATCATGATTTATAAGAAATGCAAACGCATTTTAGTATTTTATGAAACGTGGCAAGATTGTTTCATTATTATGTGACGGCATGGTGGGGAATATTCAGTTGCCAACTCATTGTGATAGAGTGTAGAGCATCAGTTTTCTTGAATGTTAAAAAACACGTTGTTTTTAATGACTTCTTAAAGTTTACTAAAGAGGTAAGTGGCAAAATATTTTAAGTAAAATCTTTATAATATTTCTAGAACATTTTTCTTTACTGTAGATGTGAGATATATGATAGTATTTTGTTCTGTTAATGATTTTAAAGTAGTTGCCATGCAGAAAACTTTTCAGCGTCGGTGTCAGCCGTTGGTCTGGCAAGTTGCTTTAAACCAAAGGGTGACACTTGGGTCATGCATTGGATTTAGCAAGTTTTTTAGATTAGATATATGTATATTATATCATTGTTATATGTTGGGAACGTGTATTGTGCAAATAGGTATTTGTTGTAACAGAATTAAACAGTAGGAAACAATAGATGACATAGGGTATCATCTAATAGATTTTCTGGGTGTCAGGTATTAGCGAGGGTGTAAGATTCTATTTTTATGCCTCTTGACCTTTTTTTAGATGCCAGGACAAGACAAAAAAAAATCTGAAATACACTCAAGAAGCAATGCTTGATGCTTTAAATGAGGTTAGGACAGGAAAATCTGTTAAATCGGTAGCCAAAAATTATAAAATACCCAGAATTACCTTAATGTATAATTAGGAAAAAGAATGGGACCAAAAGTATTTTTCCCCCCGAGCAAGAAGAAATTCTAGTAGATTGGGTATTAAATATGGCAAAAGCTAGTTTTCCAGTAACAAAAAATAGTTTTATGATAACTGTTTCAAGGTTGGCACAGGAACTAGGTTTAGAAAAAGCTCCAGCCACCCAATGGTATAAATTGTTTCGAGTGAGAAATAATAGAATAGCAGATAGGATTTATCAGACGTTAACCCGATCTAGGGCAAATGTAACCAAAGTATGGGGCTATATAGAAGAAAAATGATTGGTAGAAGTCATGAGTGATCCAACAAGTGTCTTTAACGCTGATGAAACAGCATTTTATCTAAATTCCAAGGGTGGAAAAGTATTAGCTGAAAAAGGCAGCAAGTCTGTTAACCTTGTTGGTGCAAATGACGAAAAAGAAAACGTGACCGTATTAGTTACTGCAAATGCCATTGGCCAGATCGCACCTCCTATGATTGTCTACCAGAGATAACCAGGAGATGGAACTATTAACAAATATCGTGCGGCCGTGAATAAGACATATTCTAAGGGACACAGTAGGGTATAATCACAATATATTGTGGGTATAATATCCGCTGTTGTCATTGTTAGTAAAGTGTATGTATTAAAATATTCGCTCAAGAAAACGATTCACCTCCCTCTCTTTTGTCACATAGCTGAATTTTTCACAGATGAAAGGTCATGATAAGGTAACCCTTTTTCCGGAGTTAATACAAAATTAGATTGTGCAGAAGGGCACTATCATCAAAAATCCAGATATTGATACCACCGAATAGAGAAAAAAATACTAATTTTTTAGTCAAATGCACAATAAAATCTTTGTAGGGAGTAATTGATAATACTTATTTAAAAAAAATCACTTGCATTAGCACTTACGGCCGAAAAAAAATATAAACGTAAATATCTTGGTTTTAGCCCTTCAAAAATTTAGTTAAAAAGTCGTCTTTTTTAAATATACCACTCATTTAACAAAAAACGAAGGCCTAAATGAAAAAAAAACATTCTTTATAAAATTTTTGCTTATGTGTTGAGAAGGTAACAAAACAAACACTATATTTTTTGCTTTTGAATTAACAAAGATATAACAATAAACGATGAGAGATGTCATAGGTTTATGCTGTAATTAATTCTCACCGTCAAATTTATCGACTCTCAGTGTATCTTTCTCTTCACCTTCAAACGTAGCATAGCTCTGTTTCTCTCTACGTGCGGGCTGATATATCACATTATTGATATGGTAGGATTTTTCATTTTTTTTATTATAAAACTGCTTGTTATAGGGCAATGTGTCATATTGTTATCTGTTTTTACTAAAGAATTAATAAGTGTATTTGTTATATATTAAATTACCTAATAAATTGGGAAAAAATATAGACATTTTTGCATCTTTATTATATCTACATTCATCCTGTTGCAGCTAAATATATTTGAGTAAGTTATAAGTTTTCGTTTAAAATTTTAATTACGGATTTGTTGCTGCAAGTAGCAGAGACAAAAATTATATCAAAATAGGAAAGTCCAAAAGTTGCATATCATTTAAAGAATATGCTCATATATTTGTAAACATTATTTTTAGAAATAAATTTAATGCTCAAATGATAGATGTGGTATTTGATCATTATAAAGGACATTCTATCAAAAATACAACACGTCAAAAGAGAGGATTTCAGAAATATATTGATATAGAAATTGACCGACCCAATATTCCACTTCCGCAACAATAGAACTTGTTTATTCATTAGATATTTAACAAAAGACGTTTCACACATTTTCTGCCAGAGCAACTTCTTCAAAACTCCATTCAGCAAAAGCATATTCAATTTCTAACTAGTGGTGGATTCGCGAAAATCAATAAATATGGAAAGAATTTTGAACCATCAAAAGACGATTTTTTTTGACTAAAGATATATGGTTCAGAACAAGGCGAGGAGACTCAAGGCGATTTCTAGCAGTACATTATTTAAATTTGGATGAAAACCTTCTAAAAAATATGCCTGCTTTTCATTCTGACCGGTTGTGATACAACCATTTAATTGTCCGGCATTGGGAACAAAACCTGTTGGAAAACTTACCTTGAAAACCATTACTTTTTGGATGGATTTGGCACTGATCAGTACTCTGAAAACATATTCTCTAATCTTGAAAGAATTTTCCTAAAAATGTATTCAAAACTGCCAATGTTACTTTCATTAACATTTTGAGGGGATTATTGACCTCTTCAAAAACCATCGCTAAATTACCACCGACTGAAGACGCCCTAAGACTACATTGTTTAAGATGTTTTTACCAGCTAAATATTTGGCTAACCTCTTTAAACCCAGATGCAGCTTCCTAATGTTGAAGAGTATGGATGGAAAGTAGATCAAGATGGAAGTCTGATACCCACTTTTAAGACTCTGCCCGACCTGCCACCAGACATAACAGAACTTACATCATGCAAATGCAAAAAACATACTAAACAATATTCTAACAATAATATTCTGTTCTAGACTGTGGAAGCAAAATTTGCAAATGCAGGAAAAAAATATTTACTGTATCGGTTCCTGCACCTGTATGACACAGAAAAAATGCAGAAATAGTTTGACCACAGCCGCTAATGTTTTGGAAAATGTTGATTCGTGTGGTGAATCTGATTCTGATTAGTTTGAAAGTCTTGTAATTATAAATTTTAATATTATTAATTTATGCTTTATATACTTCCTTCCAATTATTATTATTATTATTATTATTATTATTATTATTATTATAATTTATTTATATTGGGGATTTATTGTATTTTGCAAAGCAATAGCCTTACTGTTTATAATTGATACTTCAATAAATACCTTTAATAAATAGTTTATATTTTCTTATTTTCATTTTACATTAAAAATAAAAAAGAAATCTTGAAGTAATTATTAGTACACCCTATTAAACATGGTGGATAAATGAATAATCCCTGTATAAAATAATATAAGAGGGGTCAAACTGATTGCATACATTTCAATACTGAGATAGATGCATAAAGAGTCGATAGGCTCTGCCTTTAATGTTTGATTTCTAGTAAAACCATGACATCACTAATGGTTTATTGCTATATTTTTGTTAATTTAAAAGCAACAAATATGAGGAAAGTACTTTTACCTTGTCAATACATAGGCGAAACTTTTATAAAGAATAGTTTTTTTTCATTTAGGCCTTCGTTTTTCGTCAAATGAGAGGTATATTTCTAAAAGAAGATTTTTTATACAAATTTGTAGACGGTTGAAACTGAGACATTTAATTTTTTTTTTCGATCATAAGGGCTAATGTAAATGATTTTTTTCAAATAATTATAAAAAAATACTTCCTACAAAGACTTAATTGAGCATTAGAACAAAAAATAGGCATTTTTAACCAAATTAGATGTAATTTCATTAAATTAGATGTAATAATTTTCAACAAATTCCAAAACCTAGTGATGTTAGAATGGAAGTGGCAACAGGGCTTACACCGGCAAGAAAAGTTACGTTAAGTAGTAAAAGCTCGGGCAGTTATTCATTGATAAAACTATGTAAAATTCTTCACTGTATCCCTTCTTTTACTTCTCACCTTTCGTCGCCTCGCCCCGCGTCTAGAAATAGAATGTTTTGAGTGCGAACTGTTCTTGGCACCATGAATATTATATTTTATGAATGACTTCTTATATCTCTGTTATCTCTGTTGTCTACCGATATAAAAGAATTCCACTACAAATTGCACAAGCTGTGCCAGATGAATGGGCAATAGGTAGATCAGAAAAAGGGTGGATGACCCAAGAACTTTTTATGAATACATTGTCAATATTTGTTTTCCGTGGCTTCAACAAAAAAAGATCCAGCTACTTGTAGTCTGCTTTGTCGACGGACATGGATCACACATTTTCCTGCCCTTATCAAATTTTTGTATTGAACATGGAATTGAGTTGATTACATTGTACCCTAATCCAACACATTTGATACAGCCCATGGACAGTGTTAAATCAGAATGGAAACTTCAAGTACAAAATTGGAGAATATCCCACATGGGAGAAGAACTAAAAAAGAAATACTTTCCTCCGCTTCTTCACAACACCATTCAAAATATCGAACCTTCAATAATATCAAATGGTTTTAGAAAATGTGGGTTAGTCCCTTGGAATCCTGATGCTGTGACAATTCCATTAGTCAATGCACCAAATCCTAAATTTACTACAAATCCAAATTTGGATGACATTAAAACATTTTGTTTTCCTGGAAAATCAAATAGGACACGAAAAATTACTGGAATTTAAACGAAATACTGGAGAATGGAAAGAGCCAAAGAATGATACATCCCATTACAAGATTTGAAAGAAAAAAGCACTCTGGTTAAAAAACAGTAACATTTAAAAAAATACTTATATGGATATTATTTTCATAATCCTAATTACTTTTTAGGCTTTGTCACAGAATAGAAATTAAGAAGAGAATGAAGAAGCAGGAAATTTAAATGAGGACCGTCCGGGACCCTGTGGAATGCAATTTGAATCTGATCAAGGAACTCGGGAAGAAATGACACAAAACGTAAGTAACATGTTTGTTTTAAAATGCCATAATTCTAAATGTCTAATATCTTTTTAGTTATCACCCTCTGAAGATAATCACGAAAGAGAATATTCCGTAAACTGAGTACCTAGATGATTCAAAGCTAGAAGAAGAAAAACTAGAGTCATCAGAAACTGAAATAACGAAGGTCATCCCTCATTTGACACCTCCAAAAAATCAACTTGCAAGTGTTGAGAACCAAAAACCTGCAAGTACCAAAAACTCTGATCCCACTATACCATCTCCATTCAAGAGAATTAGGCATTCCAACGACCTGTCCAAATGGCTATCAGTGGGGAGTGACAGTTTAGATATGGCAATCCTGTTGTCAATGTTGTCAATGGTACATATATAGTTATATAGATTGTTCAAAGCCGGTCGTTTGTGTGCGGCCATATTGCCTGGCAAATATTTATTAATTTGAATCGGTTTAGCAAAAATTTGTTTTAAAACTGATTTTCAGCCTTTGAATATTTAAAAAAAAGATAATTGCGTACATTTTTACTTCAAGACATAAGCTTTTGTTTATTTTTAAAACCGTGAAAGATCAATATCTATAGCATTGACCCTATCATATTATAACATGTCATGTGTCTGTCAGTGGCCTGTCATTTCAAACGGCCAGCCATTTTGTTTGGAATGCCTAATACTTTTTTTGGTCAGAAGAAAAACCCACATCTAACAAAAAAGTTAAAAGGGAAAAGATACCTTCAGTATTAACATCAGCTCAGGGTCTCACACATTATAAAAAAGAGAGGAACTAAAACAGAAGAAGCTGGAAGAACAAACCAAAGGAAAAGAAGACAGATCAAGAAAAAAACAACAGGAATTAGAAATAAAGAGAAGCAAGTTGGAAGAAACAAAGAAAAGAAAAATTGAAGATCAGAAAAAGAACAAAAGAAAGGAAATCAAAAAATCCAAAATAGAAGAAGATAGTGAATCTTTAACAGCAGAGTCACTTTCAAGTAGTAGCGAGTCTTCACAGTGGGATGAAGATTTTGAAGAGGAAGTCAATGATATTTCAATTGAGCCAGTTTCTCTTTAAGCTATTGTTGAAGGCGACTTCATACTTTGCGAATTTGTTGGAGGGAAACGAAACCAAACAAAGTATGTTTATTTATGTGTTGTACAAGAAAAGAGCGATTTTGTGCAGGTGATGGGACAAAGATAAAAAACAGTTTGTACCAAATGAAAATGATATTTCCTTGGTTACCATTGACCAAGTGATTGGCAAAGTGCCTCAACCAGAAATTTTGAGTAGAGGAGAGAGAATAAGTTACCTCTTTAAAACGTCATTAACAGTCAAAGAAATTTAAGATTATTTCGGCACTAGGCTAATTTCGTATAGTAATAACATTACTATACAACGTTCATGAGAAGTTGTTGAGGGAAATCAAAACCTCGCAAAACTTCTATTTGTTATTTACCTAGTTAACCTACCCGTTATGTTAACACAACGTAATAAAGTAATTTGCTAAAAAAAAGTATCCACAAGAAGTACTGTGAACATCACAATGTGATTCGGAACGTTTATATCAATTGTCAATTTTTCTTGTCATGTGTCATGTTTCTGTTTTTTTTAACTTGCAGAATTTATTTTATAATTATTATTTAAACATCTGAGTAGAATTGGTAAGGTTCCTGCATAAAATAGAAAACTATTTTCTGATCCATTTTCTTCGTTTTAGATTACAATGCCTGTTGTAAATTTTATCAAAATATCCGGGAATATTTGGATCATATTTTTGTAGAAGTTTTCGACAGAAGGACCTGGAGCTGGTTTTTAAAATTATAAAAATGTCCGGGAATATCTGATAACTTTTTTAGAAGCTAGATAGAAGGACTTAGTTTATAAAATTATAAAATAAGGATATCTTTTTTGGAAGCTCGACAGAAGGACTTTGTTTATAAAATTATAAGCTAAGCACTTTTTTTAGAAATTTCACAAAGGTCCGGTTTTTGTGATACAGAATGGTTTAACTACAATAAAAACAAATAATGGTACAAACATCGGTAAACGAGAAGATTAACATTTAACTAAATGTCCAGTTACATTTTACTTATAAATACTTATGAAAGATATACAAAACTAAGTTGACACGTTACTGGCCTATCCAAGGATGTAAGTGGTGGCAGTAATTCCTTTTTCCCTAGCTGGCTCTTAAAATTTAATGATTCGGAGAGTAAAGGGATTAATAAAAGTATATCTAACTGTGATTTGATATAATATCTCTTTTAGCTCATGCACAATTTACCCTGTGGTTTATAATCCCCTACAAATGGTTATTAAAGCTGTTAATGTGTTGATGGTTTTAATGATACGATACAATTTATCTTATGGTCCCCCTTTTAGTACTAGAAGGTGCACAGGTGAGTATACATATTTAATTTTTCAAGTTTATCTGCTATAGTTTATATTTATTTTATGAATTAATCGGAACGAGCCACTACTTCCAAATCTGGAGAAATAGAAAAACATAGTCCTTACTTGTGGCTGAGAAGTTATAAATCTTACTGCAATCAAACTGGTGATCGTTCAGGATGCGGTAATAACTGCAAGTGAATCGCAGCTATATAAATTGAAATTCCTATGCATGTCGCTAACATATGTGTTTTAGGTAATATTTCAGTTCAACAAAAGACCCACTAAGTTATTAGATAAATAATTATTCATTAGATAATTACAGTAAATGATAAATAAAGGCCTAAAATAAAATAACACACAGATGTTAGGGGCCCTTCTTTTACAAGAAACAAAATCCACAATGTGATTTCACTTAAACGAAACGTTCCTTGTAAGAATTGAGATGATGGTTTACTTAATGGCTAATTAAATCTGTAAATTTGAAAACTTAAACCCAGGTGGTTCAGAAAGAAGGCAGTTTCATTAACTGGTCAGATATGAGAATACAAAAAAAAATATCAAAAAAAGTGGTCAGTTGTCAATTTGTGTCCAAATAAGATGTATTTAAATTGTCCTGGTTGTTGTACCTTGATGGAATTTTAATTAATTTAATGTATTTGAAAAAGAAGAGAATTGTCAACAGAATGACTTTAACATAACAAAGATAAACAAATCATTGAGATTTTAAGGAAAATCTATCCTAGACAAACTAAATTAATAATTACATATCTCTAAAATATGTAAAAAGGGTAAACATTTAGGTATATTTTTAATATTTTATTGGAACAACATTTTACTCCTCTTAATGTATTTTAAATCGATTTATATTGTGTATTGGTTTTAGGATTACAACTGAAGTTATTAAGTACTACCTAGATATGAAGAGGACGAATTAAAGTTTATGACTAAATCTATGTGTAAGTGTTATATTCCTAATTGATAGTATTATAATTATTGTTTATAATTTTTAGGCCTTAGCTACACAGATGTACCTGAAAACTGTAATTAATATTGTAATATATCGTATTCGATAAATACGTATAACCAAATCTTTTATCTTTTTATCCTAAACTAAACTATCTTAATCAGTACCTAATTTTTAACCAACAAAACTACTTTTAACCACTAAAAACCTACTTTTTAACCATAAAGAACTATTTTTGCCACATGACTACAACCTCGGTTTTTTCCAACATTGATCCTATGCATTTGACTAACTATGGTCAACATATAACAATCGATAGAATAATCAAATTGGCCAATATGAAGTTTGGAAATGTTTGGAATGAGTTGTGAGTCATTTAAAACCTAATATATGGAGATAAATAAGATTTTAGTTAGGGTGTAAATAGATGTAATGTGTTTTAGTTCCAGAGAATTGTTTATATTTCTGTTATACATACTTGATATTTCTTTTTAATACTTATAGAATTATATCAAACTTCAATATGTAAAATTTGTTTTTAAATTTTTATATACTTTTTCATTGTATCCAATAGGGTACTTACGTTAAATAAATAAAAATCAACATAGCTCAAAAGTGGGATGTATGGTCGTGTTATCTATTTACCAAGTTTAGCCCCAATATATCAATGTGCATATAGCATCAAGAGCCTAACCCAACTGTCACTTGGCAAATAAAAGCTAATAAATGCACTTACTCTTTTGCTTTTGGAGAACAGACCATGGATACCCTCTCTTCTTTTGCTTAGGAACATTTCTCACAGTATATTTTGATGATTTCGATTTTATTGTAGTTTGTTTACTGCTACAAGACTGTGCAAAATAATCTGGATAATCAATAGGCTCATTTTTTATTGTAGGTAAATCATAATGAGACATCAAAAGTTCACTTTCATTTTTAAACTGAATATATTCGTTTGTTTCGCTAATAACAGGCTTAATATCGCCAAAATCTGCTGGTTCAATTTCGTTAGCGTACTCAGGTTCTTTTTTAATGGTGTTAAAAAAATTATTAATGTTGTCGCGCACCGATTCATACTCAATTTTTTCCAGAAATTCAGAACCTTCAATTTTAGGCAGTTCACATTCTAGTTTGATCTCATCGAAATTTACGAACTCCCTCGTTATTTGATATTCACAAATGTTGTCAGTATCACCAAACACACTCTCTTGATCGTTTTTAAACGTTTTATCTTTTGTAGGACACCATTCATTTCCATTTATTTTATCCGAAACAACATCTGTTTCCATTTTAATTATCTCTGTATTAGGATCTAAACGTTTCTTGTTTCACATCCATCGTTTAAATGACTGAATAAACAATAACAAACTAGGTACTACCCCAGTATATTTATTAACGGACTATTATCTACAAATTAACTTTCCAAGTTTACTTTTTACTTTTTTAAAATATTTTGCCGATGACAGCTGACTTGGCAGACAATGTTGCCAACCCAATTCATGGAAAGAAAATCCTCATCTGGGGTGCGTTCAGAAATGTAGGGTAAATGCGTTCTTAAATTCCGAAGCAGAAGCGGATGATTAAAACGCACCTATTAAAAATATTGCGCCAAGATGTAGGCAACACGTAATAAGGGTTCAAAATGGCGGAGTTTTCTATCTCCTTTTAAAAGGCACTCAGAAAGCTGCGCAGTGCGACCATTCTCGGTATAGTTAAAGAAAATCAAAGTATGTGGTGCGTTTTAATCATCCGCTTCTGCTTCGGAATAATTGTCGGTTTTAATCTGACAGGTTAAAACGACTAAACCGACAATTCCGGAAGCAGAAGCGGATGATAAACGCACCTGATATGTTGCTTGCTGCTGTCAGTGTCGGTGAATATTATTTTTGGAGTCACAGTTTATTGCCAAAGAATCAGTTAGCTCACTCGGACCAGTTGAAAGTTCCAAAATAACATCCACTCCAGGGATACAAATTTAGGATACGCAGAAGACTGCTGTTTTATTATATGCGGTTGTCATATATTGTATTAACCGAGTTGCGCAGTGTATAAACTGAAACATTAAGATCAAAAGTGCCGACGTAGAGTGAGCGATCTGATTCTTAAGCTATAAACTGTTGCATAGGAATCAAAATGGCAGCGCCCTATGTTGGGCGTGTCGGACCTCTCTCTTGCACCGTATAGTAATCAATACCGCGTTTGAGAATCCACATCGAATGCATTTTTTACATCTCGAGCGTTTTTTTATCTACATCGGACACATTTACTACATCTACATCTGCGTTTGTTTATCCCAGATGTACCTGTTCAGATTACATTTTTTACATCTCGATTTGAAATGAGATGTGAATGAGATGTTCGTTCCATGCCAGAAATTAAGTGTTTTGTGAAGCCTTGTTTGTCAATTTATTCTTTGTTTATGTTAGAATGAATATAAAAATGATTAGTTTGTTTAATTTTGGTTTATATTTCAAATTTAGGTTGATTTGTAGTCTCAAAAGTAAAATTTAATAAGTATAAACTTCTAACTTGTCATTGACATTTTATCACGTGACCAAATAAAGTCTAGAGCGTTTGTTTATTACATCTACATTCAGATCTAATTCTCTATCACGTGATAAAAAATTAACAACATCTCAGATGCATCCGATGTGGATTCTCAAACGCGGCAAAAGTATATGAAAATATTAAAAATATTGCGCCAAGATGTAGGCAACACGTAATAAGGCATCAAAATGGAGGAGTTTTCTATCTCCTTTTAAAAGACACTCAGAAAGCTGTGCAGTGTGCGACCATTCTCCGTAGTAAGAGAAAATCAAATGCCGCGTTTGAGAATCCACATCGGATGCATCCGAGATGTTGTGAATTTTTTATCACGTGATCTGAATGTAGATGTAATAAACAAACGCTCTAGACTTTAGGCATTTCTTTATAAGCTTACCACGACATACTTCCAGTGTTGTTCCTGGTTGTATAATTGTACAAAAAGTTGTACAATCAGTTATGCGGTTGTACTGTTGTACGCACTTTTGAAAAAAAAACAGAAATGTTGTACAATTTGAAATTGTTAAATATTTATGTAAAATCAAGTATATAAAAGGTTTTCTTCGCTCAAAAACTCTACGATTTGTTAAATAGCATGCATTAAAATTAATAAAAAAATAAAAGTTTAAATTTGGCGCCATTCGCGACCAATCAGTACACCGTTTTACATCAAAAATATCTTTTAAACTGGAAAAAAGAAGAATTTTAAGCATGGGAAAGTAGTAGGCCATAGTCTGTCAATAAAAAAGAAGAAGATTAATTAGTGGTTGTACAATCGAAAGTGAAAGTGTACAATTTTGACACTGAAAGTTGTACAATTCAAAAATCCCTAGGAACAACACTGCATACTTCGTAACAGCGTTGTGGTTACTCCTGGGGCTCGATTCTCGACTTTGTAGGAAATAATTCCTATAGTACAAATTCCTACGAGTATTTTCCTACGACTTCAATGACATGTATTCTCGAATCAAATAGGAATCTGAAATCCTATAGGAATTGAAAGTAGGGTATGTCTGTGATAACTTCAAACAATCATTTAAAACCACCAATCACCTTCGGTAATTTTTCATAAAATTTTGATCCTACATGTTGGTAGATGTGGGTATTGTGGGCAGTTTTAAAACTTTGGTTATAATATATATTTTGATTTTATTTTTAAATTTCGTGGTTAGTTTGATTTTATTTAGGTACATGGTTTTTGATTTGTCTGTTTTATATCTAAATTAAGAAATACTGACATTGTGGTGTACATAAGATGAGCGAAAATAAAAAAAATGGGTTTTTTGTCAGAAGAACAGAAACGTAAATTAATAGCGTTCCTTGAGCATGATGAGAGTTATAAAATAATAAATTTAGGGCCCTATTCAGTAATTTATCGTTTATGGACGACATCGTTAAGCTAACGACAGTTCAACCAACGACTTTTATAACGTTAATGTTTAAAGTGTTACAGTTAAATACCGCCGAAAATATGCATTTTATAAAAAAAAGTTTCAGACAAAAGTTTTATAGTTTTTTGGAGGAAACATTTTGGCTAAATTAATTTTTCTATAGCTGACCCATAATATGGCCATATCGAGGTGGATTTTTTTTCAAATTTGAACCCTATTTTTTTATATAGGTATTAGAATTCATAAAAAAATAAGGAACTTCTAAAGGAAACATTTTTTTATTGGAATTCTACTTCGCGAAAAAAAGTTGGCCATATTATGGTTAGCTATAAAAAAAACGATTTTAGCCTAAATTTTTTCCCCAAAAAACTATAAAACTTTATTTTTTATATAAAAGGCGGCATTTAACTGTAACACTTTAATTTGAACACCCGGTATATTTGACATTTTTTTGGAACGTAAAATAAAAATTCTACCAGTAGATATATTCATTTGTTTTTCAGAATATATTAATTATTCTTAACCTACAACCCGATCAGGGGGTCGATTCTTGACTCGTAGGAATTCTGTTTCTCGCGGGCCATTTGCTGGTGTATTGTATGTAGGGTTTATTTAAATGAGTATGGATATATTAAAAAAAAACAGAACTAGTCCAAAAGAATACAAAAAACAACTCGAGAACAGTACGAGTTGTATTTATTGGATTTGAAAGACAGAAACAAAATTTGATACTATCAAACCTGCTTCCTGGCAACTCAGGCCATTAGCCTCGTTTTCTGTTTAGGTTACAGAGTAGTATTATTATAATAGGTACTTCCATAATATAGGTTTTATTACTGTTTCGCAGTGCTACTTTAGGAACAGCACTGTTAATAAGAATCCAATAGTAAATGGTCGAATGGGCAATACTAACTTTGAATCAGATTTATTTTTAAAATAATTAAATAAATTAGAAAAAAATTTCTTACAAATTGTACTTGCTATATTAGGTAGATGGCAATTTAGTTGTAAAATTTGTAAAAAAAGTGCTTTTATTATTTAAAACACATCTTTGCTCACGATAAAAAATGGGAGGGAATGGAAAAATCACTTTAACGACACTTCATATTATTAACGACAGCTCTTTGGCTACCGTTGATGAACGACAATTTTACAACCATATTTGTCTATTTTCAACGATAATCGTTGTCTAATGAATAATAAAAGTTGTCTGTGAACGATTATCGTCTATTAACGACGTCGTTCAGAGTTACTGAATAGGCCCGTTTTAGTAACATACAACTGAAAAAATCATTCAAAATTTAAATGACAATGGTATTCAAATGACAGCAATGAGAGTTGAGAGCATTGCGCACGTACCGCAAATGTCAAAACACCAAATTCCTACAGCCAAACCCCATAGGAATTCATTTTGTAGGAATTGATTTCCTATAGGTATATCAAGAATACCAAAACTTGATTTTCATAGGAAAGTGACTTATTTCCTATAGGAATTTATGTCGAGAATCGAGTCCCTGGGGGTCGATTCTCGACTCGTAGGAATTTTTTCCTATAGGAATTTTTGACATTTTTATACACATCGGAAATTTATGACATTTGTCTACATGTAGGAAAGTGTCACAAATTCCTATAGGAAAAGGTTCCTACAAGTCGAGAATTGACCCCCAGGGGTGCTATTTTCAAAGTCGAGAGAATTCATTTCTCTTGAGAGAAATGTCATACGTCAACGTAAAACAGTATTTTTAGGGTCCTAAGGGCCAGTGTAAACTCACTGATTGTTTCTCACGGTTTATTTAGAGATAATTAATATCCTCCTAAGAATTTTAATCCTCGATGTCTTTAAATACAGCGTTTCCACATTGACGTATGACATTTCTGATGAGAATCTTGAGAGAAATGAGTGCTCACATACTTTGAAAAAGTAGGTCCCCAGGGGCCCAATTCTCGAAACATGCGTTAACTGCCTCATGCGCTAAGTAACGCATGGTCGTTAACGCATACGACAGCAATTTAGTATTCCTGAACACCATGCGATAATCGCGAATCAAGTCGAACGTGTTAACGAAGAGTCTTTGATTATTGCATAGTCTTAACCAATGAGGATTGAGAATACCAAAGATGGTATCACTGAATATGAGATAATTGCATTGACACATGTCAAAATTGCCAAAAATTATAAAATTAAATGGATTGGATGTCTAATAATTTTTGGTTTTTAGACGTTTTAACTGTGATTATTTGTATTTTGGACTTGAGAATTGGAGTGGTTTAGATTTAGAATATTAAAAATGGAACAGCGTGGTTCACGAATAACGGAAAAATTGCGTGAAACTTTAGTAGAATTTATAACATTGTTTAGTGCCTGTAAAACTCATATTTCTTCTATATCATCCATACTAAATAAAATAAACCAAAATAAAGTGGCACCTAAACGTCCAATAAAAGAGTTCACGGTACAAAAAGTTTCATTTTTATATTCTAATAAAATGTTCAATAGAGTCAAATTAAAAATAAATATTTTCCAATAATAAATCACAAAACAAAATCAATAGATAGAAACACGAATCACATATGATAAAGCAGGATTAATTGACAATTATAACCTTACTTTCACCTAAACGAATGCGACAAAGTAGTTGTCGAACGGTCATGAGCGCTCTTTGAAAATCATCATTTCTTAGCGCATACGTTAATAAATTTGACGAATGCCGCCAGTTCAGGAATACACTTTCATCAAGTCGCATACGTTATCGCATGCGATAAGTTAACGAAGGCGTCAGGAATTGGGCCCCTGGTGCAATGAACTAGAGTGGGGTAGAATGCTTGTCAATAGGCTTGAGATGCGACTGTATGGGCGAAGACAGGTTATTTTTCATCTCACTCGGGAGTATTTATAACAACCATTTTCTATTTCACTTTGTTATTGTCTGATCCACCAGCTTGTGGATTGAACAATAACAATGTGAAACAGAAAATGGTTATTATAAATACTCCCGAGTGAGATGAGAAATAAAAATGGCTCTGCGCCCATAGAGTCGCATCTTGTTTTATTGATATAATATGCACATTGGCTTTCTACCCCTCTCCAGGGCTGGAACTCTGTGTCATGTAGAATTCTACTTATCGCTTTCTACAATGGAATCGATTACTTTCTTTTGTGATAAATACGTTATCAACCGCACGGGAAATATCGCAATGTGGTTTCTTATGAAACTAGTTATCCTGTAGTAAGTATATACTCGTTGGTTTTCCGCTATGTTACACAGAGTGCCACAAAAGAATCTATATTGTAGAAAGCGATAAGTAGAATTCTACATGACACAGAGTTCCAGCCCAGTTCATTGCTCTGATGACGTCATATATACCGTGGTAACTCGTAGCACTTGTCGTTGTCACATGTCAAATTGGGATTTGCTTACTTTGTTTTTGTTACAGACGTCATTTGGTTTTCGTTCTTTTGTTATTTATTTAAATATGTCTCCTCCAACAAAGGGAAGAAAAAAATTATTAAGTGTTATTTGTGATGAAATAACAATGATAAATACTTTTGCCAGTAGTCTCATATTTTCATCTTTATATTTCAATATAAATAACAGTATCCAGTGTGGTCATCAACATCACTCTCGTGAAGAGTTATTTCAGTGCCCTGTATTTCAAATGTAATTTCTTTCATAGTAAATAGAGTTTTCTTTGGTAAATACAAAAATGCCCAACCCATAAATATACAAAATGAACCATATAACCCGTAACTACAGAAAAATGTATCTAATTTAAGGCATTTCTTTATAAGCTTACCAGAACATACTTCTGTAACCAGAGCATTTCTTTATAACGTTTGGTTACTCGGCTTTGGTTACATGTTACCAAAGCATATGTTGCTATATCTAACGAGGCATTTATTTATAAGCTTACTAGAACATACTATAATAAAAAATAACAAAGTCAGAACATCCTAAAATTTCTAAAATTCAAATTCCGGTTAGAAATCCCCAAACTTAAATTAAATTTGACATATGACATTCAATAATTAGGCATTCCAACGACCTGTCAAACAATAGGTGCCAGTGGGAAATTCTTGTATATCTAAGGGGGTAGCGACATAGTATTGCAACTTGGACGCTATTTTTATTCAAAGTAGTAGTCGCCAAGCCTGCCAATTTATGAAGAAATGTATAGGTGGGTTTTTTAAATATTATTTTTATTGTGTTTGACATAAAATATTTAAATGTAATCTATTATTCATGATTTTACGTAAAGTAGATAGAATACACACCATATGTCGCCACCCTTAGATATACCAAACCTGCCCACTGGTAATTCATTTGTTTGGAATGCCTAATAGGGAAACCATGAGGCGAGTTCGGTCAGTCAGGGGCTGGAGCGGGACAAATTTTAGGGTGCTTTTAAATGACATTTAAGCGTGTTAAACTGTCACTAATCGGACTAAACCTAACGGTAAAAGGGTCGTTTGGAGTTAAAAGTGTAAAAGGAGTTAAAGGAACTTGGCAGACCGAACGCAATGATGGTATGCGTAATGTCACCACAGTAACTACAATACTGTAACCAAGTATGTTGTAGTAAGCTTATAAAGAAATGCCTTTTTTATCTCTTTACAATACTTTGCCCATGCTCGATATGTTCAAATGTGGACCTTACTGACCTTACCACTAAAAACATCATGGTTAGTAGTAGTTACGTATTTTGGTAACGTATGACGTCATGGAAGTAACCAAACCGTTTAAAGAATTGCTTTGGTTACATAAGTATGTTCTAGTAAGTTATGGTAAGCTTATAAAGAAATGCCTTTTATTTGGTCACGTGATAAAATGTCAATGACAAGTTAGAAGCTTATACTTATTAAATTTGACTTTTGAGACTACAAATCAACCTAAATTTGAAATATAAACAAAAATATCACTTTTATATTCATGCTAGCATAAACAACGGATAAATTGACAAACAAGGCTTCACAGAACACTTACTTTCTGGCATGGAACGAATATCTCATTCACATCTCATTTCAAATCGAGATGTAAAAAATGTAATTTGAACAGGTACATCTGGGATAAACAAACGCAGATGTAGATATAGTAGATGTGTCCGATGTGGATTAAAAAACGCTCGAGATGTAAAAAGTGCATCCGATGTGGATTCTCACATTGCGTTCGGTCTGCCAAGTTCCTTTAACACTTTTAACTCCAAACGACCCTTTTAGCGTTAGGTTTAGTCCACGGTGTACTATAAGGTGTATCAACTCCTATTTAAAAACAAATGAAAACGGCGATAAAACCGATCGTACTTCCTAGCCAAAATCCGCTAGGTTCGCTAGTATCTATCCGGCGAGAAAGTAAATAAAAGATGAAGGTTGGTAGGAGCTGCAATTTGAAAAGTGTTGACAGATAAATATTTTTTAAAATCTTAAAATATATAAATCATGGTGGATCGTTGAGCTGTTTTTAATTGTGATTGTGGGAGAGTCTTCAACATATTGATAGCAGTTTTATAATGCCAAAAAACAGTTATACAGAATATGGTGCAATTATTTAGGTGGTATGGAAATAAACATTAAACCCAAAAGTTCCATTTGTGAAAAACATTTAAATGCAAATTATGTTATTCGTGAAAAAGTGCTAAGAAATCTACTAGGAAACGTTATTTTTCAAGTAAATATGTTTAATGTCTACGTTTTAAATGATTGTAGGTTATGTAAATAGGTTATTCAACTTTGTCTTTTCTATAATAAAAATAATTATTAGTATAAAGTTTTACTATATAAATATTTCGTATTATTTATCCTGTCCCCTTGGTACTAATAATGTTATGACTTGGACCCTATTATAATGTGTTCATGGTATAAATTTCATATACACAAGGTACCTATTTCTTTTGATATTTTTCTGACCCTGCGAATAAATAAAATCTTTGACTTATTCCTTTTAGCCTGATTATAATGCTAGAAAGTTGTATCTGGTTATAAGAATCAAATAGATACTATGATAAATTTATTTTACTTGTAGCCTTTTTATTTTCAAGTGTTTAAATATACATTTGTTTAATAATAATCATCCCCGAATGTGTTTTGTTCCAGTTCTTTAAATGTATTTACTAGGTTTTTATAGAAGTACTGATTTTAAATTAATACAAATTTGAGTTGTAAGAAATATTAAGGATTTTTCAATTCTGTATTTTTATAGGAGTTAATCCCTTTAAGTAAATAAATGTAGTTTGGGGTCGTAGATGTTGGTATTTGTGTATTGAATAATGTGTACATACACTGGTTAATAATTTAAACAATGTTTTTTCTGATGTACCTAATAATTATTTAAGGTTATCTTGTAGTTGACGAGTCTAGAAATCCGCATATTCACACCATTCCGCACTGAAGTCTAGAATTTGACACAAATTTGAAGTTAAAAATAACGATCCTATTACTTGAAAATCTACAGATTCTTTTTATTTTTAATCAATGTAAACATTGGTAAATACATGATAAAAAGTAAAAGTTATTTCAATATGCTTATTCCCTGGTTCCAAATAATTAAATATAACCTTGCAACTATATGTTAGGATTCCAACTATCGGAACAAGAATGGTGCATTTCCAGACCCTTCAATTATAAGATTACCAATATTTAATGTGCAGTGCAAATATAAAAAAAAACTACCTAAAAAATGCTGTTCCTGCTTTTATTACTTATGATGGGACTACTTCTCAAAGGAGACGAGAATGTGGAAAGTATTGCTGATACAGTTACCGAAGTTATCCACTGGAGGTGAAGTGTTAATCTTTTAGGAATATAGGAAATATTTTTTTATACCTAACAACTTAATATTTATTTATTGATAAGTTATAGATACTATGTATTTGAAATTCAGAGTAATCATTATGACAGCAGCATTCTTATTGTATTCGGATTCTAACACAAATAAAACATCTCATTAAATTTTTGTTAAAATTATTAATTTATTAATTTTACACTAGAAAGAAAATTAACAATACACACAAAATTATTTAAAATTAGAAATAAATACAATTTACACATTTCCCATTATTACACTTATTTTCTTAATTTATTCATTTCTTATATTAACAATTTCAATTAATAATATAGTTCATTATTTAATTGGAACTCATTTTATAATTTTACTAATTATTTTTTTATATTTATTTGTGGAAAATGAAATATTAAATAAAAGCATAGGAATTGTTCTATTGGATAATAGCAGTAATGAAAAAATAAGTAGGAAAATTTCAAATGTATAGTTTCCAGATTTATTATGAGTTTTTTATATTAATGTACTCAATAAGTAGGTTTATTATGTTCGCTTGTACACGTCACAGTTAGCAGCAGACAGTAACAAACCTGACAACACTTCTGATTTCAGAAAAACATTACAACAATTTGTTTTACATTATATATTTCAATAATATAATAATCATTTATATTTAATTAATGACAAGGTTTACTTTTTAAATAAAACTATATGAGCCCTGTCCCGTTTCAATTAGCACACTTCTCATATTTATAGTGACTGTCACTACAAGAACAAATCATACATAAATCTGATAAATTCTTTTATTTTTTTAACCCTTTCACTTCCACTTTCATTAAAAAATATACCATTGTAGTAGATTGTATGTTTTCTTTGTTTATTTTAAGTAAATTAAAATATTTTCATAGTATTTTTTATTACTCCAAGACATAACGTCCCTGTTCAGGGACATTACAGAAACAAAAATTTACTATGAAAATAAATTTTTTTAAATATTAATCTTTGAAAGTAATGCAAATAAAGTAAATAAACCAAAAAGAAAAACATTCTACCAAAATTAACAGATGTATACTTCAGGGTTAATTAAGACAGTGTCCCTCTGGAGGGACAAATACACTGAAAGGGTTAAATATTTACAAATTTTCATGAGTGTTTCATCACCTTTAACTTTGATAACGGCAATAATTCATTAAAACATTGTATTTACAAGTTCTTGAAAATCTTGTGCAGGGAACCTACTCCATATTTTTAGATTACCCATTTGAATTAATTCTGGCAGTGATCTTGTGGGTGCTGCACGCCTCTGCTTAAAAATTATCACCCCATATACAAAAAAGCATCTTTATTAAATGAACAAGAAACTAAAAAAAAAATAAGCATTATTAAAAACTACAAAAAGTGCATCATTTGAAAATCCATATTCAAGCTCCAGATTTGTAAAATTAAAAAAATTCCAAATACACATTTAACTTGTTCGATTATTTATTGAATAAAAGGTCTGTTCCAACGATCAGAAACGAACCACTGGGTAGTACACAATTTTGCAGTCTCAATAAACTACTGTGCAGAATCCTGATGTCAGTAACTCATTTCTGAGCATTGTTGGAACAAACCTAAAGTAAATCGAAACCACTTAAAAACAAGCACAACATTTATACTCGAGCAAATTTTTAATTACTGAATATTTTGTTCTAGTTATATTAAAATTTAAAAGTTCTTACTCTTAATTATAATTATATTTTTTATTTTCCCTATATACCTACATACTATCTCTAACATTTTAAAAATTTGATGCCTAATTAAAGATTTCATCTAGCATTGCAGAACGAAAAATGTTTTTCACATTTGTATAAATCTTCTACATCTGTCATATTAGGATAACAAGATTGTATCTAGACAGGTAGTTATTTTTTGGAGTTGAAGTTTGTATAGCCATTAACTTGTTTGATTTTCATTGTGTTTCTAACTCTAATTTAAGAGAAAATCTTAAGTGATAAAAAATTCAGAAAGAACTAAGCGACCTACATTTTTTAGAATATTGATAAAGCATAGTAGTAACTGCCAGTTAAAACTGTGTTTCTAGTATTTAGTTTAGGTAACAGAGACAAAGCTTGGAACAAAAAATACATACTTTTGTTAATTCAGAATTTTTAAATGTTGTTTTATATTATAAATCTTTCTAGGTATCCTCTATCATTTTTTTTATAATTTTCAATCAAAACTGTTTAAAAACAAAAAGTTTAATAAAAAAATACCCATTATATTTAATACTGTTTATGCTCTAAAACTCACTGTTCTTTTAATGGCAGATTTTTTAACCTCTGAGTAAAGTTACGCATAAGTATAATCTATAGCCTAATCAGCAAGTAGTTACTTTCAACTTTATTCAGAGGTAAAAACCTGGCCTTTAATCTTAATATAATTGTGGAGGATGGAGACTACATTTGCTAGGGAATAACAAAGATATAACTACTATAATGACACTTGCTAAAAACTGTATAAGTTCTATGTACCTGCAGATAGAACCATGTGAATAACTTTAGTGCTTCGATAACACAACATTGATAATTAACAGATGAACATATTGGTCACAAAAACAAATTAATATATTCTACCAATCTCATTTTTTCCAAAAAGTACAGTTACAACCTTGTTATTCTTTGAGGTGTATTTATTACTGATACTTATTAATAAAAATAATAATAATTGATATAGGTACTTACTGATCTTTGGAAACATATATACTTCAGTCCAGTGAGACTTCATTATTCTGGTATAATGCTACCTATTTCACAGAAATGTTTGTAATTCCAATCACTATGTATGGATTTGATTATAGTAGGTATAAAACTAAATGTTTATTGAATATCTTTAATCTGGGCAATGAAAATCACAAAACTCACTTTAAAAATAATAAGCTTCAATCTGAGTACCATAGTTAAGGTCCACTTCTTCATTTTATAATCAGTAACCCACTGTATTGCTGTTTTTGCCAAAACCAAAGGTAATATTTGAACACGAAACAAAATCAGCTGTTTTTTATAAACACCCCCATTTAACTTATTTAGTAGCAAGTCTCTGGCAGCAACTTGTAACTTAATTGGAGCATATTTATTAAATCTTGAACACTTTTTTTGATCGTATAAACGCACACATCAGCGTAGCTTCTTTAAAAAAAAACACTTATAAGCAACCATCAATAACAATAAACTTATTTGTTGACCATTAATTTTTTCATCTGTACTTCTTCTGATAGTTTTGTCATTTTTCATTTCATATAAACTCGAATTTTCACCATAGAAGAACTATTTTTATGATTGCACTTTTTCTGACAGATAAAAAGATTGCCGCAATTTTCCGCCGTAACGACACTAGCGAACCTAGCGGATTTTGGCTAGGAAGTACGACCGGTTTTGGTATGTTTTTTTCAGGGAGTTGAAACACCTTTATAGTGCGCCGTGGTTTAGTCCGATTAGTGACAGTTTAACACGCTTAAATGTCATTTAAAAATTTGTCCCGCTCCAGCCCCTGACTGACCGAACTCGCCTTATAACCAAAGATATCGGATAATAGATACGCCTTGTATACATTACACTTGTCCGCAACTTTTTTTTGACGGTACGCTCTTCCTATGTTGTCAGATCTCTTTCATCAAATATCAAACATTAAATTTTAATTTAAAAAGTTACTATTACCTTTAATACAATTTAATAAAAAAGGAAATAAAGAATTTAAAGCATCAATATGAGTTTTTTATTAATTGCAATCACTTAAGACTTTTAAGTATCTATTTTTACATGTGTATCATATGGGAATATTAAACATTTTGGTATAAATCATTTAACTTTGGCAACCTAAGACATTTTGCTGATGTTGTCAAAGTGACAGATCAAGTTTTATTGTGTTTTTTGTGGTTTTTTGTAGTTTTCAAGAATAATTTAAACCCTGAACTTTTTAATAAGGACTTTTACGATGGGGAGGAAATGTATAGTGTGCCGAAATACGCAGAATAAGAATGTTATTCGGTCATTTCATAAATAAGATTATGTTAGCATAGACGTAGGCATATAAAGGGAATAAGGCTTAATTTATTTAACAGTGTAAAGGCATTTAGCACTAGCATTGTTTATTTAAATAATAATGTTCTATATTATTTCTGATCAGGTTTCCTAGAGAAATTATTCAACGTGGAATTTGGCTGCAAAATCTATGCTTGGTGGAGGAAAACATTATGGAAATGAAAGAAGCCTTAGTATATGTTCTGACCATTTTTGTATGGCAGATATTTATGAAAATTTAAGTGGTAGACACATCTTAAAACATAATGCTATACCTATCAAGTAAGTACAGTATTTATTATGGGTATTTTTGTTATATGTAAGCTCTAAAATTATACAGTAATCATCACATTTTACAGAATTTTGGGAGAGGTAGTGGCAGAGGCGAAAAATGAAGAAAAAAATAATACTTTTTTTTAGTGCAGTTCGTAATAGATGCTTCAATAACAATCTCACATGGAGATTGTTTCAAAATTGTTATACAAAATTATTAATTCATAATGAAGTAAAGTCAAATAAAACTGCAAATGCAATTGCTTTAGATGGCACCAGCATCTTCGATTGTAGCAACACTAGTAGCCAAATTGCGTTAAATTTAAAATGTTACGAATCAGACACTAAAGAAAATTTGGAATTTACAAATGAGCTTCGTGACCATGATTACCTATCTATATATTTTCTGAGCGAATACATTCAGGATGTAGTTGCTTATATTTCGGGTTTTATAGTAAAATCCTTAAAGAAAAAGATTCACTGCAAACAGTGTTCTGCAATTGAACCAGTGAGTTCGAAAACCGTACAAGTCTCAAATTTGACATTTCAAAATAAGCCATTTCGTTTAAAATTTGTCTCTTCATCGATGCGCTAGTTCAGTGATGATGTAATTATTTTTCCACTGGCAATTAAAGTGACAGTAGATTTTTGGAGTCCATTTTGTTCGTTTTGTTTACCTAAATTATATCGTTTTTTTCACTTTTATAAAAATATTCCTAAAGTAAGTAGATAGCATGTATCAAATATACAATCGTTTAGTTACCAATTATATAACTATTTTTTATGACCTGTAAACAATATTTTGAAATAAAATAAAAATAGTAAAAACGTATATGTCAAATTTATTGATGTTTTTGTTAAAAGTTTGGTTAGAATTAAATGTCAGTCGAACCAAAATGACATCACACTGAACTAGCGCATTGAGCTTAAAAACCGTACTAGATACCTAGCTGTTAATGTAGTACAACTGATTATACCCGTGAAATTAGGTGAAAAACCGTACATATCTGCGACTCGTACGGTTTTTCATCTCAATTACAAAATAATGGTCAGTTGCTATGGTCAGTTGGAAAAACACAAATACTGAAAATGTATTGTATTTTTTCTCCTTTTTGAAGAAATATAAAATAAATCTTTTCTCTTCGACAGACTTTCTGTCTCAACTGTCAAAGGTGCTACTTTCTGTTCTTAATACACAAATAGCTATTTTATTCCAAAATATGCTTTACAAAATATCAGTTATAACACTAAATAAATCTATTGAGCAGATTCTTCACCAAGAGTGTTTGTAGGAGTAACCATTGATAGTAAAATGACATTCGAAATGTCACAAAAGAAGCTTCCTTTAGTGTTTTTTATATTCGGACAAATTAGAAATAAAGTATCTCTTGATAATCTTAAGCTAATGTGTTTTAGCCTTGTCCAGATATTATAAAATCATTGCTGATTACTGTCCTATATCATTACAGAAATAATTCTAAAAATAGGTGTCGTGACATGCAACCCAAATGGTATGTAATAGAAAGATCATATTTGTATATTTAATATTTATGTATCTGAAATAAAATTGTTCTGTTTTTAATAGCTTTTTATTTCATAAAAAAAGGTAGTCTGGCAATATAAATTATTCTTTTTTCGACCTGTAATAAAGGTTTTCAAACAGTACCCATGTAAAAATAATAATAAATGGCTTTATATTTTTACTTGCTCTTTGCTCTTCATGTATTTAAAAAATATATAATAAAATACTAACAAAAATGTTCTTCCACTTTGAGCTACCTTACTATTTTAATCTATAAGAAAAAATATAAAATGACTTTTGAATGCCCTGTATAAATTGAATATGTTTTCGTTAAATTTACCTTTGATTCCGAAGACCCATAGGTTATTGATTTGGTCATTAAATAATTTTTACTAAAAATATATGTAAACCCTCCCGAAACACTACGTCAATGTGCGACGTACGATTCCCCTTTCCCCGTCTGGTAAAACATGCGGACAGAAAGTGTATTGAGTATACAGTGTGTAGGGCGAGTCTATCTTAGATAATATGATGTCTATGCTTATAACGCGTCCATGAATTAGGCATTCCAAACAAATGAATTACCAGTGGGCAGGTTTGGTATATCTAAGGGTAGCGACTTATGGTGTATTCTATCTACTTTACGTAAAATCATGAATAATGTAGTACATTTAAATATTTTATGTCAAACACAATAAAAATAATATTAAAAAAACCCCTCTATACATTTCTTCATAAATTGGCAGGCTTGGCGAGTACTACTTCGAATAAAAATAGCGTTCAAGTTGCAAGACTATGTCGCTACCCCCTTAAATATACAAGAATTTCCCACTGGCACCTATTGTTTGACAGGTCGTTGGAATGCCTAATTGGGTTGACTATTGCTGCGTTTGAGAATCCACATCGGATGCATCTGAGATGTAAAAAATCTTTGATCACGTGGTTCAGTATACGTAAATGTAATGGGACGGATGTGTCCGATGTGGATAAAAAAACGCTCGAGATGTAAAAAATGCATCCGATGTGGATTCTCAAACGCAGCAAACGTTGTCTGTTGTCTGCCAAGTCAGCTGTCATACGTCAAAATTTTTGTTTTCATGTTTATTCTCACTTTTTTCTTATATATTTTTAAAAAGTAACTCGGTAAACTCAATATTGTGTTTTGGAAAGTTAATTTGTAGATAATAGTCCATTGATAAATATACTGGTATAGTACCTAGTTTGTTTATTGTTTATTCAGTCATTAAAACGATTAAAACGATGGATGTGAAACAAGAACTCTTTGATCTTAATACAGAGATAATTAAAATGGAAATAGATGTTTCCGATAAAATAAATGGAAATGATTGGTGTCCTACAAAAGATAAAACGTTTAAAAATTATCAAGACTGTGTGCTTGGTGATACTGACAACATTTGTGAATATCAAACAACGAGGGAGTTCGTAAATTTTGATGAGATCAAACTAGAATGTGAACTGCCTAAAATTGAAGATTCTGAATTTCTGGAAAAAATTGAGTACGAATCGGTGCGCGGCAACTTTAATAATAGTTTTATCACTATTAAAAAAGAACCTGAGTACGCTAACGAAATTGAACCAGCAGATTTTGGCGATATCAAGCCTGTTATTAGCGAAACAAAGAAATATATTCAGTTAAAAAATGAAAGTGAACTTTTGACGTCTGATTATGATTTATCTACAATAAAAAGCGAGCCTATTGATTATCCAGATTATTTTGCACAGCCTTGTAGCAGCAAACAAACCATAATAAAATTGAAATCATTAAAATATACTGTGAGAAATGTTCCTAAGCAAAAGAAGAGAGGGTACCCGTGGTGTGCTCTCCAAAAGCAAAAGAGTAAGTGCATTTATTAGCTTTTATTTGCCAAGTGACAGTTGGGTTAGGCTCTTGATGCTATATACACATTGAGATATTGGGGCTAAACTTGGTAAATAGATAACAGGACCATACATCCCACTTTTGAGCTATGTTGATTTTTATTTTACTACACCGCCACCTCTAGTCAAAGAGTTTTGCAAAAAATTCCGATTCACCCTGTATATACAAAAATTAGTTGGAAATAATTCTGAATTATTGACTGATAAGTCAAGCCAAGTTTCAGTTATCACAAAAACGCTACCATCGCTTTGAGGTATTGAATTAAATATCAGAATAGTTTTTGTTTCTAATCCTCTGGTATTCTGATAAAATATAGATAAACTTTTTGAGCTTATTTTGGTATCTGGTTTTACCTGTGGAACATGTATGGGGGGAGTATGCGAAATATTTGATTGCTAAATTGTGACAAAAACTTATATTTAAATTTTTTATACATCTCCGAATATGCTGTACATTTTTCTTTTTCCTATTAAGTATTAACATATTCTTGGAATAATTAATTTTAAAGGGACCATTGTCAAATTTAATATAGGGCGAGGAGATAAGTTGAAAATATAGAAAAATTAATCACATCCAATTAGAAAATAAATAAAAATTGGGATTAAGTATATTTTTTTTTGTTTTGTTTAATGTTTGACTTTTTATTAAGACCGTGGATAAAATGCCTTTTATTTTTAATTTACTTCTTTTTTTAAACAAAAAAGAAAAATAAATAAATAAATAAAATAACAAATCTGCCGAATGCTCGGAATTTTAGCCACTATCTTTTATTAATATCGTTCTCTAACATTTGAATCTTTTTGTCAAATAATTTAGAAGAAATAATTACAAGGTAAACATGTTTTTAAATTTGTTTCCTTAAATTACAAAGGACACTAAATGCTTTTTCCTATGACCACTTAGGAAGGAATGTGACACCTATCCAGAGATAACAGAGATATAAGAAGTCATTCATAAAATATAATATTCATGATGCCAAGAACAGTTCGCACTCAAAACATTCTATTTCTTGACGCGGGGCGAGGCGACGAAAGGTGAGAAGTAAAAGAAGGGATACAGTGAAGAATTTTACATAGTTTTATCAATGAATAACTGCCCGAGCTTTTACTACTTAACGTAACGTTTCTTGCCGGTGTAAGCCCTGTTGCCACTTCCAATCTAACATCACTAGGTTTTAGAATTTGTTGAAAATTATTACATCTAATTTAATGAAATTACATCTAATTTGGTTAAAAATGCCTATTTTTTGTTCTAATGCTCAATTAAGTCTTTGTAGGAAGTATTTTTTTATAATTATTTAAAAAAAATAATTTACATTAGCCCTTATGATCGAAAAAAAATTTAAATGTCTACAAATTTGTATAAAAAATCTTCTTTTAGAAATATACCTCTCATTTGACGAAAAACGAATGCCTAAATGAAAAAAAACTATTCTTTATAAAAGTTTCGCCTATGTATTGACAAGGCAAAAGTACTTTCCTCATATTTGTTGCTTTTAAATTAACAAAAATATAGCAATAAACCATTAGTGATGTCATGGTTTTACTAGAAAGCAAACATTAAAGGCAGATCCTATCGACTCTTTATGCATCTATCTCAGTATTGAAATGTATGCAATCAGTTTGACCCCTCTTATATTATTTTATACAGGGATTATTGATTTATCGACCATGTTTAATAGGGTGTACTAATTACTTCAAGATTTATTTTTTATTTTTAATGTAAAATGAAAATAAGAAAATATAAACTATTTATTAAAGGTATTTATTCAAGTATCAATTATAAACAGTAAGGCTATTGCTTTGCAAAATACAATACATCCCCAATATAAATAAATTATAATAATAATTGGAAGGAAGTATGTAAAGCATAAATTAATAATATTAAAATTTATAATTACAAGACTTTCAAACTAATCAGAATCAGATTCACCACACGAATCAACATTTTCCAAAACATTAGAGGCTGTGGTCAAACTATTTCTGCAGTTTTTCTGTGCCATACAGGTGCAGGAACCGATACAGTAAATATTTTTTTTCCTGCATTTGCAAATTTTGCTTCCACAGTTTAGAACAGAATATTATTGTTAGAATATTGTATAGTATGTTTTTTGTATTTGCATGATGTAAGTTCTGTTATGTCTGGTGGCAGGTCGGGCAGTCTTAAAAGTGGGTATCACACTTCCATCTTGATCTACTTTCCATCCATACTCTTCAACATTAGGAAGCTGCATCTGGGTTTAAAGAGGTTAGCCAAATAGTTAGCTGGTAAAAACATCTTAAACAATGTAGTCTTAGGGCGTCTTCAGTCGGTGGTAATTTAGCGATGGTTTTTGAAGAGGTCAATAATCCCCTCAAAATGTTAATGAAAGTAACATTGGCAGTTTTGAATACATTTTTAGGAAAATTCTTTTAAGATTAGAGAATATGTTTTCAGAGTACTGATCAGTGCCAAATCCATCCAAAAAGTAATGGTTTTCAAGGTAGGTTTTCCAACAGGTTTTGTTCCCAATGCCGGACAATTAAATGGTTGTATCACAACCGGTCAGAATGAAAAGCAGGCATATTTTTTAGAAGGTTTTCATCCAAATTTAAATAATGTACTGCTAGAAATCGTCTTGAGTCTCCTCGCCCTGTTCTGAACCATATATCTTTAGTCAAAAACTTCTTAAAATAAATTAATAAGACATCTGTATCGTTGCAATAAATAATGCAGCGTGAATGCACCGAATTTTTGGCTGACAATATGTGCAATGAGATACGATTATTAGCGTCTTCGTGATTTCAATTTAAAAAAATCGTCTTTTGATGGTTCAAAATTCTTTCCATATTTATTGATTTTCGCGAATCCACCACTAGTTAGAAATTGAATATGCTTTTGCTGAATGGAGTTTTGAAGAAGTTGCTCTGGCAGAAAATGTGTTAACCGTCTTTTGTTAAATATCTAATGAATAAACAAGTTCTATTGTTGCGGAAGTGGAATATTGGGTCGGTCAATTTCTATATCAATTTATTTCTGAAATCCTATCTTTTGACGTGTTGTATTTTTGATAGAATGTCCTTTATAATGATCAAATACCACATCTATCATTTGAGCATTAAATTTATTTCTAAAAATAATGTTTACAAATATATGAGCATATTCTTTAAATGATATGCAACTTTTGGGCTTTCCTATTTTGATATAATTTTTGTCTCTGCTACTTGCAGCAACAAATCCGTAATTAAAATTTTAAACGAAAACTTATAACTTACCCAAATATATTTAGCTGCAACAGGATGAATGTAGATATAATAAAGATGCAAAAATGTCTATATTTTTTCCCAATTTATTAGATAATTTAATATATAACACATACACTTATTAATTCTTTAGTAAAAACAGATAACAATATGACACATTGCCCTATGGAACATAACAAGAAGTTTTATAATAAAAAAAATGAAAAATCCTACCATATCAATAATGTGATACATCAGCCCGCACGTAGAGAGAAACAGAGCTATGCTACGTTTGAAGGTGAAGAGAAAGATACACTGAGAGTCGATAAATTTGACGGTGAGAATTAATTATAGCATAAACCTATGACATCTCTCATCGTTTATTGTTATATCTTTGTTAATTCAAAGGCAAAAAATATAGTGTTTACTCTGTTACCTTCTCAACACATAAGCAAAAATTTTATAAAGAATGTTTTTTTTTCATTTAGGCCTTCGTTTTTTGTTAAATGAGTGGTATATTTAAAAAAGACGACTTTTTAACTAAATTTTTGAAGGGCTAAAACCAAGATATTTACGTTTATATTTTTTTTCGGCCGTAAGTGCTAATGCAAATGATTTTTTTTAAATAAGTATAAACAATTACTCCCTACAAAGATTTTATTGTGCATTTGACCAAAAAATTAGTATTTTTTTCTCTATTCGGTGGTATCAATATCTGGATTTTTGATGATAGTGCCCTTCTGCACAGTCTAATTTTGTATTAACTCCGGAAAAAGGGTTACCTTATCATGACCTTTCATCTGTGAAAAATTCAGCTATGTGACAAAAGAGTGGGAGGTTAATCGTTTTCTTGAGCGAATATTTTAATACATACACTTTACTAACAATGACAACAGCGGATAGTATACCCACAATATATTGTGATTATACCCTACTGTGTCCCTTAGAATATGTCTTATTCACGGCCGCACGATATTTGTTAATAGTTACATCTCCTGGTTATCTCTGCACCTATCGCACTATTTAGTCTTACGGGAAGTGCCCTATCATACGCATATGGATAAGAATCTACTTTCCACCCGTGTCTGAATATGAATCAATCTACTTTCCGCATAAAATTACAAATTTGTCAGACGCTAATTTTTATGTTGATTGATGTAATGTTCATAGTATTAGTAAAATCGATTTGATTATTAAATTGTTAATAATAATTATAAAGTCGACAATTATTATAAAGTCGATTCTAAATCCAGTGTAGTTGAGAGTAATTCATAAATATGTGGAACATTTATTTGTACCTAATACTTATGTTTGTTAGGTCAAAAACCATTTATCATTGGAGGTGCCTTTCTCCCACCAAATTTTACTGAATTAAAATAGGAGAATCATTGTAATACTGTCATTGATATAATGCAAAATAATGAAAAATGTGACATTATCATATTTGGAAATTACAATCTGCCAGAGGCAATGTGGTCAAATGATGATTCTCGTGTTTTAGTTAACTGTCCTCAAGGTTCACATTCTTTATTATTGGCTCAACATTTTTTAATTTTAAATCTACTTCAAAAAAATACTATACCTAATAATATAAATGTACTGTTAGATTTACTTTTTACAAATTTGATTGATTTGGAAGTAGTTTTATCAACTATTTGAGATTATTTTTAAATATATATCAGGTTATGTAGAAAGCTTGACATTGGTTTTTGTGTAAAAAATATTATATGAAACTTTACCTACCATTTTTCAGTTTTTATTGTAAGTTTAATTATTTTTACAATTTGTCACAGATGTCAAAAACATATTTTTTTAAATACCTTTTATTGGCAAATAAAATAAGAACTAAAATGTTTATTTTATAAGATCAGTCCCATCACAATACATACTATTACACAGATACAAACTAGAATAAAGATATATAATACCTGGCATTCTAGGCCTCATCTCCTTATAGGGCTTGATTTTTACTAAACATTTCATGTTGATATTGCTTTTCGTTTTTGATTTTTTTTTTATTTCAACCCCCTTTAAATCCCCCATATTTAATCAGATTTTTTTTTAATATAATTAAAGGGCTAAAAATTTCAAGTTGATATCATTTTTTTTTTTCAGTTAGGATTTTTTTTTAATATTTTAAATCTCCAATATATTATTTTTTTTAGTATAAATAGGCTTTATCTTCTTATAAAGCTTAATTTTTACTTAAAATTTCATGTTGATATCGCTTTTCGTTTTTAATTTAGGATTTTTTTTAATTTCAACCCATCTTAACCCCCTATTTTTAATCAGATTTGTTAAAAATCAATTGGCTTTGTCCCCTTATAGAGCTTGATTTTTGCTTAAAATTTTCAAGTTATCATTTCTGTTTTTGAATTATCATGCAGACACAAAACGTGACATCGGACAGACGGACAAAGTAAACCTATAATACTCTTCACAGGATACTGTATGAAGAGTAGAAAAAAAAATGTATAAGGTAAAATAAACACGTTAAAGAGGTCAACAATAATATTCAACTTCTTTTATCAAAGGATACTAAAAGTTTGAAATAGCACATAATTGAACATTTACAGAAATCTGTGAACTAAAATAGTGAGATACACATCGTAAAATGTTATCAAACTTAATTCTCCATATGACCCTTTCTAAGTATTTTACAGCAATAAACGTATTATTATTATTATTATTATTATTATTATTATTAAGTCTATTTTACAGCACATTCCAAAGTATTCTTGCTCTCGCTACTATCCTATCCTCATGGCAGACTTTTGCATGTACATGTTTACTAAAAAATAATGTGTTTTAATAAATCATAGAATAATAGTAATTTTGTCTAAATAGGTAAATCGGCTTCATCTGTTTTGAAATTATTGTTTAATTGTAGATAGTATATTGTTACGCTGGTTTTTGGTATCACAATTTATTTCAGCTGAACTTTACAATAACTATAATTCAACTTTGACAATAATTTTACAACTGATAACATTCACGTATAACGTCTATTATAAAACTGACTCTCTGACGTCAGGTCCTCGACTTATATAGCTTGGCTGACCCTCTCGAACCTTCTCGAAATGTCATCTAGAATGTGCTTGACGTGTAATGACATTTCTGGAATATTATTTATTTATTTATTTATTTACGGGCAAAGCCCAATTCAGTTTACATACAATAAAATACAATATAAAATAAAAAATACAATAAAATAGAATAGTGATATCATAAAAATTAAGTAAAATATAGAATAAAATGGTTAGATAAAACAGTGGACATTAATGTACAGAACACATGTAAGTGGTTCTTAAATCCTTGAACAGAACTGTTAAAAAGTCGAATATCATGAAGAGAGTTAGCTAGTCTAAGTGTTCTAGGAATAAAAGTATTAAACGCATAATTGTAACGGTGAAAAGGTACATGGAATGTTTGAATTTGTCTAGTAGTACGTGACGGCACAAAAAGATTAATTCTGGAAAGGAGGTCGGGGCAATTACACCTGCCATTGATAATATTGGACAGTATGGTAAGATCTTTTCGTTTCCTACGAACTTCCAGAGAAGGTATGTTTAAATATTGTTGCAATTCCGCATAACCCACACAGATTTTGGGCATTTATAAATAATAAACGAGGTAGTTCCAAAATATCACAAGTATTGAATTTTGAAGGTCAAATGCTGGAGGAGCCTTCTAATATTCTAAATGGTTTTGCAAATCTTTTTAAACAGTCCTATACTATTTCTTCCCCTTTTCAACCCAATTCTGGGACAAATAATAATCACTTTTTAAATATTACAAGCTTCAGTGAAAAGGAAGTATATGAGGCACTAAGATCACTTAAGCCAAAAAAGACCACCGGATCAGACGATATTCCAGCTTTTGTCCTAAAAGATTGTTCTTCTGTGCTTGCTCGTCCCCTCTCCATACTAATTAATATTTGTTTAAAATCGGCTACAATACCAGAGGTCTGGAAATCCTCAAAGGTCTGTCCCATTTTCAAGAAAGGAGATAGACAAGATATTTCAAATTATCGACCTATCTCTATTATATGCAACTTTGCAAAGGTTTTTGAAATCCTGTTAGAGCGAGTTATATGTCGTCATGTAAGTTGTAATATAAGTATAAATCAACATGGTTTCATGAAAAGTCGTTCAACAGTCACCAACCTCCTGACCGTTACCCAATATATTGCTGAATCTATTGATAACAGAGCCCAAACTGATGTTATTTACACAGACTTTTCTAAGGCCTTCGACAGACTTGATCATGGCATTCTGCTTAACAAACTTGTAGCTTTTGGATTATCTCCTTCTTTAATTTCACTATTTCAATCCTATCTATGGGATCGAAAGCAATATGTCCAGCTTAATGGTTTTAGGTCTGCTGAATATAGTGCTTCTTCTGGTGTTCCACAAGGGTCGAATCTAGGACCCCTCCTTTTTATTATGTTCATTAATGATATTGCAGATGTTATAAATGTAAATTTGCTTTTGTATGCTGATGATCTAAAACTATACTGCCTCGTAGAGAAGATAGGTGATTGCGAGAACCTTTCAGCAAACCTAACACGGATTGTTGAATGGTGTTATTAAAATAACTTGTCACTAAACCCAGATAAATGTAAAGTTATGTCGTACAGTTTAAAAACGAATATCCTAATATTTAATTATTCAATAGAAAACGTTGCTCTTGAGCGACCGAAAACATTTACTGATCTTGGCGTCACGTTTGACACTGCACTATCATTTAATAAGCATATTGATAATGTATCCTCCTCCTATCGAATGTACGGATTAATTGCACGTAGCAGTAGTGATTTCAAAGAAACCTCTACCTTAAAAACTCTATTTTATGCTTTTATAAGATCAAAGTTAGAATATGCTTCAGTTGTGTGGAGCCCCTTTTATCAGAATCATATAGATCGAATAGAAGCAATTCAAAGACGATTTTTAAAACTGCTAAGCCTGAAAACTGATGGCATTTATCCTCTAATAGGTACACCTCACACTGAATTACTACAAAAACATAACTTTTTCAGTCTCGATAGAAGGCGTGATTATTATAGTGTAGTAGTAACTTATAAAATTATTAAAAGTATTATTGACTGCCCAACCTTATTAGAAAAGTTTAATATTTGCATTCCCAGAATTTCTTCCAGACACCCGAATACTTTTTATATAAATACATCTCGCACAAATGTTCTGGAAAATTCTCCGCTCCATACCATGTGTACAGTAACAAATTCTATTGTCAATGAACTTGATATATTTAGTTGCAATTTGTCAGATATAAAATCTCACTTTTTATCTTAGTTAATTTGTTACCTATTACGAAATACAAGTTCTTTTTATGTGCTTAACATTCATATAAAAAATGTGATCTTTTAATAATTATATTCTGTCAATTCCTGCTCTGTAATTGGGTTTATGACCTGTAGAGTATTGTATTATAAATAAATAAATAAATAAATAAATAAATAAATAAATAAATAAATAAATAAATAAATAAATAAATAAATAAATAAATAAATAAATAAATAAATAAATAAATAAATAAATAAATAAATAAATAAATAAATAAATAAATAAATAAATAAATAAATAAATAAATAAATAAATAAATAAATAAATAAATAAATAAATAATTGTAATAAATGTTAAACTTGAATGCTATGTATCTAAGAAAATTATTTTGAACTCCATCCAGTTTAATTTTATGAATTAAGTAGTGTGGGAACCAGACTGAGGAGCAATAATCAAGTTGTGTCCTAACTAAAGAGAAGTATAGCATTTTAATTGTGTTTATATTATTGAAGTCTTGAGTTGTCCTCTTTACAAAGCCCAGCATTTTCATTGATTTTTGAACTGTAGCAGAGATATGACCATTAAAGCTCATGGAAGAGTCAAATGTGATCCCTAGATCCTTGATTTGATCGACAGGGTCCAAAACATGTTGAAATAAACTATAATTATAAGTTATTAAATTATGGCTGCGACAAAATCGGATAATGTGACATTTGTTAGTATTTAGATCCATGCCATTACTAGAGCACCAACTTTCTAGTTTATTTAAATCCAACTGCAAAATCTGAGTGTCGGCATAGTCATGAATGATCTTGAAGCATTTCAAGTCATCTGCAAACAATAGGGCTTTAGTGTTAGGAAAGCAAGTTATGATGTCATTAATAAACAGGTTGAATAGTAGCGGTCCTAAGTGAGACCCTTGAGGAACACCCGAAGTAACTGGGAAAATTTGGGAATAATGATGATTTACTCGAACCTGTTGAGTCCTATTTGTTAGATAACTACCGATCCATTGTAAGACAATCCCATCAATACCATATAAATTTAGCTTATGAACGAGAAGATCATGGTTCACCTTGTCAAAGGCCTTGGAAAAGTCTGTATATACAGAATCTACCTGTAGACCCTTCTCTAAAGCTTCAGACAGAAAGTTAGTATATGTTAATAAGCTTAGTTCAGCAGATTTGCCTGGCGAAAAACCAAATTGTTGGGAATTTAAGATATTGGAGCAGTCGTGAGTTAGAAAATCAGTTATTATACTTTCAAAGATTTTTGGGATTGTGCTTAGGATGGAAATGGGGCGATAATTTATTACATTAGATTTCTTACCCGATTTGTAAATGGGAGTAACATTAGAGAGTTTCCAAAAGTCAGGAAATTCACCTGTGCTCAGTGATTTGTTAAAGATATGAAAAAGTGGCCTAGATAATGCAAAATTAAATGTTTTGAGAAAAATGGGTGGAATTCCATCGGGACCTGACCCTTTATTAGTGTCAAGTGTTGACAGCTTAACATAGATCTTGGAAATTTGGATAAAATAAGAAGATACACATGTTGCAGATTGGATTTCACTTTCATTTAAATTTAGCGTTTGGTTCGTGTATACAGAAGAAAAGTGACTAGCAAATAGATTGGCAATGTCATTACCGCAGGAAGCCACTGTATCGTTTAATGTCATCGAGTCAGGTAAAGAATTATTTTCTCTCTTATTTTTTACAAATTTCCAGAACGCTTTAACATTTTTTACAACTGAATTCTCAGTACGGCTTACATAACTAGCATAACACTCTTTTGATAACATTTTGCATTGAGCTCTGAGTTGACTGAAATAATTGTAATGTTCAGGAGACTTAGTACATTTATAAGTTTTATGGGCTAACTTTTTATCGCGTAACAACTGTCTAAGCTGCGGAGAATACCAACAAGGGAATGAACTTTTACCGATTTTTTTCACTGGAACAAATTGTTCTATCACTGAAAACATTACATCGTAGAATATGCACACCATATCGGAAAGTTCTTTACCATGAAGAAGGCCATCCCACTCAATTGCGTCCAGACACTGGCGTATAGCTGAGAAATCTACATTACGAAAATCATAGTAGTATTCTGTTCCAGAGGGTATGTTTTTATCAACATAAAGCTGCAAAGTAGTTACAAGTGGGGGGTGATAAGAGTCAGGTGGAATTAAAATGTCTACAGCATTGGAAACTGTGAGTTCATCAGGTGAAAGGACTAGATCAAGAATTGCTCCCCTACTGTTGAGCACCCCGTTTGATTGAAAGAGGTTATGTAAGGCACATATATTTGAGACAACTTCAGTAGCTTCAGCTTCCGCAAATGATGTGTTGTGCTGTACAGTTGCTGAGGAACAATAATCTTCGACTTCCCAAACTGCAGACGGAAGATTATAATCACCAAATAGATGGAACTTGAAGTTTGGATATTGTTCGCTTAAGTGTGTAATCTGATCAAAATGGGTTTGATAATTAGCAACAGGTGACTTCGGAGGGATATATAGTGCACCCAGGATACATTTATTATTTATGTGGACAAACAGCTGTTCAACTGATGCGTTAGACTGAATAAGACTGGTAGAAAGTTTTTTCTTCGTAGCTATTAGTACACCTCCCCCTCTTTCATATCTACTGGATTGCTGCGTGCGATCTTGTCTGTACACATTATAGTTAGCAAGGCCAAGTTCAGCATCATTAAAGCCGGCAGTAAGCCAAGTTTCTGTTAGAATGATAATGT
>OV651831.1:3168877-3443877 GCA_927349885.1 Psylliodes chrysocephalus
TTCTAGTGACATTGATAAACTTAGCTTATCCAGTTCAATAAAATCTTGTACTTTTTACACGCTTGCTTACATTTAGTTTGTATTTTTTAAAGATAAACGTCAATACACTAATTAAATCAAAATTGTTATTGACAACAAAATAAATGACTACTATTTTGATGGATCAGAGAATTAAAATGTGGTTTGTTCACGAAAATTATACGATTTTCTAATCTCGACATAATAAATATTCAAGGGTTATATACCAAGACCTTGATGTAGTCAACTATTTTTGTTGCGTCTAAATCTCGATAATATTTCAAGATCAATTTGATGAGACAATTTTGGAAATAACAATCTGATTAGAGCACGATAACTTTAGCTCGAGGATTTAGTAAAAATAAATAAAAATAAATAAAAATAAATAAAAATAAATAAAAATAAATAAAAATAAATAAAAATAAATAAAAATAAATAAAAATAAATAAAAATAAATAAAAATAAATAAAAATAAATAAAAATAAATAAAAATAAATAAAAATAAATGAAAATAAATGAAAATAAATGAAAATAAATGAAAATAAATGAAAATAAATGAAAATAAATGAAAATAAATGAAAATCATTTATTTTCATTTATTTTTATTTATTTTCATTTATTTTCATTTATTTTCATTTATTTTCATTTATTTTCATTTATTTGCATTTATTTTCATTTATTTTCATTTATTTTCATTTATTTTCATTTATTTTCATTTATTTTCATTTATTTTCATTTATTTTCATTTATTTTCATTTATTTTCATTTATTTTCATTTATTTTCATTTATTTTCATTTATTTTCATTTATTTTCATTTATTTTCATTTATTTTCATTTATTTTCATTTATTTTCATTTATTTTCATTTATTTTCATTTATTTTCATTTATTTTCATTTATTTTCATTTGTTTTCATTTATTTTCATTTATTTTCATTTATTTTCATTTATTTTCATTTATTATCATTTATTTTCATTTATTTTCATTTATTTTCATTTATTTTCATTTATTTTCATTTATTTTCATTTATTTTCATTTATTTTTATTTATTTTCATTTATTTTCATTTATTTTCATTTATTTTCATTTATTTTCATTTATTTTCATTTATTTTCATTTATTTTCATTTATTTTCATTTATTTTCATTTATTTTCATTTATTTGCATTTATTTTCATTTATTTTCATTTATTTTCATTTATTTTCATTTATTTTCATTTATTTTCATTTATTTTCATTTATTTTCATTTATTTTCATTTATTTTCATTTATTTTCATTTATTTTCATTTATTTTAATTTATTTTCATTTATTTTCATTTATTATCATTTATTTTCATTTATTTTCATTTATTTTCATTTATTTTCATTTATTTTCATTTATTTTTATTTATTTTTATTTATTTTTATTTATTTTTATTTATTTTTATTTATTTTCATTTATTTTCATTTATTTTCATTTATTTTTTATTATTATTTATTTTTATTTATTTTTATTTATTTTTATTTATTTTTATTTATTTTCATTTATTTTCATTTATTTTCATTTAGTTTCATTTATTTTCATTTATTTTCATTTATTTTCATTTATTTTTATTTATTTTCATTTATTTTCATTTATTTTCATTTATTTTTATTTATTTTCATTTATTTTTATTTATTTTCATTTATTTTCATTTATTTTCATTTATTTTCATTTATTTTCATTTATTTTCATTTATTTTCATTTATTTTCATTTATTTTTTATTATTATTTATTTTTATTTATTTTTATTTATTTTTATTTATTTTTATTTATTTTTATTTATTTTCATTTATTTTCATTTATTTTCATTTAGTTTCATTTATTTTCATTTATTTTCATTTATTTTCATTTATTTTTATTTATTTTCATTTATTTTCATTTATTTTCATTTATTTTCATTTATTTTCATTTATTTTTTATTATTATTTATTTTTATTTATTTTTATTTATTTTTATTTATTTTTATTTATTTTTATTTATTTTTATTTATTTTCATTTATTTTCATTTATTTTCATTTAGTTTCATTTATTTTCATTTATTTTCATTTATTTTCATTTATTTTTATTTATTTTCATTTATTTTCATTTATTTTCATTTATTTTTATTTATTTTCATTTATTTTTATTTATTTTCATTTATTTTCATTTATTTTCATTTATTTTCATTTATTTTCATTTATTTTCATTTATTTTCATTTATTTTCATTTATTTTCATTTATTTTCATTTATTTTCATTTATTTTCATTTATTTTCATTTATTTTCATTTATTTTCATTTATTTTCATTTATTTTCATTTATTTTCATTTATTTTCATTTATTTTCATTTATTTTCATTTATTTTCATTTATTTTCATTTATTTTCATTTATTTTAATTTATGTTTATTTATTTATTTTCATTTATTTTTATTTATATATTTTTATTTATCTTTCTATTAATATTTAAAAATTTATTGTTATTTAAATAACTAGTTACACTCTAAAAAACAGATTTACTCATTGAATTTTGGCCGCAGCAGTAAATCTGTCACTTCTCTGCCTAGTTATAACAACTATATTTCAATCATAAATAATATCTATTTTTCATTTACAGTTGGTATGAACAATGGTATAATTTACCAAACAAAAGATGGCGATGCTGTAGTCACTGCTACCGTCAGCACAGTCCCTGCTAGTCTCTCTTCAGAAGATGTCAACGGGACTTTTACTAATAACGCGTTGAGTCTTCCTCTTCTTTGATAGTTTTATAATATTTATGTTCGTAGAAATTATTGATTTATCCAGTATTTTAACGTATTTAAATGCTTCAAAATGTAGGTGAATTTTAATAAGTTATTCTTGTTCATTTTAAATTTACTAAGTATTTTTGTTTGAAAAGATATTATCCGTAAGTTCTAGTGAAAAATATTTAATATTTTTGGTTTATATTTTTGAATAAATTAATACTACGAAAATTGTAACTATTCTGAATTTGGAACGAGTCTGTTGAAAATAAAAGGAAAATGTTACTAATATATTTTATTTTGTAATATCGACAGTTAAATTGCTCTTATTTTAACGTATTCTACTTGGAGGAGACCCCCGCTGTTCCAACTAGGCAACCATTTGTCTTTAGCTTCCAGGAACTTGTACATCTGTTGTGTTTCTCTGTTTCTCCAAGGCTTTGGGTACCCTGCTTGATAATTATCAGGAAAATCTGTAATTCCACCAACTCCCACGCCCAATGCTAAATGGACCTGTAATATTTAATAACACAATTTCAATTTATAACAAGATAATCTGTAGTGTTTACTTTGACTGTAGCAAAGCGTATTGGAAAGCGTTCAACCAACATTCTATATGCATTCAACCTCGTGAGTGTGAGCGGGACAGTCAAAACAGAAATAAATATATACCAAGTATTGTTCGGACCCGTATGCGCGAAAATTAGTGTTTTAAGTGTTTTATGCTTTAAATGCCCGAAGAAGTAAAACCGTAAAACGTGCATGCGCAAAAAACGAAAACATTAGTGAAAGTGTCCTCATGACAATGATAGCGCAAGCTTTTCACGACAGCACAACTAAACACGTGTGCAGTTAACGAAACAAACGTGATCTGTGGTACAGTGAACAAAAATCAAGTTGTTCTTTACAATTTAACCCATTAACGCCCAGTGTACTCATTTGAGTGCACTTACAATATCGCGATCGCAACGCCACACAACGTCGTATTTTGTAAATGTAACATAAAGTCATTGTTTACAAGTGTTATTTTACGATAACTGTGGTAGTCGTTTTCAAAAATTGCTATTCTGTTAGATCTGGCAGTACGTATCAGTGCCGCGCTTCTACGTGTTGTTGATGTAATTAGAGGAGAGTAGACATTATACACTATGACCGACATTGTAAATAAGCGTTATAGGATAAATGTGTTAAAAATGTTTTATAGGTTATGTGTCAACATTATGATCATATGTAAATAGTTCTACGATATTAGGTTTGTTTGTTATTCTGATGTAAATCTCGGTGTACTCGTTTGAGTACATTGGGCACATGAGTACACTGGATATTTTTTCCAGGAACATTTTACAATGGACGTCAACGAAATTCCAACTAGCTCTTTTTATGGTAAAAGATTCAAAACCTTAGCTTCTGAAGTTGATGCTGTTGAACAGGCAAATATTGGTAATTCAGAACTTGATGTCGTTATAATTCCACCAGAAGTGGATTATCAAACGGACGAGGAAGAATTCGATGAAGACGATTTATTAGTTGCAAACTTACCAGAAGCTATTCCAGGTGAGATGGAAATTAACCTCAATGGGATTGATTTTGAAGAAGAAGAAGAAGACGACGACCTGTCACTGACAGATCTTCAAATTATACAACCAGACAATACGACTGAAAATTTGGATAATACCCCACTGTTACAGAGATGGCATCTTCTAAAGGGGAACCCTAATTGGACGCAAGTACCTACGGTATTAGAGTTGCCTAGCACAGATGGAGCCGATTATCGGTTAGAACAACTTCGCCAAGATCTAAGAGGGCTAAATGCTGTAGAGATTTTCGAAATACTATTTGATGACAAAGTTGTCCAACATATTGTCGATCAAACCAATATTTATGCGGCATCTAAAAACAATCATAACTTTGTAACAACTAAAGAAGAGTTAAAATGTTTTGTTGGTGTGCTTATTTTCTCTGAGTACCATAAATTACCTCGTGAGCGCCTTTATTGGAATCTTGATGAGGATGTTGGAGTTCCTTTTATTTCGAATGCAATTAGTCGAAACAGATTTACAGAAATAAAAAAAATTACATTTAGCTGATAACAGAACACTTGATAGTGAGGACAAAATGTACAAGATTCGACCACTTATGAACATTCTCAATTCAAAGTTTCAACAATGGGGATTTTTTCACAAATTCTTGTCTATAGACGAAGCTATGGTTAAATACTATGTTCATCACCCTGCGAAGCAATTTATAACAGGTAAACCTGTTCATTTAGGGTACAAAGACTGGATGTTGTGTAGCTCGGATGGATATTGCTATTCATTCGATACATATTGTGGAGCTAAACCGTCATCTAGTTAAGGACCAACTAAAATTAAAACCACGCTTCCACTAGGTTCACGAGTGGTTCTTGATTTTGTAAAAGTAATTGATACCCCAAGTGATCATGTCCTATTTTTCGACAATTATTTTGCAAGCCATGATTTTTTAAATACACTTCGAAAGCATGGAATACGAGCTACTGGTACTGTACGGGATAATCGTACAAAAAAATGTCCTCTTGTACCTGCCAAGAAAATAAAAAAAAAAGATCGAGGATTCTCTGATTTTCAATACGATAAAAGAAACCATCTTCTATTTGTTAGATGGAATGATAATAGTGCAGTAACGATGGTTACAAACTATGATTCAGTCGAACCTTTAGCACAAGTCAAGAGATGGTCTTCGAAAAGAAAAGAGAAAATTTCAGTACCCCAACCGCAACTTTTTAAAAACTATAATCACCGTATGGGCGGTGTTAATCTGTTAGATCAAGGGGTCAATAATTATAGAATTGCTGTCCACGGTAAAAAATGGTGGTGGGTTCTCTTTACTCACATGATAAACGTAACTATTGTAAATGCCTGGAGATTACATAAAATTATTTACCCCAATGACAAAGTGTATCTTTTGCAATTTGTTAGAAGCATTACTCGTCACTATCTACGCTCCTATAATAAGGCTGTACAAAGAAGATCTGTATCTAGTAGGCCTTCTGGTTCATTACCAAGAAGTATATTGGAAGATCCGGTTGGATATTTCCCCAAAAAAATTGAGACCAGCTAAGATGTCGTCAATGTCATATGAGGGCTAAATGGATATGTGAAAAATGTAATGTGACTCTGTGCATTGAACGAGAGTGTTTCAGAATATTTCATTCTTAGTTGTTGCTTTACAGTATTATAATAATTGACATACAAAATAATAAATATAAAGTATTTTTGGTAAAACTTATTATCCCATTGTACTCATTTGGGTACACACATTTTTTAAAAAGTATAAAAGAAAAAAACATTTTTTATTGTAAGTACCCCAGACAGCACACCAAATCCTTTGGATATCTACTGAACATCCCAATATCCACTGAATGTCCAGTCCATGGTGGATATCTATTTTATATCCATGAAATGTAATTTATAGACATGCAAATGTCCATAAATAATTGTAATTATATAACAAATTATTAAAAAATTACGCCATTGTACTCGCCATTGTGGCTAATAGTACCGTTGAGATATTTAAAATTAATTTTTTTTAAGGTGTATTCAATATCCCATGGACATCCACTATAAATATAAATATATCAAAGTCTAAGCGCGGACGCAAACCATCGTGGATATCTACTAGATGTAATTTTTGATTTTGCTTCCTAAGTATAGATGGCGATACCACTTTCGTATCTACTCATGCTTAACCCGCTGTAATTGAGTTTGATCGACATTGTTTCACAAACAGACTTCATTAGAGACTGAAGTCGAGAAGTTCCATTTATTGCTGAAGATTCCTAATAAGGATGATTTTCTCCTTAGTAGGCAAAATCAAAGGCAGATTGTTGGGAATATTTTTTACCTCTATTTTCTTTCGACGTTATTTAATAACCATTGGTTACTTATGAACCTCTACTAAAAATAATTATAAAATATTTATCTGAATTTCTATATCCTGGGATATAGACGGACATTTGGTTGGATATCCACAAAATATATTCTATGGATATATCTGGGGTTTCTTGTATTGTCTGGAGATACTCATTAGATATTTTGCTGAATATCCATAGGATATCTTCTATATTCTGGATATAGACGGACATTTGGATATCCATATTAGTTCCACGGAATATTTCTGATATCCTGTGGATATATTGGATATCCACAAAATATATTCTGTGGATATCTCTCGGATTTGGTGTGTTGTCTGGGACAAGTATGAGGAGGATATTTTTTTTTATGATAGGGCGCTGTTGGGCACTAATGGGTTAAGTAAGTACCAACCATTTTCGTTTAAATGAGACTTTTCTACAAACTTTCTTAATCGTACTTATAGCCCAGGGAAGTTAGGAAAAATAGCGGAAATTTTCAGGGACGGCAGATATCGAGATGCGGTTTTTTGCATTGTGTTCAGGAAGGTCCCAGAAAAGAAGTCTATATCGTCTGGTTTGGCCATTTTTTGAAAAATGCCTTCTGGGCCGGAAAATGCATTTTCCAATTCATCATTACTTGCACCATTAGAGGAACGACTGGAAACTCGGAAAATCGCTCTGAAATCGTTACTCAGAGGTTTTCGGGGCTGTCGAACTCGATTCTGGCATTAGAATTAGCCGGGGGTGGCTCTGTGGAGGTGCGCGGGGGGTGAATTGGGGGAGGAATGGCAGCGTACATGAAAATCGCTCCAAACTCGTTACTCGGGAGGTTTTCGGGGATGCCTAATTCAATTCTGGCATTGGAATTACCTGAGGACGCTCGGGGGCGGCTCTGCGGGGGTATCCGGGGGGTCATTCTGGAGGGAAATTGCATAGTCCATGGGAAGCGCTTCAAACTTGTTACTCGGGGGTTTTCAGGGATGCCCAATTCAATTGGTGTTTGAGCCCCTTTCCTTGCAAGACTATCTGCAATCTCGTTACCCTGTACTCCGTTATGTCCCGGGGCCCAAGTGAGAGTAACTCTATTTTTCTCGCCTAGCTCATTCAATTGTTCTAGGCATCTCCAGACCATTTTTGAGCTGATTACGTAAGAGCTCAGCGCTTTGATGGCTGCTTGACTATCGGACATGATGATAATCTCTTGTCTATGATAGTTTCTCTCGATGTTAAACTGGATACACTTCTAGATGGCGTGAATTTCCACCTGGAAGATGCTTGGCTATTTTCCCAAGCTTTCGGAGTGCTTGGTTCTCGGCCCATACACTCCTATTCCAATTCCTTCTATGGTTTTGGACCCGTCCGTATACCACTGAATAGCACTTTCGGTTGCAAGCGTGATGGATTCTTGGCTCCATTCTTTCTTGCAGCCCAGCTCTGTGGTTTTGAAGTTTTTCACAAAACTGTACTTCTTTTGCATTTCATCCTGGGGCATGTCCTAGGTATCTATAGTCCTGAAGCAAGTAGACTCTCGTCTGATTACTCCGTTCCTGATCATTCTATATCGTGTCCTTTTTGCCACATTCTCTATCATCAAATGTAGAGGGGTGAGGTTTAAGATCATCTCCATTGCGGCCGTAGGACAGGTTCTCATTGCACCAGTAATGCAAACACAGGCTAGTCTTTGTACTTTTGAGATATTGGCTCTCGTAGTAGCTAAACTAGTTCTGTTACTCCAGGCTATAGCCCCGTAAGTGATGATTGGTCTCACTATTGCAGTATACATCCATCGCAGTATGTTTGGGTTACATCCTCATCGTTTACCTGCAATGTTTCTGCATACCATTAGATTAGGGCTTTTGTGGCCTTATTTACTACTTCCTTCTCATGTGTGTTCCAGAGAAGTTTGTTGTCCAGGGTTAGGCCTAGATTTTTGACTTCATTTTTCCATTCTATATCTATCCCTGCACTTTCTCTCGATAGAAAAATGCTGAGATTTTGTCGTATCCCGTGAAAGCATGTAGAAATAATATATGAAACCTAATGCACGCGCTTCTGGATGCTAAGCTCTCGGAAGAATACACATCAGGGGCTCTAGGGGAATGCTGTTTTAGCTTCCAAAAGCAGTCTCAATAGCCTTGAGCACAATATCAACATCCGCATCAGCTACACTCTGCTGAGACATTATATTAGTCTGTTTCAATTCCTCCTGGAGAAATTTAATGAGCTGGGACCTATTTTTGCTATTCCCTAGAAACTTGTCCCCAAGTTACACTTGCAAACAACGTCATGACCGTCCAGGAATCTAAAGCCATGCGTACGGTGGCGGAATTTTTATGCATACATCGCCGGTTTCTTTCCGTCGATTTAGTGATAATTTGGTCGTATCCATCGAAAACAACAAAAACTCTGTTCCCAAATGCTCACTTTATGTATATAACATACCCGTTAGATATCTCTAACATGTTCTGGCCCTGTTTCCATCTAAGTTTATCTAGAAGCATGCATCCAAAAAACTTGATCACTTTAGCACTGTATTCATGTATAACGAAAAATTCACGTGGCCCAAGAGTGCCAGACACCACTCGAACACCAAAAAAAGTTTCAAAATCCAAAAAACTTGATTATTTTAGCACTATATTTACGTATAACAAAAAACTAACGGGGTATAAGAGTGCCGGACAGAACTCAAACACCAAAAAAAGGTCCAAAATCCAAGTAACTTGATTACTGTAGCACTGTATTTACATAAAACGAAAAAGCAACGTGGTCCTTAACGACAGATGTAATACTGATGCCACACAAACTGACGCCGACTGCGCGCGGGAACTTGACCCATATTTTTTTTTTCTTTAGTCGATACATAATATTTCTGTTCACACCGGTCCCCGTTGTAACGAAACTCTACTCTCTTTATAGCTTTGTGCCTTTTTCAATCCACTTTCTAGGTATAAAAGACTTCCAAAGCAATTGTTTTTATAATATGTGTAATATTGATTTATTTAATATTCAATCAAATTCTAATGTCAATTAAATTCGGCATCCCCGAAAACATCCGACTGACGAGTTTGGAGCTATTTTCATGCAAGCTGTCATTTCTCCTCCAATTCACCCCCCGCGCACCCCCACTGAGCCACCCCCGTGTCCCCGGGGAAATCTAATGCCAGAATTAAATTTGGCATCCCCAAAACCCCCGAGTAACGAGTTTGGAGCGCTTCCCACGGACAACGCAATTTCCTCCCCAGAATGACTCCCCGGATACCCCTGCAGAGCTGCTTTCGAGCGACCCTGGGTAATTCCAAGGCCAGAATTGAATTTGGCATCCCCAAAAACCCCTGAGTAACGAGTTTAAAGCGATTTTCATGCACGCTGCCATTTCTCCCCAATTTACCCCCCGAGCACCCCCACAGAGCCACCCCCGGATAATTCCAATATCAGAATCGAGTTCGGCAGCCCCGAAAACTTATTTTTCTGTGGATACATAGTGGTAAGACACCTAGCATTTCTATAAAAAACGTTTTGTTATACCTTAAATTATTATTGCAGATTGTACCTACTCACTTACAAAAAATGTTTTGCCTGATGATGACCTTTTAGGTCGAAAGCGCTTGCAACCTAATAAATTTATGTGGTCGACAGACTTTGAGCTTTTTACTTCCCTTTAATTTTCCGTTCATTTCCATTATAAATCCATACGTTTGACGTTGTTGTTAATAGAAAATTCAAAACATATGTACCCCCACCGGTGCTGCCCCTAGCGGATCTTTTTTAAATCTTCCCAGGAAAAAGGCTAATTAAATCAAATATTTTTCTCTGAACCCATAATAATTTAGGTTATTTAAGTTTTGGGGAAAAAAGTATCAAATGCCTTTGCTGAGTCGGTAAATATACATAAAGTGGATTTTGTTTAATCCATCGCATACACTGGTTGCGGGCCCATTGAGAAGGAGGAGTCGGGCACAAGCAGAAGGGGCTACTGGCAGCTTTAGCTGTGGACGTTTTATTTGTTTAGAAGGGCTGACCTGGTTTACGAAAAATACAAGGTTATCACCTTTTTTTAGAAATGCAACATAGAAAGGACTTGATTTTTCATAAAAATGTCCCGGGGCCCTCCATGGCTCTCTGCTTATCGGGATCTGTAGATTTACCACATCCAAAACCATACAGAATGGTGAAGATCGATCTTATTTCGTATCCTGTAATATAAGATTACTCCGTGGCACAAAGTGTGGCACTAAGTGTAGTAAAGTTTCATTTAATTTAAAATTTTTGGAGATCAAGTAATAATATCTATTATTTGCTATTTTAATTTCAGGCTGAAAAGTCATATAAATAAAAGTCAACTAACCTTAGACGAATCATTGCCGAATCCAGTCGATTCCAGTATATCTGCACTGATTAATCCATATCTATCTCCATCTAAGAATAATTCAATTTCCTCTAAAATAAAAGAATAGTAATCTTAATAATAAAAAAATAAAGGCCTCTGTATTCTATATTGTCGCTGCAAAAGCCAACCCTGTGCTTTGTTTACTCCTTGCCCGCGGTATGAAGTCTAGCGGCTCTGGCAATATAGATACAAACGCGCATTGAAGACAATATTTCTCTATGCAAGAAATTTTTTAAAGAATATTAAAAATAATTTATTTAATTTGAACTTACGAGGTGTCCACTTTATCCTGTAGGTATGAAAATCGTTACTCAGAGGTTGAGATTTTTTAATAGATTTTAGGTTGCTGCTTCTACTTGGTTCTTTGGAATCTATTATTGGACCACCAAAGAGAAGGGATCCTCCTAGATCCATGTTCTCATTTCCACGTAATACGGTATTTCCTCTAGCATAAGCAATTACTATTTTTTTGTTATTTTCATCTTCTAAGTAGATTTCTAAAAGCCAAATCAAAAATTATTTTTTTTAAATCATCATTCAAAGTAAACTTTTTGCTTCGAAGTCTGGTTAAAATTGATGTAGTCCACGATATGTTGTTAAAATGGAAAAGAACTGCATTATTTTATTAATAGATTTGAAAGAGTTTTCAATGTCTATTATTTTATTAAAATCTCCAATATTCATGAGATTTAAATATTTATTTATTTATTATACAATGTCCACCCAGACAGCACACCAAATCCTTTGGATATCTACTGAACATCCCAATATCCACTGAATGTCCAGTCCATGGTAGATATCTATTTTATATCCATGAAATGTAATCTATAGACATGCAAATGTCCATAAATAATAGTAATTATATAGCAAATTATTAAAAAATTACGCCATTGTGCTCGCCATTGTGGCTAATAGTACCGTTCAGATATTTAAAATTTATTTTTTTAAGATTTTTTAAATATATCAAAGTCTAGGCGCGAACGCAAACCATCGTGGATATCCACTAGATGTTATTTGATTCTGCTTACTAAGTATAGATGGCGAATACCACTATCGCATCTACTCATGCTCGACCCGCCGTAATTGAGTTCGATTGAAATGTGTGTCCTAACCACTCCATTAGAGACTGGAGTCGAGAATTTTCATTTATTGCTGAAGTCCTAATAAGGATGACTTTCTCCTTAGTGGGTAAAATCAAAGGCAGAGTGTTGAAAATATTTTTTATCTCTGCTATTTTCTTTCGACGTTATTCAATAATCATTGGTTACTTATGAACCTCTACTAAAGATACCCATAAAATATTTTGCTGAATATCCGAATATCTTCTATATCCTGGGATATAGACGGACATTTGGTTGGATATCCATATTGGATATATTGAATATCCACAAAATATATTTTGTGGATCTCTGGGATTTCTTGTATTTTCTGGAAGATATGCATTAGATATTTTGCTGAATATCCATTAGGATATCTTCTATATTCTGGATATAGACGGGCATTTGGATATCCATATTAGATCCACGGAATATTTCTGATATCCTGTGGATATACTTACTGGATATCCACAAAAGATATTCTGTGGATATATCTGGGATTTGGTGTGTTGTCTGGGCACGGGGCTAACCCCAATTACATGACAAGGGTTAACAAACAGAAAATATATTTTACAATAATAAATAACAATTGGTTCGTTGAAAGAATGTCTTCACGAACACACAAATAACAAAAAACGAAGAACAAAAAACAAAAGGTGCATTTGTAGTAGACAAACTTTTAAACCATACAAGTAATTGGGAGATGGCTCACAATAACAGCAAAAAAAAAGATACAGAAGGTATGAACTATGAGCATAAATGTTTAACTGAACCGCTGCAACTGTGAAATATGTCCAGAATCGGTTCTAAGAGATAATTTGACACAGCTTGATTTATATATATTTGTCCTATGAGGCGGAATGTGAAATATATGTAAATTTCTGGAGTTTAGCCTAAGAACGTAAAAGTCGATCATGTTGAGTCAACAGACCCATTAATAACTTTGTGTAAAAATGTGAGAGCATTATTCTGCGTTTTACAAGGCTGCAGGATTCGAATCGATCATAAAATATTCTTGTGGAGTGCTTCTAGCGGGAAATATATTATCTTAAATAAAAGTGGCAGATTTAAAAAATCTCCGCTGAACTCTTTCTAGGTGAGTTATTTGATTATTATAAATTGGGATCCAAATAATGCATCCGTATTCAAGTTTAGATCGAACAAGAGCTGAGAATAGTAAATTCATTGTATGAAAATCTCTAAAATCTTTCATGTTCCCAGTTAGAAACCCTAAGATCCGAAAAGAAGATGATACCGTCTTATCAATATGAGCACCGAATGTTAGCTTGGGATCGTAGTAGACATCGAGATCTTTTATCAACTCAGGCCTTGATAGCGTAACATCCTGAAGTATATAACACAGGGCAACAAAAAAATATTTTTTTTGGTGCCTAAGATTTTAGAGCTGATTTTAACTATATTTGGGACGCTAAATATGTACATGCAATCCGTTTTTCTCTATCAGCTCTACTTTTTTAGATACATCAACTGTTGTTTTTTAAAGGAAGGGCTGAACATTATTTAGTCGTTGTAAACTTGATATTAAAAGAGGTTTCCTCTTACATCTCCAATATGGATAATTTATTTTAGTCTAGTTCCTGCAGCTCTCTAGTACGGTTCTGGGACAGTAATTTGGATACAAAAATATTCCTTAAGTATTCATTTCTAATCTCTAGTGGTGGTTCTGCTGCTTCTACTTCTTAATACATTTACAGGAGTACTTTGTAAAGTTCCTAGGCATAATCGTAAACTTTTATTTTTAATCACTTACACTTTTTGTAGTTGACTCAAGCTAGCATTTCCATATAGTACACATCCATAGTCAAGCACTGAACGGATGAGAGCTTTATAGAATATCAGGGCTATGTTTGGATCCGCTCCCCATTTGGTATTTGAAAAGGAAAAGTACATTTATAGCATTCTCACTTTTTTTAACGAGATGATTAATGTGATCTTTCCAGGATAATTTTTGGTTTAGTATTTATGAGAGTTCTAAAATTATTATATATTCATTAATGTAGGTACAATGGTTTTATTGTCAGTCTGTAATTAAGTAAATGCCAGGTAAATCTATAAATAGTGGAACCATTGCCTATCAGGTACCTGAACTGACCCTTTTAATCCCCTAACTCGGGTAAGTCTCGTCAGTTTTTGCGTTCTTACTAATGAGAGTAGATCGAATTCGGCGTGTTATTTTATGTTACGTGTTTTTGTGTTATTGAACAGAATTAAAATGAGTTCAGGTTCCAGTTCAAGAAAAAGTTGTGTAAATCAACCTGATGTGTTTTGCTATATATGCGGAGAATACATGTTTCAACAAAACAGAAAAAATATTACTGACTTTGTAAAGCGAGCGTATCTTGGATATTTTGGAGTTAACCTTGGTGATCAGGACAAAAAGTGGGCCCCTCATCTCGTATGTAAAACTTGTACAGAGCATTTACGGCAGTGGACTACCGAGAAAAGAAAAAGTCTAAAATTCGGTGTACCAATGGTTTGAAGAGAACCAAAAAAAACACTTCAATGATTGTTATTTATGTTTAGTAAATACTAAAGGAATCAATTGAAATAACCGCAGTAAGTGGACTTATCCCAATGTAGACTCGGCAATACGCCCTATCCCGCACTGACGAATATTTTCCCTCTGATCGCTGTCTGATGCTAATAAAAGTTCTGATGCTAATGAAACTAACAGTGACTATGAGGAGACGTCATCAGTTCCTCAACGCTTCAATCAAAATGAATTAAATGATCTCACCAGGGATCTCAATTTATCGAAAAAAGCTTCTGAAGTACTGGCTTCTAGGTTGAAAGACAAAAATTTATTGGAACAAGGAACCAAAATTACCTTTTACTGTAAGAGAGAAAAGTATCTGCTACCATTCTTTTCTCAAGAAGACAATCTTGTATTTTGTCACGAAATTAATGGACTCATGAAAGAAATGGGACTTTCTGAATATATTCCGGATGATTGGCGCCTATTTATTGACAGTTCAAAGCGAAGTTTAAAATGTGTCCTTCTCACATACTTTGATTACTATACGGGGCAAGAGAGAGGTCCGACAGTCCCAACATAGGGCGCGGCCATTTTGATTCCTATGACACAGTTTATAGCTAAAGAATCAGATCGCTCACTCTGAGTCGGCACTTTTGATCTCAATGTTCCAGTTTATATACTGCGCAACACGGATAATACAAAATATGACAACCTCCTATAATAAAACAGCAATCTTCTGCGTATCCTGAATGTGTCTTCCTGGAGTGGATGTTATTATAGAACTTTCAACTGGTCCGAGTTAGCTAACTGATTCTTTAGCAATAAATTGTGACTCCAAAAATAATATTCACTGACACTGACAGCAGCAAGCAAAACATCAGGTGCGTTTTAATCATCCCCCTCTGCTTCCGGAATTGTCGGTTTAGTCGTTTTAACCTGTCAGATTAAAACAAGAAAACCGACAATTCCGAAGCAGAAGCGGATGATTAAAACGCACCTATTAAAAATATTGCCTCAAGATGTAGGCAACACGTAATAAGGGTTCAAAATGGCGGAGTTTTCTATCTCCTTTTAAAAGGCACTCAGAAAGCTGCGCAGTGCGACCATTCTCCGTATAGTAAAAGAAAATCAAAGTATGTGGTCCTTCTACATAATGGGAATAAATATGGTTCAATACCACTAGCTCACTCAACGAAACTGAAAGAAGAATATAATACCGTAGCTTTGGTCTTGCAGAAGGTAAAGTATCACGAACATCATGGATGATTTGTGTAAAATGGTAAACTTTCTTCTTGGGCAGCAAAGTGGTTACACGAAATATCCGTATTTCTTGTGCCTCTGGGATAGTAGGAACAAAACACACCACTGGGTTAGAAAAGATTGGCCTCAAAGAGAAAACATGGACGTTGGGGAAAAGAATGTCATTAACGACGCTTTGGTTGAAAGAGAAAAAATCTTACTTATAAAGTTGGGCTTAATGAAGCAATTTGTAACGGCTCTTGATAAGAATGGGTCATGTCTTGCATATATAGGGGTAAAAATGCATCAGTTGAGCACAGAAAAACTCAAAGCAGGGATATTTGACGGCCCACAAATAAGATAATTAATTAAGGATCCTGCCTTCATAAATTCAATGAATCAAGTTGAACGAGAAGCTTGGACATCATTTGTTGCAGTTGTAGAAAATTTTCTGGGCAAACATAAAGCTCAAAACTATGTTGAAATGGTAAGCAAGATGCTTAATAGTTTCAAATCCTTAGGGTGCAATATGAGTATTAAAATACACTATTTACACAACCACTTAGATCGTTTTCCAGAAAATTTAGGAGACATGAGGGAGGAACAAGGTGAAAGATTTTACCAAGATATTAAAATTATGGAGGACCGCTACCAAGGAAGATGGGACATGCACATGATGGCAGATTACTGCTGGATTTAAAAAAGGGACTGTATAAAAAAAACATTCAAGAATGTCGCGGAAAAGAAGCTTTCGAAGTGTTGAATGACTATTTGATTTCTTCAATGTTTTTTTTGTTCGTAAGTACGACATAATATTGTATTTTGTATAACTAAAATAAAAATTTCGTATCTACTTTTGTTTACTACACTTACGGATTTGAGTTAAAATAATGTAACTTATATTTCTCTAAAATTGTATATCTTAAAAATTTAAGCTCCTGGGTAAAAATTAATACGTTATTTGAATTCAGGACATCAAATTGATATAGAATCAGCTCAAAAAACCTCGACACCAAAATAGCTGTTCCCTTGTGTAATTAAATTGCCTGATTGACTCTTTTCTAGAGAAAGGAGGCAATTTGTTGGCAGCGCACCAATCATTTAATAGGTTAATATTACGTTGTAGAGAGTGGCAATCATTCAAGTTATTAATGGTGTGGAATAGTTTTAAATCATCAGCATATAGTAAATATTTTACATCAATATTAGTTACGATATCGTTAACAAAAATGTTGAAGAGAAGAGGACCCAGAATAGAGCCTTGAGGAACTCCGGAAGTTTGAGAAAATACACGTGATTTGAGACCCAGACATTGAACAAATTGGATGCGTCCAGAAATATAGGATTTTATGACAGTTATTAGCTGTTCAGACATTCCGACCTGGTGAAGTTTTGATAGTAGTATGCCATGATTCAACCTATCGAAGGATTTGGAAAAATCAGTGTAGATTACGTCTACCTGATTCTTTTTGTCAATTGCCTCACACAAGAACTGTCTAAAACAGAAGAGATTTGTTATAGTAGAACGTCCTTTGATGAATCCATGTTGTTCAGGTATAATAACATTTCAGTTTTATAGATGTTACATCAATAGATATAAGAGGTTCAAAAATATGGTCGGTGTCAAAGATACTGGACGAGAATTGTTTTTTTAAAGCAATTAAGCTACCTCCACCTAGTGTTGCAGACATTTTATGGAATTTTCTGTCAGTTCTGTAAACATTGTAAAGGTGTGGATCAAATAGTTCCGAGTCCTTGATTGAGTCGTTTAGCCAAGTCTCAGTGAGCGTCATATTGAGAGGAAGTTGATGAGTTAAGATAAAGATCTCGAGTCTTCGTACGAGTGCCACGACGAACATTCTGATAGAAAAGAGAAAAGTTAGACATAATACATTTACTTTTATTATTAATAGTTGAAATAGGATGTGCTCGATCTGGTTGCTACTTGGGAGACAGAATATTGGATTTAAATTCATTCAGAGTTTTTTTATAAAGATGACACTCATTATATTGCAAAACAGAATGATTTACGGGGATCGGACTTTCGGCAGTTTTGTTAAAATTATGGCAGTTAATGCAATACTTACTGCTGGGTTTATGACATTCACTGAGTTTATGATTTTGAGCACATAATGGACAAATAATATAAACAGATGAATTACAGTGTTTATCTAGGTGATGAAAACGACAGCACTTGAAGCACCGCCTTAGCTCAATGGCGTCAAAAACATTACAATAATCGTAGCCAACAAATAGTTTACCTAGTGACATAACCTTTTGATAACCTATTAATATCTGACTGTATTATGACTTGGAAAAGTTTGTTATTCTTTTTCAAAAGTAATTGGAAGAAAACTTTTAAATTACATCTGGAGATATTTCATTTTTGTTCTGGCTTTTAGTAACATTTATAAGATCATTTTCAGAAACATTTTTAGAGATACCGACGATCTTGAAGCGAGGATTCAGTACCGAAATTTCTTTGATTGTAAATATAGTTTAGTACACCAAATATACAGGGTGTCCCATTTAAAATAAACTAAAATGGAAAAGATATTACGAAAGTCATTTAATGGAAAAACGTTAAGTCACGATTGTATGCTGAATATCATATGATACTGTTCTCATACTTGGATTGTTAACTTTCCTAAAAACTTATCTTTTTTCCTTGTAGTTCTTGGGTTTTTAGGTGTTGGTTGAGGAATGAAACTCGTGTTATGGGTAAAGCTTTCGGCACTGATCAGTGCCTTCTTCAGTAGTTTTTTTAATTTTTTAATATTTGTACATTTTAACAATCATAATTGTTCTTTAGTATGACTGTTAAAATGTACAAATATTAAAAAAATAAAAAACTACTGAAGAAGGTACTGATCAGTGCCGAAAGCTTTACACAAAACACAAGTTTTATTCCTCAACCAACACCTAAAAACCCAAGAACTACAAGGAAAAAATGTAAATAAAGGTGTAAGAAAAAAAAACTTTAGAAAAGGAGGTCTCCCTTTATAAAGTACCAATAAAAACTTATCTGCCGAATGTCAAATATCTAGTTTCTATGATTTTTTTTAATCTAATGACTCTGTATAAATTGTGATGAAAAAGATTTTATTTTAGTTTTATTTACCTGTCTTTAAAATTTATTTTATATGGGACACCAGTAAAAGAAAAAACAATAGATAAATTAAATACTTCTTACGAGGATACATCCAGTCTCCTGCAGGCAATTTTGCTCTCACTTCCACTTCTCCGTATGAAAATTTAGCTGTGGATACAATTTTTCCTGAAGCAATTGGATGCTGTATTATAAACAATTTGCTTCTACATTTAGTTGTTCTACTGGATATTGGTTGTGTGCATCTAAAATAAATTAAAATAAATTTTTTAAAGGTTGAAAAACTGTAGAATGAATAAATAATACACCCTAGCGAAATAAAAAAAAATTGTTGGTGCCGCAAATTCAAGAACTGATTTTAGATAACGTATTTAATGTTCGGATTCTAAAACTGCTAGCAGATACAGACTAATAAAGTTATAAAGTTAAAATAAACCAGTTGACAGAGATGTCTTCTCTGCTGCTTTCTTTAGAGCAGCTTTTCTCAAACTTTTTTAAACTTTATATTGGTCTAGATCAGTGGTCGCCAACCTCTCAATGTGTTGAGCTACTTTGTTAATTTTGGAATAAACAGCGAGCTACCCACACGGAAGCCACGTAACGCAACGTAAATGAACTAATCCACAGTTAATTTATTATTATATGTATTTATTTTACTATTTAACTGGTAATACATAATACATAGGTACTAATAATAAACTAATAACAAAATAACTAATATTACTAGTACGTACTTGTTCATAGCTACATTCCTACCTACCAAACGAAGGTGTTTGAAAAATAAACACAAACTTTTATCCAGCCACAACGGCATGTCACGTAAGATTTAAAAATAGTTAATAATAACAACAAAAAAGTAACGCACTATCATGAACATAAACATTGAAAAATAAAAAAGCACGTTCAATGAAGAAGGCTGACACTCAGACCATTGTATTTAGAAAAGATAGTAGAACAACCTTATGGACGTTTCATTGGAGGCAATTCTGTCGCGACATCTGTTGGAAATTCATCAAAATAGCCCGAACGCTAGCACTTCCTCGATCATTGAGTACAGATTTCTATATACATAAAATTTTCTTAATTTTTAAATTCATATGGGTAGAGTTCTAAATTTAAATTACTATTGTTTATATTCTCTAAAATGATAATAAATCGTAAATAAATGTTCAACAAGCATAATTAAACTCGTATATTCCATTTTTAAAACAAATATTCTGAATCGATTATGGGCCCATCTATTAGTAAATAGTGAAATTACGTTCGTTTCGAAGACGACAAAATTATCAAAGACATGACTTGGACACCACGGAGCTTGCTGCCATCTATTGATACTGTCCATTGTCCTACAAGATAATTTGGATTGGTATTGTTTTATTAGTTGATCTAAATACAATGCTCAGACTCATCGATAATATAATTTTTTTAATGTTGGCAGTATAATTTAATACAGCCATTCGAATACAATTATCCAAATGTTCATCTGTAAGTCGATTGCGATATTTGTTCTTAATAAACTTCATATTGGAAAAAGAAGATTCATACAAATAGGTTGAACTGAATAATGCTTTCACTTTCAAGGCAACACGGCATAGAACTGAATATTTGTCTTTACTTACAATAGGCCAGATACATTTGGTACTTGAGACTAACGATTTTAAGGCTAAATCATTTTGAAACTCAATTACTTCCATTTCTGTTGCAGATATGTCTTCGCCAAAGTTCTGCATAACACAAGTTGCAAACTGTTGGATATCAATTTCCATAAAGGGTGAAATAACAAACTGCGCTACTAAAGCCATTTCGTTGAAATCCTTAAAACGATTTTTGAAGTTATTCTTCAGGGTAGAAACTATTTCTACATGATATTTGCTGTCATAGGATTCTAATGGATTTTGAGATATTTTTTCTAAAAGAATAGGAAAATGCTTGGCATCGCTGTTAATTAGGTTTTGTTCCCAAAACTCCAGCTTTTTGATAAATGCTTTTATATCAGAAATCATTTGCGCTAGTTCTTTGTCTCTCCCCTGAAGCTGCAAATTAAGTTCTTTTAATTTCTCTGTAATATCCACGAGAAAACCAAAATCTCTAAGACAGATTGAATTTTCTAGTTCCGGAGTCGGTTCATCGCGTTGTTTAAAAAATTAAATTATGACAGATAGGACATCATTAAAACGTTTCAGCACCCGTCCTCTACTTAACCATCGGACTTCAGAGTGAAGGAGTAGGTCCCCGTATTGACAGTCAACTTCATCGGCCAAGGTTTTGAATAATCTTCTTTGTAACGCTTGAGCTCTAATCTTGTTCACAATTTTTATCATCAGTTTTATAACGTTGTTTAGTTTCAGGAAATTTTCACATAATGCTAGCTGATGGATAATGCAGTGGTAACAGAGAAATTGCGGAAAAGTTTCATCTTTACGACATAACGCCACCAGACCCTTATCACAACCCACCATAGCTGGAGCGCCATCGATTGTCAAGCCTACCATTTTCGATATTGGAATTTTCTCGGAAGAAAAAATATTTTTTAAATGAGAAAACAACTCCTGTCTAGTAGTGTGTCCTTACAGAGGAATAAACTTCAAAATATCTTCTTTAATCGTAAAATCACTAAAAACCATCCTGACGAACACGGCCATCTGGACAGTGTCAACGACATCTGTTGATTCATCCAGTTGAAGTGAAAAATAAACACAGTTATCTAAGTCAGTTCTTAACTGTAAAAAAATATCATTGCTCATTACTTCTACACGTCTCATCACTGTATTAGCAGAAAGTTGTATATATTTTATAGCTGAAACTATCTCGTCTTTATTTCTAAAGTTGACAAATAACGAATCAGCAGCTTCTAAAAACGCCTGTTTTATCATTTCCCTGTCTTCATAAGGTTTCTTTTTTTGTGGAATTATCTGGGACACACGGTACGATGCTTCAGTTGCAGCCTTATTTTTGTCGACTGTTCTTAAAAATATTGATTGTTGTCCAATTAACTGCTTTTTTAACTGTTTCAGTTTCTTCTTTCTGGCGGCAGAATGTAGTGGGAATGATTTTTCAAAAAATGTACAGTTTTATGATGTCTCTCAATATTTCCTTTTTTTAGCAACGAAGACCGAAGTATTACATAACAAACACACATTTTTATCTTTAACTTCTGTAAAAAAGTATTGTTTTTCCCATTCCGAATGAAAGTGGTATGTCTTTATCTTCTTACAACTGCTTGCCATAATATTATTTTTTGTTGTTCTCTACTAACCCAACCGCTGGACGTTGGTTACGCGTTCAGTTTTAAACTAAGCGCAATGTCGCCGCACCGTGCGTATTTATCCCGTTCAAAGCAATCCTGATCGTTCTCGAACACTAACGCGCTGGTCCGGCTGGTCGGTTCTAGCCGATTCTAGCTTGATGGCGTCAGCGGCAGATCGCTCACCGCAACGTTGCCGCTGTTTATGTTTAATATTATGACAATTAGATTTTTTTGTGGAATTTTCGGAACCTTCTCTGATTTTTGCAGTTTGTATTTTTTAAATTAAAATCGTTGTGAGAGCTACCAGAATTGCCTCCGCGAGCTACCGGTAGCTCGCGATCGACAGGTTGGCGACCAGTGGTCTAGATAGATTTTATTTTACTTTTCAACCCCAGGGCAAAAAAAAAATAAAAAAAATTTGATCCTTTCTTAGTGAATTCTAAAAAAAAAGATTCTCGAGCAAAATTAGATCCTGCCTTAGTGAAGCCCAAATTTTTTTTTAATATTATGACTTTTATTTTTGCGGAGACCCCACGGAGGCTTTGTGGAGCCCCAAGGCTCCACGGAGCACACTTTGAGAAACGTTGTTTTAGAGTATAAAGCACCTACGCATGGTTCTGGTAGATATAGTAAACTAAGGACTGTAAAAGAAAAAGAGCCTTATTGATAAAAAGATAAAGACAAACTGCGGTCAAATGGGACATGTTCACAGTTCAAACCGTTCAGAAGACCCTCTCATACTGATAGCCTCATTGAAATGTCGCACTGTTAGTGGATACTGTAGCAACCATGACCATTATAAGACCAACAAACCTTAATTACCGCAAGAGTCTTTTACCATCAAGGTTGCGACTGCGGACTGCCACAGGCGAAACTGCCAACATCCATGGGGAAATCCAGATTCAATTAGGAATTGGTACAGAAAAGTTCACCCATATTGTTATTATCGCTGACATCAAAGATGTTTTACTAGGAATGGATGTAATGAACTTACATGGCTTCCAGTAAGACTTTAAGAACAGAGTGATCAAAGTTGGTGCCGAACAGAGTAACAGGGCAGTAGCTGTACAGAAAAACACGGTGGTACCTAGTAGAAGTGAAACCATTATAGTACCACGGCTTCAAGAAACTATGAAAGAAGGAACATCTGTTCTTAGTAAGCAAAATCAAAGTGCGCTATAGTACCCAGTTAGAAAACTAGGTGGAACCAAAAAGGACCAGGCGGACAATTTGTAAAAACGAAAATAAATCAAACTCAAATGTGATAGACGTAAAATAAAATTAATAAAACTCAAAGCTAATGTCACATAAATACCAACGACCATTTCCCTTCAGAAAACAACTACCTCTTTGGCTAATACCGCAACAGGTATTGAGTTATATCCGAAGGAACACAGCAGAGATAGAAATTAAATTTCAACACTCTCTACTTTTGAGGTAATTTCACTACTTGAATTCTTATTCTCTTCATAACCAATTTTATTGTATAATGGTGAAATGTGTAGCATTTGTTAATTCCATTAGAGACTGGAATTGAGAACTTATCTGTTTCTTACTAAAGAGTCCTAATAAGGACGTAACCGGTCCAAGAACGATGTTCTCCTTAGTGAGCAAAATCAAAGGTAGAGAGTGTTGAAATTTAATTTCTATCTCTGCTGTCTTTCCTTCGGATATAATTCAATACCTGTTGCGGTATTAGCCAAAGGAGTAGTTGTTTTCTGAAGGGAAACGGTCGTTGGTATTTATGTGATATTGGCTTTAGTTTGATTCATTTTATTTTACGTCTATCACATTTGAGTTTGATTTATTTTCGTTTTTTTAATTAAAATTAAATTAATGGGATTATCCATAAAATTGAATTTCTGTAAAATATAGATGAGAGTTTTTTAACAGTTCTGCAGATCTACAGTACTTATGCATCAGCCGCCACAGTCAAAAGTGATATTCAGTCTGTAGATATAAAATTGTATCTTGTAGCAGTTTTTTAATTCATGGAATTTGTGATAAATATAAAATTGTAAAATTACGTTTACGTTACCCTTCAGTCAAATCCAACCATTCTTCGTAGAGATCTTCAGTTCGCATTTTGGGCCTAATCGTTAATCGATCATTTTGAAGTGAAGTAATTGCGGATTCTTTGTTATAAATGTTGAATTCGAAATCCTATAAATGTAAAAAAAACATTAGTACCACATTTACTTATCTTAGGGTTTAAGTGGGCGATGGTTATATTTATAACTGGTTTACAGGGTGTTCAGTTTATCAAAAACTAATTTAAACAACAACAACTATCAGTTGTCAATTCTGGTCTATACGTCACGCGCGAACAGCGTCGAAAAACCAGCAACATTAGCGACCTCTAGAGCTAGTTGAAGTTTTATGGAAGAGAAAAAATAAATGTTCAGATCAATGTAAAAGAGGAAAAAAGTCATATAGGTAATTTAAATGGACTACCAAACAAGTTTTCCTAATAAACTACCCATCTCTGTTGTCTTTGTCCTATACAACAAGAGCCGGATTAACCACAGGGGCCAGTAGGGCCATGGCCCAGGGGCGCAACGCCAGGCGGGGGCGCCACGCCACGCTGAGGCGAGTGCGAACTGCTTAACATTAACTTATCACATGTATCAGGTGCTTTGTGCCGTACCGTAATTTTATTTTTTGTTTTTACGTAACTTCCTTCCTGCACTGGGCTACGGCCACATACTTTGATTACTATACGGTGCAAGAAAGAGGTCCGACACGCCCAACATAGGGCTCACTCTACGTCGGCACTTTTGATCTCAATGTTTCAGTTTATACGCTGCGCAACTCGGATAATACAATAATATGACAACCGCCTATAATAAAACAGCAGTCTTCTGCGTATCCTGAATTTGTATCCCTGGAGTGAATGTTATTTTGGAACTTTCAACTGGTACGAGTGAGCTAACTGATTCTTTAGCAATAAAGTGTGACTCCAAAAATAATATTCACTGACAATGACAGCAGCAAGCAAAATATCAGGTGCGTCTTAATCATCCGCTTCTGCTTCCGGAATTGTCGGTTTAGTCGTTTTAACCTGTCAGATTAAAACAAGAAAACCGACAATTCCGAAGCAGAAGCGGATGATTAAAACGCACCTATTAAAAATATTGTGCCAAGATGTAGGCAACACGTAATAAGGGATCAAAATGGCGGAGTTTTCTATCTCCTTTTAAAAGGCACTCAGAAAGCTGCGCAGTGCGACCATTCTCCGTATAGTAAAAGAAAATCAAAGTATGTGTGTACGCGTGCACCGCCGACGCGAGGATGACTTAAAATATGATTCACTTGAATAATGAATACGTGTGTGCATGTGTCATATTGCGAGTTGGGTTGTGACTGGTGACGAAGTTGTAGCTACGAAATATATGGACAGTTTATCAGTAGTGACAAAGTGCATAGTAGCATAGTTCTTTTGTTTATTTGTTACCACTGGAATCATGAGTTCACGAAAATTAAGTGGAGCTCAACGAAGGAATTTTCTTAGGGAGGAAGAAGAAAAATCTAAAGAATTGTTGAAAAAGTTCCAAAACTAGACAATTATTTTAAAATTGCACCCAAAACTAGTGAGACGAATGTAATACAGCCACATATGGAAGACGAAGAATATGACCATAATAATGTAATAGCATCTTCATCTACATCAGGAATCGGGACGTGGTCGGAAAATTTAGATAAAAATGCTATTGTCGTTGCCATAAATAATGTGGTTACTGTTGGTGGTAAGTGCAAAGGTACATTTAATAATTATGTTTTATACCTAAGTAATTATTTTTTTTATTAAACTTGACGAAACTTGTGCCTTCTAATTACCACTCACAGAACTCAGGTGTGTGGGTAATTAATACTAAATTAGTAGAGTATATAGTGAAGAATTCTTTCGCTCAAAATTTGGAACAGATAGATTTTGAATAGTCGAAAAGACTGTATCCCAATGAAAATCGCAGTCGATACACATCAAAGAAATTTTTTTTCGTGAAATTAGTAAATGGCGAGAATATCCGGAGAGAATGTCAACCAACAAAATGTACTGTTTGCAGTGTAAATTATTCGGATCAAACCTTTCACAATTCGTCAATGGATTTAATGATTGGAAGCATCTAGAAAGAATAGGGGAACACCAGAAATGTATAGAGCATCGAGAAAATACAAAAACGTATACATTACGTTCCACAGTACTCGGAAAAATAGATAGCAACATCGAAAAACAATACTTAATAGAAAAAGAGTATTGGAGAAACCTTCTGAAAAGGATAATAACAACTAAAATAACTATAACAAACTGGAAACTGAAATTCTTTTAGAAGTGTGGAATAAGTTGCTACCGAAATTTGATAGTGTGTGCAAAACATTACAAAAACAGTCCACAGACGTTTCTTTACTGACAAAACTCTACGATTCACTGATACTGTATGTAAGCAGCTTGCGAAACGACGAAAGATTTGAAGAAATCGAACAAAATGCTAAAGATTTAACAAAATGTAATATATACAAAGTTGAAGTGAACAGAATCTGAATAAGAAAGAAAGCTTTCGATGAGAGTAAAGAAGTTGAAACGAATTTTGATGGAAAACAATATATGAAAATTAACACATTTTACGGTATATTAGATAATTTGTCATCAGAACTAATTCGAAGAAAAATCGCCTATGAAAGGGTCTCAAACACGTTTGGATTTATGGGATCGATATGTGATCTTTCGGACAATCAAATTTCAATAGAGGCAGCAAATTTATGGCAGAGTTATTAGTCTGAACTTGATAGAGATTTTGCAGGAGAATGTATTTAATTTATATACTTTCTAAAAGCTTTAAAGGAAGAAAACAAAGAAGAAAACTACAATATGGCTAAGATACTACAAGTTCTGAGAAGACTTAAAATAGTTGCAACATATTCAAAAATCGACACTGCTTTAAAAATTTTTTTGACAATACCAGCAACTAATGTTACCGGAGGGAGGTCGTTTTCAACACTACGTAGAGTCAAGAACTATTTAAGAAATAGTTTATCTGATTCGAAGACCAGCAATTTAGCTTTATTGTGCATTGAGAGTGAACTTGTTGACTCTCTAGATGAAGACGATATTATATCGTTTTTAATTTCAAGCAAATTACTTTAATAAAAAGGAAATTGGATTCGAAGTTTTTGTTTTATTGATTTTTTTATCTTGAAATGTTTGTAATGTTATTTTTTGTTATGTTAATATTCTTTCAAAATAAATGCACTGAATAATTGTTTTGATCATGTTTATACCTTAATAATAGATTGAAAAATTAATTGTTGGCGCTTTAAAATTTTGGCCTGTATACAGCATATCAAATTTGAAAAGTTTTTCATTTCTATTAAATTAACACGACTTTCACTTACTGGAAATGTTGGAATATACTGCTCCAACATCCACTTCCTGCTGTCAAGCGAACTGCCGTTAAAATCATCTTCAAAAATAATATCACCTTTACATTTAACTGCTGGCCCATTAACGTTAGTCACAGTTGGACCACAACTAGTAACAATTTGTCTGACTTTTAATTCTAAAAGAAACAAAAAAATATTTTAAATTAGAAATTTAGGCCAACAATATTATTTTATAGGAATAAATATCTCTTTGAAAAACAAATATAGTAGATTAGATTCAGAGATAACCAGGAGATGTAACTATTAACAAATATCGTGCGGCCGTGAATAAGACATATTCTAAGGGACACAGTAGGGTATAATCACAATATATTGTGGGTATAATATCCGCTGTTGTCATTGTTAGTAAAGTGTATGTATTAAAATATTCGCTCAAGAAAACGATTCACCTCCCACTCTTTTGTCACATAGCTGAATTTTTCACAGATGAAAGGTCATGATAAGGTAACCCTTTTTCCGGAGTTAATACAAAATTAGATTGTGCAGAAGGGCACTATCATCAAAAATCCAGATATTGATACCACCGAATAGAGAAAAAAATACTAATTTTTTGGTCAAATGCACAATAAAATCTTTGTAGGGAGTAATTGTTTATACTTATTTAAAAAAAAATCATTTGCATTAGCACTTACGGCCGAAAAAAAATATAAACGTAAATATCTTGGTTTTAGCCCTTCAAAAATTTAGTTAAAAAGTCGTCTTTTTTAAATATACCACTCATTTAACAAAAAACGAAGGCCTAAATGAAAAAAAAACATTCTTTATAAAATTTTTGCTTATGTGTTGAGAAGGTAACAAAGTAAACACTATATTTTTTGCTTTTGAATTAACAAAGATATAACAATAAACGATGAGAGATGTCATAGGTTTATGCTGTAATCAATTCTCACCGTCAAATTTATCGACTCTCAGTGTATCTTTCTCTTCACCTTCAAACGTAGCATAGCTCTGTTTCTCTCTACGTGCGGGCTGATGTATCACATTAGAGAGTTATTGCAAGTTCACTTAAGGTCAGTCACTATTAGTGCCGCTCTTATTTTGACATCTGAGCATGCGCAGATCACTAACTTTAATAAAGATTGTGTCTGTCCTTGATAAGAGAGTTATTGCAAGTTTACTTAAGGTCAGTCACTATTAGTGCCGCTCTTATTTTGACATCTGAGCATGCGCAAATGTTTACGTTCTAAAACTGACTTTATTAAGGATTGTGCCTGTCCTTAATTGTGGATGTTTAAGGGCAGCAGGTAGTGGCGACTTTATAGTTTTCGAATGCGCTTGCCGTCAGAAGTTTTTTAATATTAAATATTTAATATATTCGTCATTTAAACCTTCTAATATTATAATTTCTAATGCCTCTTTAATATTATAGACAACAAAAAAGATGAACTATAATTTAAAGTTTAGTGGCTGGCTTTATAGAAATTTGCAATATCTCTCTATTAATGACAAGCACAATCTTTATTAAAGTTAGTGATCTGCGCATGCTCAGATGTCAAAATAAGAGCGGCACTAATAGTGACTGACCTTAAGTTTACTTGCAATAACTCTCTATTATTGATATGGTAGGATTTTTCTTTTTTTTTATTATAAAACTGCTTGTTATGTTCCATAGGGCAATGTGTCATATTGTTATCTGTTTTTACTAAAGAATTAATAAGTGTATTTGTTATATATTAAATTACCTAATAAATTGGGAAAAAATATAGACATTTTTGCATCTTTATTATATCTACATTCATCCTGTTGCAGCTAAATATATTTGGGTAAGTTATAAGTTTTCGTTTAAAATTTTAATTACGGATTTGTTGCTGCAAGTAGCAGAGACAAAAATTATATCAAAATAGGAAAGCCCAAAAGTTGCATATCATTTAAAGAATATGCTCATATATTTGTAAACATTATTTTTAGAAATAAATTTAATGCTCAAATGATAGATGTGGTATTTGATCATTATAAAGGACATTCTATCAAAAATACAACACGTCAAAAGAGAGGATTTCAGAAATAAATTGATATAGAAATTGACCGACTCAATATTCCACTTCCGCAACAATAGAACTTGTTTATTCATTAGATATTTAACAAAAGACGTTTAACACATTTTCTGCCAGAGCAACTTCTTCAAAACTCCATTCAGCAAAAGCATATTCAATTTCTAACTAGTGGTGGATTCGCGAAAATCAATAAATATGGAAAGAATTTTGAACCATCAAAAGACGATTTTTTTAAATTCAAATCACACAGACGCTAATAATCGTATCTCATTGCACATATTGTCAGCCAAAAATTCGGTGCATTCACGCTGCATTATTTATTGCAACGATACAGATGTCTTATTAATTTATTTTAAGAAGTTTTTGACTAAAGATATATGGTTCAGAACAAGGCGAGGAGACTCAAGACGATTTCTAGCAGTACATTATTTAAATTTGGATGAAAACCTTCTAAAAAATATGCCTGCTTTTCATTCTGACCGGTTGTGATACAACCATTTAATTGTCCGGCATTGGGAACAAAACCTGTTGGAAAACTTACCTTGAAAACCATTACTTTTTGGATGGATTTGGCACTGATCAGTACTCTGAAAACATATTCTCTAATCTTGAAAGAATTTTCCTAAAAATGTATTCAAAACTGCCAATGTTACTTTCATTAGCATTTTGAGGGGATTATTGACCTCTTCAAAAACCATCGCTAAATTACCACCGACTGAAGACGCCCTAAGACTACATTGTTTAAGATGTTTTTACCAGCTAAATATTTGGCTAACCTCTTTAAACCCAGATGCAGCTTCCTAATGTTGAAGAGTATGGATGGAAAGTAGATCAAGATGGAAGTCTGATACCCACTTTTAAGACTCTGCCCGACCTGTCACCAGACATAACAGAACTTACATCATGCAAATGCAAAAAACATACTAAACAATACTCTAACAATAATATTCTGTTCTATACTGTGGAAGCAAAATTTGCAAATGCAGGAAAAAAAATATTTACTGTATCGGTTCCTGCACCTGTATGGCACAGAAAAACTGCAGAAATAGTTTGACCACAGCCGCTAATGTTTTGGAAAATGTTGATTCGTGTGGTGAATCTGATTCTGATTAGTTTGAAAGTCTTGTAATTATAAATTTTAATATTATTAATTTATGCTTTATATACTTCCTTCCAATTATTATTATTATTATTATTATTATTATAATTTATTTATATTGGGGATTTATTGTATTTTGCAAAGCAATAGCCTTACTGTTTATAATTGATACTTCAATAAATACCTTAAATAAATAGTTTATATTTTCTTATTTTCATTTTACATTAAAAATAAAAAAGAAATCTTGAAGTAATTATTAGTACACCCTATTAAACATGGTGGATAAATCAATAATCCCTGTATAAAATAATATAAGAGGGGCCAAACTGATTGCATATATTTCAATACTGAGATAGATGCATAAAGAGTCGATAGGCTCTGCCTTTAATGTTTGCTTTCTAGTAAAACCATGACATCACTAATGGTTTATTGCTATATTTTTGTTAATTTAAAAGCAACAAATATGAGGAAAGTACTTTTACCTTGTCAATACATAGGCGAAACTTTTATAAAGAATAGTTTTTTTTCATTTAGGCCTTCGTTTTTCGTCAAATGAGAGGTATATTTCTAAAAGAAGATTTTTTATACAAATTTGTAGACGGTTGAAACTGAGACATTAAATTTTTTTTTCGATCATAAGGGTTAATGTAAATGATTTTTTTCAAATAATTATAAAAAAATACTTCCTACAAAGACTTAATTGAGCATTAGAACAAAAAATAGGCATTTTTAACCAAATTAGATGTAATTTCATTAAATTAGATGTAATAATTTTCAACAAATTCCAAAACCTAGTGATGTTAGATTGGAAGTGGCAACAGGGCTTACACCGGCAAGAAAAGTTACGTTAAGTAGTAAAAGCTCGGGCAGTTATTCATTGATAAAACTATGTAAAATTCTTCACTGTATCCCTTCTTTTACTTCTCACCTTTCGTCGCCTCGCCCCGCGTCTAGAAATAGAATGTTTTGAGTGCGAACTGTTCTTGGCACCATGAATATTATATTTTATGAATGACTTCTTATATCTCTGTTATCTCTGATTAGATTCTATATTTAATTCAAATAAGTAGATTAACGTATAATTAATGAAACCGGTTACTCAAAGATATTTAATGAAATTAAAAATATGTATATGACTAGTTTCAACCTATTTAGGTCATCATCAGGCAAAATAAAATTTATAGTTGAAATAAAGAAGCAGAAAACATGAAGAATAATTCATGATGTTATGGATGCTGATTTGATGTTCTAATTTTCATGTTTTTTTCCGTCTTCTTTTTCTAATTATAAATTTCATCTATATCCGTATCTGTAACGTGTAAATAGTGAGTTGTCCCCACGGCACTTAGGTCTCACTGGTCCCATTGTGCATCCTTATAAATTTTATTTTATTTCGTTTGATGATGAACTATAATTTTATTAAATCATTACCTTTAACATGCCATGTTTGGTTATCCAATCTATATCCCAGTTGATCGTGTTGCACAAATATCCAGTAGTAGATCACATCTCCAACTTTTATTTGTAAATTCGGATTATCGTAAACAAAAAAACCATTCACAGGTTCCATGATATCTTCGGTAAAATCTCCAGGTTCAAATTGTTTAAATTCTTTATTTATCTTTCCATGGAAAGCAAACATTTCTATTCCATTGTTGGCTGAAAATAAAAAAAATAAAAAGAAAGTTATTAATATTGGTCGGTAATACAGGGTGTTTCAAAATTCCGTGTATTAAGAGGCCAAAATGACCTATATCAAGAACGCTTCATTCGATTTTTATAAACTTTGGTATGTAGCTATTTTAATAATTGAAGCGCCATTGTCCAAAGTAAAAATTACACAAACTGAAATCATGAAAGGGTAAAACCACCCCAATTCTACCATACTATCGGCGATGAGCCGTCGCGTATAGACGTGTTTAACAGAGATTCTGAATAATTAGATTGAGTTTGGAGGTTTCTAGTAAAAACTATACTGGAAAAATGTTTTTCAGTATTAATAACAAGTCCGTGTTTATCCAAAAAAGTTTTTTTGTCGTTGGATGGGTTGTAAACTAGATATTTGAACCTTGGTTGCCTATTTTATCGTCCCTCAAGCTCTTCCTCGCCTATCTTCATGACCAACCATCATCTGTCTGTCATGAAGGCTATACGAACACAAGTGTAAAAGTGTTTCTAGCCTCTGAGGGACTGCCTGTTGATCCTGGAGCTTTACGGACCATTTATTATGATTATCATGATCTATATGGTATTGGCTCAGCTGAAGTGGATAACGATCTCTCTACCTACAGAGCATATATATCCGCGGAACGAAGAATACACCTGCAGAAGCAAAGGAAGTACAATCATCGTTATTTTACTGCCGATTCACCTAGGAAAAATTTTTAATTAATACGACGTGTCCTGGGGAACTAGAATCCCCAACTAGTCTTACTGGCTATGCCGACAGTAAATTAAGAATGGTTCTAATTAATATTCGATCAATACGGAATAAGACTGATGAATTGTATTTGTTTTTGGAAGAGTTAGGGTTTCCCCAAATAGTTGCTATTACAGAACACTGGTTACAAGTTGGTGAACCAGTTTTTGTCGAAAAATATACTATCGTCAGCAGATATGATAGAAGTAATACAGACCATGGTGGAACTCTAATTTTATCCTTAGACAAGGACTTTTCTGCTGTATCTAAATACGACTTTCTACAAGCTGAAAATTTCTTCGAATTTTCCATTGTAAACAACAAAAACATTGATTTGTTTATTATTTGTATTTATAGAACACCTAAATCAAATGTTCACCTCTTTCTAGAGAATCTTCTTAATCTACTTGACGCATTGCATATAAAAAGTAAGAAAATTTTATGCGGCGATTTTAATATTGACTTTGCTAATGTATGTGCTACTCAAAAGTCTTTGATCAATATTTTTGAATCATTCAGTCTCACTATGCACGTAAATTCTCCAACTAGAATCACAGAAACAACATCTACAATTATAGATTACGTAGTCTCTGATTTTAAACCCGTTGATGTAGAGCACCAAGTAATTAGCTCAGGTCTCTCAGACCACGAAGCAGTATTTGCCAAATTTTTGATACCCCGTACAGCTCCAAAAAAAGTCCGTCAGCTAGGTAGAATTTTCTCTAAGCATAATTTCAAAAATTTCTATAATTTATGTCTAACTACTGATTGGAATGGTCTTTCTGAAGATATTGACTCTAAATTTTTAGACTTCTTAAATAAAATAATTATTTGTTTCAATACAGCTTTCCCCCTTCGCCCCATTAAAACTAAATGTCATAAATCTTGGACAACTAAAGGAATAAGAACATCATCTAAAAATATGAGGTCACTCATGTATATTAAAAAGTACACAGATAATCCCCTAATATTAAACTATATCAACAACTACAGAATATTGTATCGGAAAATCACCAAATCTGCTAAGAAAAACTATTACAAAAATCGCATCGCAAGAGCTAAAAACTCCTCCAAAGAAACCTGGTCTATAATAAATGACTTAAGGAATAAAACCCGTTCTTCAAACAGTGTAAATCCTAGCCCAGATGAACTAAACAATTATTTCGTAAATGTAAGTAAAAATATCAAATCTAACATAGCTCCGAGTCAGGATGCTCTCTCCTTCCTCCTACCTACTAAAAGGATCACTGAAAGTTTCTTCCTAAGACCAGTAGACAAGCATGAACTAGTGCAAACCATAAACAACATCCAAAATAAATTTTCCTGTGGAATTGATAACCTGTCCACCAAAATATTTCTAAATATACCGGATGTAGTAATCAACATTTTAACTTCACTGATAAATGAATCCTTTGAAATTGGTCTCTTTCCTAACTGTCTAAAAACAGCTATAATAATCCCACTTCATAAAGGTGGCGACAAAACCAAAACCTGTAACTATAGACCTATCGCGTTATTGCCTACCTTATCGAAGATAGTAGAACGGCTAATGAAAAACCGTCTTTTGCCCTTTCTTTTCAAGCATAACATCCTCACAGCTCATCAGTATGGCTTTCTACCTAAAAAATGCACTAGCGACGCAATGTTTTCCGTTCTTAATGAAATATACACATCACTTAATGATAAACTTTTCACCGCTTCAGTATTTTGTGACTTCGCAAAGGCCTTCGATTGTGTAAATCATGATATTTTAATTATTAAGTTACAAATTTATGGCATACGGGGTTCTCCTTTACAATGGTTTAAAACTTACCTAGAAAATAGAAATCAACAGGTGCGGGCGAATGGTGAGGATTCTACAAATCTAGCAATAAGCAGTGGAGTACCTCAAGGATCAGTATTAGGTCCAATTTTGTTTTTATTATTCATCAACGACATCACAGACTTAAGAATAAGTGGTAGAATTACTTTATTTGCTGATGACACCAGTGTAACCTGGAATAATTCTAACATGCAGACATTACAATCTATCATAAGTGAAGATCTAGTGACTATTAAGTCCTGGTCTGATTCGAATGGACTTTGTTTCAACACCAGTAAAACTGTAGCATTGTCTTACAGAGGTACTTTACAACCTATAACTTTAAACAATAATCTGATCCAAACGGTGACTTCAATCAAGTTTTTAGGTCTTTATATAGACGATTCTCTAAAATGGTCTGCTCATATAGATACCTTAGCAAAAAAATTATCCTCCGCATGTTTTGCCATTAAATCGGTTTCTAAAGAGCTGACTCCTTCTACTGCATTAATAACCTACTTTTCCTTATTCGAATCTCACCTTCGCTATGGTTTACCTTTCTGGGGTTCTTGTAGCTTATACCTTTTCGAATCTATTTTTAAACTGCAAAAAAGAGCAATCCGCTATGTATTTGGTTTAAGTAGTAGGACACATTGCGAAAATTACTTCAAAAATTTCAAAATTCTAACCCTTCCTGCTCTATTTATTTTCGAATCCGTCTGCTTAGTTCGCAAGCACATTCAAAATTTATCCGAAAGACCGACTCGTAGATATCCTACAAGAAATTTAGAGACTGATGTTTATTTAACAATGCCCACTTCTGACCTATTAAAACATTCCATTACCTACAATGCCAAAAAATTGTATAATAACCTTCCGATGCAATTAAAATCTATAAATACATACGATAAGTTCCGAAGACTGGCTAAAGCTTTTCTTCTAGAAAGACCATATTACACAGTAGCAGAATTTTATAACGTACCTTAGACATTTGAGTTCCAGATACAATGGCATTAATTAAATAATTAAATATTAAAGTTTAAATTTAAATTTAAATTTAAAAATTAAATTAGAATAATTATAATGACGGATATTGCATATCCATTGCAATTGTTATTCCTATTTTGTCTGTTTGTTTCTGTTTGTTTTTTCTGCTGTTTAGTTATTTTTATAATATGTTTAGTATTTAAGTTACACGCTTTGTCTATAAAATTTTTGTAAATTTTTTTACGACAATAAAGCATATCTCTCTCTCTCAAGTCGTTTGGAAGATATAGTCCGTAGGCCATGAGTCAAATATCAACCAGAGCAACAAAAACCAACTGCAATAGATTCCATAGCATAAATGAAGTGAATAATACAAATCTGATAGACGTTATCATAAATTTAATAAACAATACTCTTAAAAGTAAGTGCACTGTAGTTAATATAAATGATATGTATAGACTGGGAAAACAAACAATCAATGGAAAACCTAAAACTGTTTTTGTGGAGTTTGTTACGTTCATCAAAAAGAAGTATTGAACGCGAGAAAATTACTAAGAGGTTCAAGAATTTTTATTAATGAGGATCTAACTGGAAGGCGATATAAATTATATAAGTTGGCCAGGAATGCGCATGGTTCAAAAAATGCATGGACATAGGGAGGACGCGTCTATATTAAAAAGGATAATGAAATCAAGATTGTCAAAACCGAGGCCAATTTAAACTAAACATTGGCAGGAGGCCCACAAACTATTTATTACTTCAAATATTTAAATTCTTTTTATTGTATACTCGATAAATATGAGCCGCATTATCTTTCCATAAATTTACGATTTTAGTTTTTTCTTAAATTAGAAAAATAATATTTGAGTTGATATTAATTATAGGAACCGACAAGGATTTTGAGTGTTATTTTTAACCTTCAATAAATTTTGTTTTCTGTTAAAAATATGTTTATCAGAAGCTCAAATTGTAATAAAAAATTATACTTATATTACTAGAATTGCAGAGGAATAAATACAAAACTAGATGATTTTTTCAGAAATACATGTGTACATGAATAAGATGCTATTGCAGTATCGGAGACATGGCTGGGAAAAGGTGTTTCGGATGGAGAAATTGTTGATTTAAATAAATATAATTTAATAAGAACAGATAGAAATAAAGAGATAACAAATAAGGAAAGAGGTGGAGAAGTAATGATAGTAATAAGTAAGAAATATAAAGTGGTAAGAGTGGTTAAAATTGGAGATTTGTTTGAAAAAAAGCTTTATTTATAATAAAGGTGCGAAGTGTGACGGCAATAAAGGAAACTTACATTTATTTCGGTGAGTTATTTAATTTTTAAAGATTCTATTGACGGCCATATTTGTTTATTTAAAAATAAACAAAACCGGACTTGGTCATTGGTACATGTTATGAGTAGCAAATTTAATAACGGTTATTATGATAAACTGTTTACTATTTCTTGTTTTATGGAGAATCTTTTTCATTACCAATTTATTCTTTTTAAACTTCACAACTGATTTTAGAGTTATTTTAAAACTATTTATTTAGTATTCCTTTACAATAATATGGGATCGGTCCATTTAATTTATATTTTGTTTAAAGGTTATTATTTATAAGTTAATTTTCTTTAATTTAAATTCTCTGTCTTTATTCAAGGTGAACCAACGAAAACTTGACATGGGGATTTTGGGTATTAATATCATGGATTTTAAAAACGCTCGGACAGTGTGGCACTTTATTTTAAAGCTAATTATATTCGAAATTTAATGTTATGTTACAATGTTTATACGGCCGGACCGTGTTATAAACAGGCAGCACTGATAATATTCGTTTCCTGCTCGCAATAATGCTATTTCTCTTAGTTTTCACATGGCTGACTTGTGCAAAGCGTATTGGAAAAAGTTTGATAGTCAATACTGTGTATGTTAGTGAATAGAAATCTATTCTGTAAACTGGATAATCACGTCAAAGACTATTATGCTGTAAGCTGCCACTTTGGTAATTTAATAAAATTAGTAGCATCTATCTATATCACAGTTCATGATTCAAGATTCCTTACACAATAAAAAATTATTTGGCAAAAGCAAGAGCATGAGATCGATGTATAAAAAATAGAGTAACTACTCTTTTTTATTAGAGAATCTATAACGTCAGCTACTAATAGTGACAACGTAATTAGAGGCAAATAGATTCCATGCTAAAATAAGACTTATTGCAGTCATTGTCCTTATAAATATTTCTAACCTCATTTTAATAATTTTAAATTACAGTTCATCTTTTTTGGTGTCTATGTCATAATATTAAAGAGGCATTAGAATTTATCATTTTAAAATTTAGTTGATTAAATATTTAATATTAAAAAACTTCGAACTGATACGAATGTAGGCGAGTGCACTCGAAAGCTATAAAGTTGCCACTATCTCCTGCCCTTAAACATCCACAACTAAGGTAAGGCACAATTTTTAATATAGTCAGTTCTAGAACACATGCTCAGATGTCAAAATAAGAGCGGCGCTAATAGTAACTGACCTTAAGTGAACTTGCAATATCTCTCTATTGTTATTTTTATTTGATTATACAGAATTAGTTCTTGAAAGGTACTGGGATGATATCTTCGTTATTATATAAAACAGCAAAAAAGTTATTTACCATATACAGTGTCGGCCATGAGGTAGAAGTACAAATAGAGGATACTCAAAAGAACAGTTATATGTTTTAAAACGTATATTCAGAATTTATTTTTTTTAAAAGTACATAAATATAATGTATAAAAATAATACAAGGTATTGAGACAACAATGAAAAAGACACTGCAGAAAGAGCAAGTGAACTAGGCAATACTTACCTGTCTTGCTAAATGCTCGTTCCTACATTACCTGCAGAGAGAAAATAGCAAGAACTGAGCATAGCCCTCAGAAGGTCTAGATACCGCATCGTAAAAACATTTTGACCCCTCATATGATGGGAGCCATGATAAATAAATGTCAATAAATTTTAAGTTGGCACTACTGACAAGACAGAATCGGCGCAAGTTTAGTAATAAGCGTAAGATCGGCGTTCGACGTATATAATCGATTTTATTATGTGTTGTGTTGTTTATTTTGTTCTTCTAGTAAAGGTTTTATTTAAAACATTATTTTTTTAGTTTAGTCGTTTAGTATTTTATTTTAATAAAAAACATTTGTGGTTTGATGTTAAATTTTTACAGGATTTTCAAAATCTCTTGTTGTTTTGTACCTGAATGTAACAATACATCTAACGGTAGAAGATACAAGGAAGGAATAACATTTCATGTGTAAGTTTTCACAAATATTTGTGTATTTACAAAATCAAATAATTTGTATGTTTTGTTGTAGCATACCAAAATATTTTAGGAAAGAATAACTGATAGCCATAGGAAGACCATTGAATCATTTTGTGACTTTAGTATAAGCCCAGAAAATTTGGGAATACTAGCTGAAACGGCAAATGTGTTATTGGCTCCTTGTTAGTGACCTATGCTATTGTACAGTTTTTTCAACACAAGTTCCATGATCCTCTGAACTTGGCTGCACCGTACTGATGAAGACCAATAGTCACAAAAACGTGTCGACCGTTACTTCTTTTTATTCAGAAAATGTCCACTATTACTACCTTGATACAACTTTTTCTTCTGATGATAATTTTTTCAGAATACGGTTTTGTCTTATTTTATTTGCCCATGTACAACCTTTTATGCTTACTTGTGTTTATTTAAATTATTTATGTACAACTTAATTTATGCCATTGTAATTTAATTATAACCAAGTAATTTTACAATAAAACTTTTCTGTTATATCGCATCTTCATGGTCCATTATTCTTTGTAATAAACTCATTAGATTTATATAGCCTATAAAAGTTGAGCAATGTGTATTGCATCATTCACTAGTTATATTACAAGTTCATTGTTACTTCAGCCATGATGAAATATTTGCTGAAAAAAGATAATCACCAACAAACTCTTTCTATGTAACATACTGGTGACATTAATTTAAGTCTTTGAAATAACTTATGAAACAAATTTTTCTTTTTGCTTTAACATAAAACTTGAAAATATAGTGAATTGTGGAAAGAAACATTAATATGTACAATATAATATTTAAAAGTATGTCGAAATCAAACGTCAATTTATAGACCAATATTATTGTGTACTTTTTATTATTTCTCTTTGCAATTGCATTTATTTACTATTTCCTGGATAATATTTCACAAGATCTTCAAAGTTTTATTAATAATCATTGGATGGTTATTAACTTATGCTTAATTGAATATGTTTCTGTTCATGTTTTGGATAACCAAGAGCAAGTGGATGCTATATCTATTTATAAAGAGTTCTAAAGCTTTGGATAAGGTTAATCCTAGAAACATGGTCTCACAATTGTTTAATTTAGGTTTCTCTAGTGGGGTTATTATTTTATATTACATTTACTTATTTAGGTACCTGACGCATAATGTAATTTGTGAATTGCTATGTAGAAAGAAAATTGTTGGCAATAAAGTTATTAATATTATCACCCCATCAACTAATGTTATTAAACAAAATGGGTTCTTTTATCTCTCGAGTTAATGAATATTAGTTATGAATGTCACATATCTAATTATTATTTGAATTTATGAAAGAAAAATTATTGGTAACAAAATAATTATTAATATTACCACTGCATTTATTAATTGCTATTAAACAACATGAGTGTAAACACAATCAAATTACTTGAATTTTTTAACCTTTCTTGGTGAAGTTTTATTTATTCATTTAGAGAAATATCTGAATGCATTATTTTAGAAATTTAGTACACTTTTGGACATATACTGCCAAAGAAATGATATAAAAACCGTTGCGACAATTTATTCTACATCTTTTGGTCAGGTTTTTCTATTAATATTAGTTCCGTTCTAAGTAGGTACATTTTATAGTTTGTATGGTTTTATGTTTTATTTTATTATATGTAATAAATGATAGGAAATATACTTTTATATTAAATAAATTGATTAAAGCAATATGTAAGAATAAGTTTATCTAAGGATTAAATTGTTGAAGCAATTTTTCATTTCCATTGTTTATTAATTTGTTTCATTTAATTCTTTCTTATTAAGTAAGTTATTTCATATAAATATGCGATACTTGTAAAATGTAATATTTTCTTTTAAATAGGTATATATTATGTTTGTATAAAATATTGTTCAGTTAATAAAAACAGAAATAGTTTTTCTTTTATTCAAAAGAAGTTTGTATATTTTTCAAAATATGTTTACCTACCCCAAAAAAAGATGAATAAAACCAGTTAGTCATACACATTTTCTATATATTTATAGAGGTACTTTTTAAATAACTTTCAATATATTCAAAATCTGTAGTTTTATTAAACTCAATGTAACAAATAATAATAGGTATTCTCAAAAATATTTGAAAATAAAATCGAGATGAGACTCTTGTATAATTTAGTGACTATTCGCCTATGGTTAGTGCACTGCTGTATGTCCCTGGGTTTTCTACATTAGAACAATACTGCTTCTCCACTCTAGCAGTATTTTTTGAATCTCACAAGATTATATTTATTAAAAAACCAAGGAATTGTTTTGGGCCTATTGCTGTGCCCTTTTTCAACATTCCCAAAGTTTTTTTTTTTACTTTCTGCTGATTGGATTTCTGATAGCGACAACTCCATTTGTTGTTCCACTAGTTTTTTATCAAATTTTTAAAATAACTTCTATATATTTGTCTTTTGCAACGACTTTGCTTACCTGCTTCATAATCTCTTCCCTATGCCCCAATTTCTCTAACAGGTGAGATCTTATATTCGCTCTATTAAATCAAATTATCATTATAGTTTATTTGAAAATGCTTGGTAGCACAGTTTTTATGACAAAGGTCCATATTTCTATATAATTTTGCTATTATTCATTTTCAAATAAACTATACGAATAGGAGTAATCTATCAGTTTTTCTAAAAATACTTTGTTACCGATATAAGTATATCTTTCCCTAGTTAAAAAATTCGAGTTTTTATTTTCATAATATAATATAAATAAATGACCGGTTAACAATCACATTCTTCTAAAAAGTACATTTGGCATTGAAGTAGGTATTTTCTCCATATTGCCAAACAGGAACAGATGATTTACTTGTAATTTGAATTATATTACATAAATCTCACTGAATTTCTCTATAGCAATATGTACACAAAACACATATCCAATAATATATATAACCATGTAAAAATAACATTTCAAAAACGAGAAAATTTATAAATCCGGTCCTGTATGAAAAGATCTAGGAAAATCAAATAGGTTTGTCAAAGTTTTGTTCTTAATTTGAAATTGCGTCTCACTCACTTATAACTACTACTAACAAAGTGCATATTATCGATGTTTACGTATTACAGAACACACAAACTAAAAATCAGTGTAGCCAAAACATAAATTTACCTAACATGAGGGCTATGGAACTGAGTTGATACTTATATGAGGGAAACAAGGAATGGTGGAACAGGGAAAAAATAATTTTTGTTGTGTATAATGATAAAAATAGATATGACGAAAGCACCATATGAAATTATTTTATTTTATAACTTCCAGAAACGTAATTTGATTTTGCTTTATATAATCTTTAATTTTGATTTTAAACAGCTTTAATTTAATAATTTGTTTCAGGTGCAATGAGATTATATTGAAGAGCCTAGGTCCAAAGAATAGAAACGATCGTTGCGTTAAGGTTTTTTACAATGTTGAGTAATTACATAATTGTTAGCAGTATTTTTGTAAATTAAATATTTTTGATTTTTATGCATTCTTAAAACACATTGATAAATAAAAAGCAATTCAACGTTTTGGATGTGTGTTTTACTATACAATTTTTGAGTAGAGAAAAGTTTGGGTTTATTGAAAATGATTTTTAGTAAGTTTTGAATGGTTTGTAGAATGTTTAGGGTACTTTTAAAAGCGCCTTCCCAAGTAACTATACAATATCTCAAAGTAGATTCAACTAAAGAGTTGTAAAGAATAACTAGATTTTTTCTGGAGAGAATTTATGGACTAATGCCCTTAACCGTTTACTGACATGGATTATATGCTCAGTCCAACGTACATATTGATCTAGCATAACTCCCAAGTATTTAATAGAAGTTACTTTTTCAATAGAAGGACATTGGCAGATATTATTTTGACAGCTAAAAGAGTGAAGGTTTATAACAATGTTACTATGTTAGTTAATAATTGTTGGGCTAAATGTTATAAATTTGCTTTTTTTGACGTTTAATGTAAGCTTATTATGATTTAATCACAAACTTATTTTCCTTAAATCTGATTCTGCAGAAATCTTAGAATCTTCCCAGTTTTTACACGTAAGAATTAAAGTAGTGTCATCATCATACCATATGAGGTCATAGGTGAAGTTTTTTATCTTGGTAATATTATTTATGTACACAAGGAAAAGTATTGGGCCCCTGTGGTACTCCCGTTTTTACAATGGACTCAGTACTGATAATATTGCCAATTTTAACTCGTTGAGTTCTATTGGACAGGTATTTAGACACTAGATCAAGGGAAATACCTCTAATACCATAAGAATTTAACTTAATTAATAAAATTTCGTGAGAGACAGAGTCAAAGGTCTTGACTAAGTCGATGAATACCGTTAGGCATGTCAGAGACCTATCCAAGGCACCGACCGTTTTTTCTAGAAAGTCCACAACAGCATTTTCAGTATTAGAGTTTCTTATAAATCCATATTGTCTTTCTGTAATAGTGTTATTTGCATAAAATAAGTCAATTAGTCTATTAGTCTGATAATTTTTTTCATTTTTAAGAAATTGTTCTGGTAGGTTTAAATTAGGTATTTTATTTAAAAAAAAAAATTGTTTTACTTGTCTACCTTTACTTCATTGGTCATTGGGATGTTATTATCGACCATTATCCTTAGGATTTCTAAATGATTTAATTTTTTTTAAGGAGTTGTTATTTCAGACCATTTTTAAATTTGTCTACTTCAGAAATTTTTCATTGATAAAAATCATTTTTAGTCTTTCTGATTAGAATATTTAGTTTGTTCCGATATTGTTTATATTGGGTTTCTAATTCAAAAGAGTAGTTTTTAATAATTTTTTTCATGTAATCCCGTTGCTTAGATTAATCCCAGTGTGATCCAGGGTTTAATCTTTTTTACCTTAGTTTTTATAGTTTTTGTTTCTGTGCAACTTTTTATATGTCTGTTTAAATTGTAAAAAACTAGATTGTTAGCTAACTCGGGGTCATGATTTATATTTTGAGTCCATTCCTCATTCCTTAACAGATTTTTTAATTTAGCAATATTTATTTTTTGGAATTTATTTTCAATTTTTTTTATTACCTCTTTTTGATTTGTGAAAGGAAAAAATACACTGGGAGAATTTTGTATTTTTTTGCATTCTAATGAAAATATGGTCAATTGTTGATTTAGTGTTTTAGGTTTATTTATAATACAGGAATTTAATAGATTTAAATAGTTATTATTGTCGTTAGTCTCGGGTTTTAGTATATCATGTTGATATCTCCCATGTAGACCTCTACGCTTTTTTTTTGTAAAATCTTGTATATATTTTTTTGACTGGAATAGACATACATGGACTGAAAAAGATCAAGAAAAACTTTTTAATTTTCACCTTTTCGAAAAAATGTTATTTTTCATAAAAGTTTTTGCTTGTTTCAAAACTTGATTAAGAATAGTAATTCACCCTGGTCATCCCTTTTTTGGGTGGTTCCCAAGCGTCTTAAGTTGTCAGGAAAACAAAAATGGAGGGTTGTAATCGAATATAGGCACCTTAATGAGAAAACAGTCGATGATCGGTACCCCCTACCTAATATAACCGACCTTCTAAATAAGCTAGGGAAGTGTCAATATTTCACGACGTTAGATCTTTCAAGCGGCTTTCAACAAATAGAAATCTCGGAACAAGATATTGAAAAGACCGCATTTAGTACAGAGCAGGGACACTATGAGTATCTTAGGATGCATTTTGGGTTAAAAAATGCCCCTGCTACATTCCAACGAAATTTTTTTTATATATTTAGACGACATAATAGTGTTTTCAACCTCTTTACAAGAACATATAGATAGACTTAGATACGTTTTTCAAAGACTTCCTGATTTCAGTGAATCCAGTTAGATAAATCCTAATTCTTGCCAAAAGAAGTGGCATACTTGGGCAACATCGTAACACTTGAGGGGGTACGCCCAAATCCGGATAAAATACAAGCTATCAAAAATGTCCTATCCCTAAAACTACCAAACAAATAAAAGGATTGACTATTGAGTTATTACCGTAGATTTATCAAAAACTTCTCAAAAATTACGAAACCACTTACTAACTGTTTAAAAAAAGGGCGCAAAAATTGAAATTAACGACGAATATATATCCTGCTATAAATATTGTAAAACCTATTGATGAATGAACCTATTTTGCAATACCCGGATTTCTCCAAGCCATTCAATTTAACCACTGATGCCAGTAATGTTAGTTTAGGCGCGGTTTTATCTCAGGGACAAATCGGAAAAGACCTTCCAGTTGCGTATACGTCGCGAACATTAAATAAGTCAGAACAAAATTGTTCCGTAATCGAGAAGGAACTTTTGGTAATAGTATGGTTCACGAAATATTTTCGCCCATACTTATTTGGAAAAAAATTCAACATTATCACGGACCACAAACCACTACAATGGTTATTTTCGTTAAAAGACCTCAACTCCAAATTGTTACGCAGGAGAATAAAACTAGACGAATATGACTGTACAATACTATATAAAAAGGGTAAACTAAATACAAATGCGGACGCTCTTTCCAGAGTAGAGATTCATATTAAAGAATTTCTTGACGACATAGACAAAATAATTTCAGACAGATCACAAGAAAATTCTAGACTTGACGAAATTATTCAAGACTTGAGAAATCTTGAACCTCATCATTCGAACTTTGACCAGGCATCCTTACAAGTAAATCCTGACACTGATACTCTAAACGATTTAGAACCCCAAGATTGAAATGACGACGTCACTGTACACTCAAATTCCGACGAAAACCCTATCGTAAGAATTCCAATTGCAGAATATCCTGTTAATCACGGAATAAATCAAATTTTTGTAAGTTCGGTACAACATTCTCCAGCCATACCTAAAATAACAGTTTTTTTTGAATATCGAAAACGAATCCATGTACAAATTTCTGAGTATAATTTCGAAAATGATGTGGTAAGATTTATAGAAGAATACGTATCGCCAGATGCTGTATATCGCATGTATTTCGAAAGTCCCAACATACACGAAAATTTTTGTAATATATTACATAAAAACTTTAAATGACCTTTTAATAAATTGAAAAAATGTAACCAAAAATTACTGGATAAAGACGACATAAAAGGAATCATACAAAACTACCACGAGGGTAAATCCAACAACCGTGGAATAGACGAAACAGTTATTAAAATCAAAGAAAAATATTATTGGCCAAGGTTAAAAGATTCTGTGCAATCATACATTAACGATTACGAAATTTATCAAAAAAGTAAATATGAATGCAACCCCTTGCATATAAAAATGAATGTAACCCCTACAGCCACAATACCCTTCGAAATTGTTCATATAGGCACATTTACATTCGAAAAATCTAAATTGTTTACTATAACTGATGGCTTCTTAAAATATGCACAAGCTTATCCAATAGATTCTCTAAACTCCACTGAAATTGCTGACAACTTAATTAATTTATATTCGCATCATGGAACCCCCTATAAATCACCGTAGATAATGGTACAGAGTTTAAAAATTCTATAATTTGTGAACTTTTAGCACTACATAAAGTAAATATTCATTTTTGCTCACCAAATCACCCTTAATCAAATGGAATGATTGAGAGACTACATTCCACTCTAATTGAACATCTCCGACTACTTAACAAACAAGGGTTTTTAAATACCCCCGCAAAACTAAAAATGACATACGCAATCGTAGCTTATAACAACTCGATTCACTCTTCAACCAAATTAAAACCTATTGATGTATTGCAAGGACACGTAAGTAGTAATGACCCTTTTAGAATCGAAATTGATAAAATGTTATTAAATAATTACATTGATAATCATAGGACCCAAAATTTTGTATTCCAAAATTAATCAAGATCTGATAAATCGCAAAGATAAAATTATTAAAAAGGTCAATAAAAATCGCGAAGAACCCGATATGTTTGCTCCTCAACAAAAGATTTTTGAAAAAAATATTGACAGACGAAAAAACGCTAATAAATTTAAAAAACCGGTAACTTTAAAAGTAGTTAGAAATACTAAGAAAACAGTAGGTACTCATACACAAGACAAAATTCACAAGAATAATCTAAAACGCCCCCATAAAAAACACGTATGATTTTAAAACTAAACAAACTTAATTTTCTTTAGATATTTTGGAACTCTCGGAGCCTTAACCAAAATTACAATGAAAAGTCTGAAAAATAACGTTGGACTCATACCCGTCAAATTAGGAACAGCTAAAATAAAAGAAAGTTATTTTAATCTAATTCATTATTGTGACCTAAAGCCGATAATTGTGGCAATTGATAAATTGAAAAATCATTCAAGGGATCTAAAAACTCATGCCTTAAAAACATATATTATTCAAGCGACATTGCAAATTACTTAAAAATATTAGCATTCACCGAAAAAAAAGTTGAAACTAGTTGAAATTTTACCCCCTTTTTCAACTCGTAAGACAAAAAGGGGACTCATTAATGGACTAGGATATATATTCAAAGCTATATCAGGTAACTTAGACTCCACTGATGGAGAACGGTATGAACTGTTAATAAAACAACTCCAAGAAAATCAGGATAAGATGGCCGTAAACATAAAAAACCAAAATTTTTTGTCAATTTCACTAATAAATAAATTCAATTTAACCGTTAATCAAATAATACATAATGAGGAAATTTTAGAAGAAAAACTAGAAAGAATCGCTTCAGTTGTAGAAAAAGCTATCTAGTTAGGAAATACAATAATAATAAAAGATACCCTTATTCAAATTACTAATATGTTGAAAATAATTATTTCAATATTACAAGACATAGAAACATCTATATCATTCTCAAAACTTAATATTATGCACCCAACTATGATGAAAATTGCAGATTTCTTAAAGGAATTACAAAAGATTCAAAGAAATTAAAGGGCAGTCGATTACCACTTGATGTATCTTTAGAAAGTATTTTGTTATGAAAAACTGATAAAAATCGAGAGTTACGTATTTAACAACAAAACAACTTATATAATTAAAATTTCCTTAACGACTATTAAAAATTTTGATTATTACCATTTATATCCTGTACCAGTCGAGAAACAGGGTCAGTTAAAGGCAGTGATTCCAAAAAATAACTTCAATTACGCGTTTTGAGCAAGCCTTGCCATAAGCTACACCTAGCCACATCATATATTTGCGGCGAAGAAAGAAAATCCATGCGAAATAGCCCTCTTAAATATCCAAAACACGTCCACATGTCAGGCAAACACGAATCACAACAAAACAACCTCTGTTCGAAAGATTATATCGAACAAATCAATGGATAGCAATTTTCCCATCAAAGGAACCAATCACCCTCAAATGTCATGATCAAACAGAAGTCATTGAAGACATAGACAGTTATCTCATTCAAATTCCAGTGGGCTGTTCAGTGTCCACAAAACAGAAAAAAAACCGCAAATGAAGAAAACTTTCAAACTTCAAGTCAACCCATGTTGTTTCCCGAATTACAATTCCAAAATTCTGAATCGTCAAAATTAAATCTCAATCTTGAATTAAAAGAAGTCAACCTAGATGAACTACACCAAATTAAATCAAAATTCGTCGAAAATGAACCAATAACCAAGTTCCAAGAAGTGCGCTACACCTCCAGTATATGGACAATATTTATGTATTGTTTTTTGATTCTACTAACAGGAATTTTTGTTGTTAGAAAAATCTCAACCTATCGTAAGCCAGAAAATCAAGAATAAGTACCAGTAGACCATACCACCGTTCAACTCCCTCGCTAACTCTTTGGAGTTGAATCTTCGAGGGGAGGAATTATATCAGCCCTAGTAACAGATCCTGCAAATGTCGGCGTTATCCGAGTTACTAGTTTCTAGGAAACCGCTGATTAGGACTTTATTCATTTTATCTAGTTTTTACATTTTTAACATTATAGATACATTCATTATTCTTGTAGCACAGATCGTATAGTTGTAGATTTTTAACATAGAAAAATAATTAAATTTTTTAAAAAACTATCTTCAATTTCAAAGTTTATTTTTAGCGCATTGGCCAACGTGAAGAAGAGCCTTAAGAATCAGTCTTAGACTGTATAATTTTATTTTAACGTAATTATTAACATTTTGCTTAATAATTTATAATACCGATTGATAATAAAAATAATGTGTATTAATAACATTAATCTCAATGTTATTATAATGCAACATTTTGTGAGGCAAGATATAAGTTATTTTTCTGCTATCACTTTCCAAAGTAGGCTTTTGCAAATTCACAGAAAGTTGACTTTTTTCGCGAATTAATATAATTTGACAATGGCGCATTTGAATTAAATAAAATAAAGCTAATCGGTAAGTATTTTAAAATAAAATGTAGGCTAACTTAAAATATTTTAATTGACTTCCTAATAATTTAAATCATCGAAGAGTATTTTTCGTAAATAATTTAATCATAAATACACTTACAATATTATAACGAAAGAATGGGTAACTCATTTCTAATAAAATTTAATTATTTATTTTATTTTGGTGTGGTCGTAGAAAAAATCTTGTATATAATTCTAGCAGAAAGTTCTTTTGCAGTTTCGACAACTTCTTGTCTCAACATGTACAGGGTATGTTCCAGGTACATTTGTGACTGTTATAATATTTAAATATTTATACAAGTTATATACGTATAGTTTCCATAATTTAATTTATATACAAGAGTTCAATTTTTGAGAGTGGCTGTTGGAATTGTATATCAAAATTATATCTGTATATCAATACTTATTTCTATTGTAATAAAAATGAATATTATGATTCATGAATTGATAATGTTACTAAGAATTTAGTCGCAGGCATTATTCAACTTACTTTATTAATTTAATAAAATAAAATATTCATACTTCGGATATTAGTAAAAGTAAGAAATAAAAGTTTGTTCGTAAATTCACTGAATTTGTATTTAATAATAACTTCTAGAATTGTGAATTATCTGACATTCCACAAGGATTTGCTAAAATAGTTAATTTTTAACCACTACAATATAATTTAATTATGAACTTGATAGAAATAAAAAAAAATATGTAGACGTATTATCAAAAAAAAAAAAAAATACTCAGATATCACCATAATAAACAGTTCAGAGGCTACCGGTTATCAAACATCATAAAATATCAAAGGAAATCAACGTGAACAAACACAAATTATGACAACTTTTCTATTAATAAAATTATTATCCACTTGATGACACGCATCTCCTTGTTTCATTGATAACATTTTTACCTTTATTTAGTTTTAACAATAAAGAAAAATGCCAAAAAAGAAAAAAGTATTCACAACTTTCAGATGCTTATTTAATAAAATCATTAATCGTAGATAAATAATATTTGTTTGGTAAATAACTTTCCATTTGGCTGGAAATGTTTTGGGAAAGAAGAAAATGTAATTAAAGGGCAAGCATTTTTAAAATGTCTACGCAGTAGGGAGGTAGTACCAAGTGTGTGTAATAAGAAATTAAATATTTTAAATTTTTCAGTCATTTTACATCATTAACAAATATGGTGGATATATTTTTTTTATTGAACGGGCTATGGGGGAAAAAGATAGAGGTTGCAATTACAATTGTCATTAAATTATATTGTAATATTGATATATTGAATATTAAGGATGATAAGAGAATTTAAGAGACTAGAATACAAATAAAATTTATTTTAAATTAGAAAAAATCATTCAACAAAGTTTATGAATAAAAATCAAAATATTTAATTAAAATTAAGAAACAGAATAAACAATTTAGTACCTGGTAATGACGCCTTAAGTCCTGAGGGTGTAAAAGCTTCCAAAGTAAGAGGTGGTATTTCGAATTGTCCATAACAGCCTATTATTATGACTAGAAAACACAGCCACACGAGGTACATCACATTAAGTTTTACAAAGATCTACTAAACGCCGATAATCACATACAGTTCAATCTCGAATAAAATTCTCGATTTACTGACCTCGTGTTTGTCGTTTTATATCAGCGGCGGATCTGACTGGTCAAACATCTTTATAGAGTGATATAAATTTGGCAATTTTTAAAGTAAAAAAAAAATTCGTAGAATTTTAAACAAATAGATATAAAATAATTTCATTTATATATTTCATTTTAATCGTAATCTACTGGAAAATATAATTTATAGGTCATTTTATAATAAGTACTGCTATGTTTAACTAAAAAACAAGTAATCTTTTATCTGTACACACTAGGTCTGTTCGGGTTCTTTAAAATACATTGAAAACTATCAGAGGACTAGTTGACCAGTGGACAGTTTAATAGTTGTGTGCGACGTATACTTTATAATTGAACTGTTCCACTAGTTCTCGGACGGTTTGCATCGAGTTTTAAGGAAACCCGAACAAACCTAATAATATTTTATTCGGAAAAATAATTTCGCAAAATAGATTACGATCTTGGGTAGGGGAGCGCGGTGAGGGTCTGGACGACGGGAGGGTATGGACACTTCAAAATTTCCTGGTCATAATACACGTGCATTATCTGTGTAGCGTCAAAACATTTGATTTTTAGTCGAGTTAGTACTCGACTAGACGCCGTACGAATCACATTTCGCGTTTGACTTTAATAAACATTTTTTGATTTGGGAGTGTTGGGACCTATTATTTGTGTGCAAGAATATAAAGGATATTTTGATTCCAGCTTGTTATTAATTATTTATTTTGTGGCCACACCTTAAGGTAAGTCTATAGGTCATATTGATATATTGTTCATATTTGATTTAATAAACATTTTGTAATACAAATAATTTTTTGTCAATGTGTTCTTGAGGGAGGGTCAGGACAGTTGTCCAGACCGTCTCGTATGTGTCCAGAGGGTCCCACTTCTATCAATGGTTATGTGTTATTTTTCAGAAACATGCCTAGGAAGTACCGAAGGGTGACAGACAGATCTTTTCCTGCGGAAAATATGAAAAATGCCACAGAAGATGTTTTGTTGGGACGACTGTCTGTAAGACAGAGTGCAATTCAACATAATGTTCGAAAATCAACTTTAGCAGTTTATGTTTAGAAAAGCAGGGAAAGCGGAATAGAAAATGTAAAATTTTCTCCACAATATGTAACAACACAAGTGTTTTCAGATGAGTTAGAATCCGCAATGGCTAATTACCTTAGAAATTGCTCAAACATGTACCATGGCTTAACGCCTAAATCTACGAGACGGTTAGCTTACGAGTTTGCTAAAAAAAATAAAGTCAAAACCCCACCTGCATGGGAAAAAAATCATCAGGCTGGACGAGATTGGTTTACTGGCTTTTTATCCCGCCAGCCTAATTTATCTTTAAGAACGCCGGAAGCAACCAGTTTAGCTAGAATATCAAGCTTCAATCCAACCACTGTAGGTGACTTTCAGAACAAATTAGAATCTGTTTTAAAACGACACCAGTTTTTGGCATCTGATATTTATAATTTGGATGAAACTGGTGTTACTACAGTCCAGAAAGTACAAAAGATAATTGCGACAAAAGGGCAGCACCAAGTGGGTCAAGTTACCTCTCGGGAGAGGGGCGAGTTAGTAACACAAGTTGGAATCATTGCAGCAAACGGTACAACTCTGCCGCCAGTCTGGATATTCCCCCGAAAAAAATACGACCCACATAGAATGTTAAAAAATGTTCCTCCAGAATACGGTGCCATAAGCTTGGTGCATCAGAGCGGATGGATGACAAGTGACAATTTTCTTAAAGTTTTAGAACATTTTATTAAACACGTTCGATGTTCTGCTGAACATAATGTCGTTCTTATCATGGATAATCACGAATCGCACCTGTCAGTCGCTGGGATAGATTACTGTAAAGAAAATGGAATAATAATTTTAACGTTGCCTCCCCACACGTCTGATCATTTACAACCTTTAGATAAAGCAGTATTCGGACCTTTTAAGCGTTTCTTTAATCAGGGAGCTGACGAGTGGATGCTTTCTCATCCTGGACAAACCCTATCAATATACGACCTTCCAGCAATATGTTGTAAAGCATGGGACAGAGGTGCCACTCCAAGTAATATTAAATCTGGCTTTAGATGTACAGGGATATGGCCATTTGACAAGAACATATTTACTGAACAAGATTTCCTATGTTCTTATGTAACTGATAGACCTGTATCTACATCGGAACCAATGACATACCAGTTACGAATTTGTCACCAAAAGCTGCTTCCTCCGAAGAAGTTGAAGCTGAAGCTTTGTTATATCCAAAAGCGGGTCCATCTACTGCACCAGACGACGAAAGTTATGTTTCACCTTCAAAAATTTTGCCATATCCAAAAGCACCCCGAAGGAAGTCCCCTACTGTGGCTAATAGAGGTCCTTTCTGAAAAAAATCAATCATTGCTAGAGACACACCGGAACGAGATAATATTGCAAAAAAGAAAATGAAGATAACAAAGCCAAAGATTGATAAAAATAAAGTAAAACAGGTTAAGAAAAAGGTGTTTGTAGAATCATCTTCTTCAAGTGACGAAGAATTAAGTTATCAGGACTCATCCTCTGAATTGGAACCAGAGATTGAAGAAGAATCTGAAAACACTGAGAATCTTGAGGTCGGACATTTTCTAATTTGCAAAGTTTATGGTAAAAAGTCTGTAAGACAATTTGTAGCCAGAGTAGAAGAAGTAGTGTTTGGAGGCTACAATGTAAAGTTTTTAAAAAAACAGTTAGCCTACATCTTTCGTTCCGTTTAATGTGATATTGTAGTGCAGCTGCCAAATCCTATAGCTGATAGGAGCTCTAGATACAAAGACATGATTTATTTTAATCGGGATTTAACAGAATACAGTCTTTTTTAATAATATTAATCTGGATTTAACAATACAAATTTTTAAATTTTGATTTAATTGATTTTTTTTTACTTAAACTTGATTTAATATTTTTTACTGTTTCAAATATGTTCGAATGCTCAGAATTATTTATTTTTTGTATTATTCTATAATACCTTCCTAAGTTACTCATTATTGGTATGATTTTAATACAAATATAATGCTTATTTAGTACTAATATTATTAATTTATTTATGTCCATACCGTCCCCACCAGTGAGTAGGGTCTGGACACTCTGCATATAACCACTAAATGGGTTACTATATGTTTTAATATGATTGAATTTATTTGATTAATGCCTTAATTGTACAATACTAATGTATCAATTTATTAATGGGTCAATTCGTTTACTAAACACAATTTTAAAATTTTTAGATAAATTAAAAAAAAAGTGTCCAGACGCTCACCGCGCTCCCCTATAGATGTCAATTCTTCCCTAAAAATCTATTTTTCCAAAAAAAATTACTTCTCTTGAACGTGCATCTCGAAAAAGGTTAGGATTTCGAAAAATACAAAAGTTGTAACGAATTTAATAAGCTTTCATTTAGTATTAACCCTTTCGGCCCTAGTAGTGGCTGGCATATTCCATCATCAAATTGAAAGACTAGTTATCTGTAAACTGTTTAATTTAGTTACACTTTAATGCACTAGGTGGCATATTTAATATATGCAGTTTTCATTTCTATGCCCATAACTTTTATCTCATAGGAACGGCATAAGAAACAATCGGCAGGCTCACTTGCCGCTGATCGCATACAAATGTTATACTAAGAAAATTTGACCTTGGCGACGCCATTCGGGGGTCTTAGTCAGGGTCGGATTAAACCGTATTTAAAGATTTTGTAATAAAATAAGGTATTGATAGGCAGGATCGCATTAAAACAAAAAAGTAAAGATTTACATAAAATATATTTTAATTTAACTTATAAGAACAGCATTAAGAAAGACAATATGCTCTACAGATTGCGCCAAATAATTAGCTTGTTTTTATTAATGGTCTTAAAATTTCTATTAATATTTTTAAAGTGTAATAAAGGAGTAGCCTTAAATATAACTTAATAACATTATTTCTGGAAACCGGGGACAAGGAGCGTCAAATGTTATCTCGGAATTAATTAAATCTAAAAAAAAATTACAAACGCCGGATTTAGTGATATAATTCAAAATTTTGTTGAAAAATTATTTCAATTTTTGTTATTAAACATACAAAACTATTATTTGACATTTTTAAATTGCCAAAAATATCTTCATTTGCTTGTTTTGTATGCTTTATAATAACAATACATGGAGTTTGTATCCAAGTCTTCGTATGGTAAGGCATATTATGTACATACGTCGCAACTGTGAATTTTAAGACATTTTTTTATTAAAAATCCGCATATATAATAAAATTTTCTTAAAAAATATTAATATTTTGTGCATGCCATTCATTAATATGCTTGTTTATATTTACATTTTCGACAATATTGCCACCATTACACGCGATTTTGGAAAATGGCTCATCCTTACTAGTCCTACGAATTTCATGCACCCTTACAAGTAAAGCATCCCCACCTGTTTCGCAGTTTTCAGTTCCAGAATGTAATAAATTTAAACATTGCAATTTTTTGAAGGTTCTTTGAAATTGGACCGATGTAGGGTTTACACTGTTACCATCATAGGAAGGATAATTAATAGTTGCAGATTATTTATATTTATCAAGATTATAAAGCTTTTTTATTCGCAGAATAATTATTATCAAAATGAATATCAGAATTAAATTTTTGTTAAGCATTTCAATATTTGGGAACAACACAATTACGATTAATATTCACTTTTTTCAGAAAAAAAGTAATTCCTTACAAAAAGTTCTGCTTGTTGAAACAAATTGCAAGAAAAAGTTTCCTTTTAAAGTTATGAAGGAAAACTGTGTGAAAATCAATAGGTAATACAGATTTTTTTCTTTTGTCAATTTCAAGTTTCTTCATTTATTAAGACCATGTACACATGACCTAACATGTTAATGAGTAAACCTATTTTTTCGTCAAACAGAATTTTTTTATAATGACTTTTTCCTTAAAATAAAAATAAATATTTTTCCATTTTGTGAACTCCATACGGGAGATGTTTAAAATATAACATTTTACATAAGTAAATATAAATTGACGCTAAATTTTACGTGACGTTAACTAGGCACCCACCTACATCTTACTAATAGGTTTATAACTAACAAACTGACCCATAGGATTTTTTTTAAAGTATACCATATATACCTACCTAATAGGATCTCTAAGGGCCGATTCCACCGTTGTGTTAAACGGAGATTAAAATGACATTGTTAATGTAAAAATGTAATTTTAAACTTCGTTTAAGGACGGGGTATCCCTGTGTATTAAAAGTGTATGTGTAGACCAAAAGTTAAATCGACAGTTTTCCGAATATGTAGTGTTTAAAAATCTAATTTTTGGCCAAATTAAAAATAAAGGTCTAACTTAGGTCACCTTACTATTGAAAATTAATAAATTTATTATTTTCAATAAAAACCAATCGTGTAAAATAACCCCCTTTTATTTCATCTCAAAGGTGCCGTGTAGATTTATTTTAACCTCGATGTCAAACAAATAATAAAAAAAAAATGTAATACGACCTAAGTTCAACCTTTACTTGGAATTTGGTACACTCAGAATATTTAAATATTGTATATTTTTCAAAACGTGTAGATTTGAAATTTATAAGTCACTTTCTTTGAAAAAACATGTCAAAACGAATTTGGACCAAAAATGGCCTCTAATTTAACTCTAAATAAACCCCGAAAAATCAATAATTACTTCATGTAATGTAATAAAGATGGTGCTCCGATCGATAATATTTTGACTAGTATTTGATTATTTCCGTTTATATTATGTGTGTTTACGGGGGATAAACGAGATGATAATACTGCCTCTGATACTGTTTATATGATACAATTGGAAACGACCTTTTTTCATCGGCACTCTTTTTTCGCCGGTGACCTTTTGACACGCGCCTATTTGTTATGTGATGTATGATTATCGGTTATTTATCAACTAAAAGTATACGAAATTAGTACATTGTGAATGATATCATTTTAATGCTATTTTTGAAACTAGTTCAAAAGTTGCATTTAACGATACTCAATGTTTCATTTTACCGTCAGTTTTAGTTTGACATATCCGTCATTTTAAGTTTACAAAGCTCAGTTTCTATTCGAAAGTAAGAGAAACAGTCAAAATAAAATGCGAAAAACACTTTTTATCAATTTCGTTTATGTCAACTGAAAGCGACAATTGCTGAAGACGTAACAAATAAATTAGGTCAAGAAATAAAAAAATCTATACTATAAGTAACATACCATATATTATACCTGTTAAAATAAATCAAAAATAAAAGAACGTATCGTTGACGTATATACTTTTCCATCTGTGATTAGTGATTACCAATTGCAAATTACGTATGAACATGCTTATGCGCAAAAAAACCATTATTTCAAGTACTTGTATGATTAAAGTCCATTAAATTATTATTTTTATAAATTTGCTAATCTTTGCACTTTAATTTTCATTATATGGGATATCCAGACATTTATATCCTCGTCCTCTTCTATTTAAAATTATCTCAGGTGCCATATATTCCGAGTAAAATTTTTCTAATTTTTCAACCATATTTAAAAAAAAAAAAAAGGGTTGAAAATTAATTTTTTCAACAAATAGTGGATTTTCATCTCCAGTATATACTACAAAGTAGCACAATTTTCTTGGAGCTATACCTAGCTGTCCTTGAATCTAAAAGTATATAAATTCATTATTAGAAAATCAAACATAAAAAGAATATTAATATTGTAGTATCATTTCTAGCACATTTCTTAAAAATCATGAATTATTTTAACATATTGAAATTTTTCTCCTGGTAAAAGTAGTTATGGTTTTCTTTTAAATGAATGTCACCATCTTCTATTTTTAAGCATGGAAATGGGTTTGAATATTAGGTAATGTGCGCCAATAATGTCAAATTATGACAATTCGCAGAAAACGTCAACTTTTTATTTAGATTTTAATGTGCAAAAGCCTACCTACTTTGGATATTAATCGTAGAAAAAATATATTCAGAATAATGAAACATTATTATTAAATAACAAGTTTTTTTATTGTCAATTTAATACGTAATATTATTTTTTAATTGCAAATATTTGAATGTTAAAATTATAGCGTTTAATTTTTTTATTCAATTACGAACTCGAGAGTGATAGAAAAAAATACTACCTACCTTTAATGCAGGAAGTCGATGTCAATTTATCCAAAAATAAAACTGATTAAAATGTACACTAGGACACTTGGCACAAATAAATAAATTTTCTATTATAGAAAATAACACTTATTAAAAACAAACAGCACAATAAAACACATCAGAAACGTGTAAAGTAATTTTGAAAACTAAATACCCGTAAGCTTGTTTGTAAATTTATAGACTCTTAACTCCTTCCCCCAGCCTTCATTAAGTATATTAAAAGTCGTGACGTCATATTGGCACAGATATACGGTAATGTGTTATTGACAATCAGGGAAATAACTACCTAAGATAAGATAAATGAATGTTAAATACCTACTCATAATATCTATTGTAGGGTTTTTGTACTTTAATAGGATAAATATTTATGCGGGTCTGGAAATTCCAGGAAATGACAGTCAAAATTACCCAAAAACATTAGGTTAGTACCAACATCAGATAACAGATAACTTCGGTGTTTAACCAATTAATCACAATTAATATTCTTGAACATTCAAATGACAAAAACTTCCATCTTTAACCAATGAGAATATAGTTTTCATTCGATACTTCAAAATCACAATTTATTAATTAGGTAGAATAGTTTTAAAATATATTGCGAATTGCAACACGTCAATAAGCGTCCCACTCCGACTCAATGTGACGCAATTATTGTCGCAATATATTTTGAAACGACTCTATATTCGTGACTTGAAATTATAAACATCCCTCGTATTACTACCCGTATATAAACCAAATTATTTATTTTAGGAAATATTTATATTTAATGTAAGGCAAGATATCGTTTTGGTTGTTACCATCTACATTCTTTACTTTGGTCCAGGAAACAAAGTCAATTTTCGATAAAAATAAAATGTAATAAGTAGGTAATATTTTATGAAACAGTACAATAAAAGTATTGAAATAAAGTATGCTCATACTCCAAAATGAGTCCTAGAGTTAACATTTTTATAATATTATAAATGGCATATAAAACGATTGGACCGTTTTCACAATCGCGAAATAATTTTTTTTTATTTGGTGAAATCCCGGCAATTATTGAAAAATAGATTTTATGTTCAGGACTATTATTATGATTCTTCGAACTCAGTCTACTAAAAACCGGTTTATAATACAATATCCCCTAATAGCTAGTCGGTCGATATTTATAGTTACTTAAAGACTTCTGTAATAATTTGCACTAATTCAATCTCTAGTCGGTAGGTAACAGCACCTCCTTGATTGAATCTAAAGTGACATAATTTTGTTCAGAAATTCCTAGGAGACGCTGTCCTTAACACAACGGTGGAATCTGTCCTAGTAAAACACGTAGAAGTTAACAAATTAACACTGGAAAACAACTACTATATAAAAAGTGTCAAAAAATATCTATAATTCTAAAAAAATAACAATAGCTACATAATACACACATCACAAACAAAATAAATTTAAGACACACGCTACTGATTCCGAGCTGCAACAACTTGTTTGTTTTTGTCGATATAAACGATGACAGTGACGCACTGGCTTGATTGAGAGGTTGGACCCCAAAATGGCGGTGTGCGCGTAGATGTGCGCGTAGTGTTGCCGCCAAGACAAGTTAGCCTGCCGATTGTTTCTTATGCCGTGTCATAGGTATTCACTATAGGCATTTACGGAAACAATAAACTCAGGTTATATTGATAACTGTCAGCTGATATCAGATTAACTCAAAAAACGGGTAGATATTTAAATGTTTCCGAACGCATAGATTACAAGGTGCGCGCCAAAGTCATGAATTTGAATTTTAAACCGTGGTATGTAATTTCTTGGCGTTAGCGTGTTATTATTTTTGGTGGTTCCCGTACTGTCATTGTATGTTTCAGTTTCATTTTATAATAAATAATTATTATTATTGTTGTCTGTTCTTCATTTTTTAAGTATTTTGTGTTGTTTTCATTTTTGAAGTTTATATATTATGTATTTGTTTATTTTCTTTATTTAACTATAGTTGTGTGTTGTAAACTACATACCAGAGATTAGGTACCATATACAATATTTTTTAATGTTGCAGGTAAGTATATACCCATTTTCTGATAATTTTTAATAAAAATGTTTACTTTAATATTTTTAGTTTAGAATGGACAAACAAATAATTACATTTATGCAGAATGTCTTTTTTTGTGAAAAGGAGGATGATGATGAAGAGGTCATATTGTTGTTATTGGAGAATGAAATAAAATCTAAAAGAAAAAGGCAATGTATACAAAATTATTTTGAAGAAGCTGTTCCTAAATATTTAGATTATGGTAAGAATAGAGTCTATGAAAAAAAATTACCTTTGTAATATAATTACTTAGCTACCTACTTTAAAAATATGTTAAGACCTGCCTCCTTTATACCTATAGCCAGATTATTTTTGTTCCAGATTTCAAATCTCATTTTAGAATAAGCAGATCAACTGCAGATTTTATACTAATAGAATTGGGACCTCAAACTTTGAAGGAAACAGGAAGACCCTCATACCCTTTAAAAAAACAACTTTTGATTACAATGTTGTACCTAGGAAATCAAGAAGTGTTTAGGTAAATAGGTATGAATAAAATAGATGTAATCATATATATCTTATTAAATTTTGTAGAAGTATAGCTGACCGTTTTAACGTGGCAAAAAGTACTGCTCATGAGATGGTATACAGGATATTAGAGGCTCTTATTATCATAAGAAAAAAATTTATCAAGTGGCCAAATTTAGAGAAAGCAAGAAAAACTAGTAATCATTTTAGAGAAAATAATGGTTTTCCAAATATCATTGGAATAATTGATGGAAGTCACATACCCATTGCCAAACCTACAATAAATCAAGAATCCTATATCAATCGCAAAGGTTACCATTCGTTAATATTGCAAGGTGTGTGTGATGAAAAAAAAAAGATTTATTGATGTCTCATGTGGTATGTATCTTTCAACAAAATCATTATTAATAGGCTGTGATTAGAGGTGCACACCTCGGGTTACTCTATCTTTTTATTTAAGCATGGATCATTAAAAAAATAAGTTCCACAAGGTATAGAACTTTAAAAATTTCAGAGTTCTACCCACTTCCATATTAAAAATAGCAACATATTAATATATTAAGTAACCTATATTTCAGGTTGGCCTGGAAGTATGCATGATGCTCGTGTTTTAAGGCGGACTGATTTTGGTAGAAAGTTACAAGAAAATCCAGATGAATTATTCTACAATAATATGCATCTACTAGGTGATTCTGCATACCCTTTATCAAATAATCTAATGACCCCATTTAGAGATAATGGCCAGCTTACAGTAAGGCAAAAAAGAATGAATAGAAAATTATCTTCAAATAGAATATGTATAGAACATACTTTTGGACTGTTAAAAACTAGGTTCAGGATTTTAAAGTTTGTTAATGTATACAACACAATTGACATTCCAAAAATTATACTAGGTTGCTGCATTTTACATAATCTATGCATTGTAGTAAATGATTCATTGGAAGAGCATGATATACCAGAATTAGAAGGTGAAGTAGATATTATGGATTTCTGTCATGAACAGGACGAGAGAGGAGTATTAAAACGAAACTATTTATGCTCAGTACTATAAGGTTCAATTTCAAGTAAAATTTAGTCAGTTCTATGGTAGTTTTAAATTTTATAAATGCAGGTCTTTATATTTTTGTGCAGTTATTATTAGGTACCTCATTACACCATTTATTATTATGTATAGTTTTATCAGAAAACGTTTTATTAGATTTTTCTTCTACCTTATAATTTGTTTCTGTTTAATGCCTATGTCTACATTAATACTGTCATAATCCAATTTTTTTCTGTAAGATCTAATTTGATTTATTTCAGTTTGTATAATCTCTATATTCATAATACTGTTTTTGTTCAATACAGGTATTAATGTGTGTATTGTTTTCCAAAAGTTGAAAATAAAATTCTTAAAAATTTTTACAATTTTATTTTTTGAACCTAAATTAACATTTCATGAAATACAAACAAAAAAAAATTACTTGGGCAGAAATATATACGGTTTTTTATAAACACTAATTAGATTTTTTAACCCATTCTTTAAACGTAGATAAAAATTCTCTTTGTAAATCCATCTTTTCATTATGACGGTCAGCTATATCTTTTCTGTGCTGTCTAAACCATTCTGGTTCTGAAGACTTAGGAGAACATTTTCTCTTCCTAGCAGAAGTGACAGTCTCAGAACTCTGAACATCATCACTTCCACTTGTACTTTGTTCAATTGCTAAACTTTTTTTAAATCCAAGTGAGCTGGAAGCTATACTAAGTGGTTCATTTTCTGGTTTTTGCCCAAATATTTCATTCATACTGTTATAATATGGCCATTTAATTGTGCCTCGGCCAGTAGCTTTATTATTATCATAGATTGATTTATACGTTTTCTTTAAATTTTTCATTTTTGTTTCAACTTGATCACAATTGAAACGTGGAAATGTTTTAGCGATCTCTGCAAATATAGCTTTTGGTTTGAATTTTTTTTCTTGAAATTTTTCAATATTTTTATGATATAGTTCGATGAGTTGTTTTGTTTCATTGTCTGTCCATCGATTTGTTAAAGCTAAAAACAATGTAACAAGTAGTTATTGAAACAATTATAATTACAAATACTTACATATTTCATCAGAGAGTGAAGAACTGTTGTCAGTTCCAAGTTCAACTAAATCTTCAAAATTATTTGATTCATAAGATTGTGTCATCATACATTCAGGCTCTTCCTCAATTTCAATATCATTGGTAGCCTGCTCCTGACTGGTCGTAAATGACCATTCATTTTTACGTTCTTTGTGTAAAAGTTTAAAGGCCAGCAGTCGATTTTTTCTTTCAACTTCCCTTTTTAAATATTCATTTGCAAGATCATTATCTAAAAAATATATTATATGAATGTAACAAACACACCAAAATCTAAAACTGAATTATTTTTTACCTACTCCCAAAAACAAATATAATTTTATGTAACCTACCTCCATGTATTATTTTGTCATATTCCTCTGCTGTTACCAGACACTGATACTGTTCACCTGTTTCATCTTAAAGTGTGATCGTTTCCATTTTAAAAAAAATTATTACCAACGAAAGTTGTGTTTAATTTTATATTATAAATTTTATAACCGGCTAAGCTACTAATCATTCCCGACATAACCGGACATAACATAACCTCATTATCTGATTGAAACTTGACCTTGACACGACAATGGTCACAAAACACTCACTCCGTTGTCTTCGTCTTGACAGATATATTAGTAATCCAATTTACCCTGCTAGCGAGGAGGGTAAGTAAGATCAGACCATATGGTAAAAACCGAGTTAATCGGTTTACTTTACGAACACAACTAACCCAATAAGAATTGAGTTTTCGAACGAGAAGATTACTAATCCAAGTGATCGAGTTAATCGGATCACACTTTCCGTAAATCCCTTATGGTTTATACTGGGTTTATACAAATATTCAAGATGTTGACAGACGTGACACTTCTACAGGTAAGTGTTACAAAATCAGTAAATACTTTTACAATAACTGCTTCGTATATAATTATAATTTAGTAGATAGTATAATAAACTTGCCAAAAAATCCTTAGTTTATAGTATCTGTTTAAAATGTATTATTGGTAATGATTTATTGAACCCCCAAAACCCTTTTACGCAAATGCCACCACCAGGGTTCGCAGGTAGTTCTTTATATTTTCTTGTTTTTTTCAGATTTTGAAACACCGACAATTAGATTATATCTGAGAAAATAGTGACAAAAAAAATTGAGACTGGAAATCGTTAGAATGAATAACGCATCTATGGGAGGAGTAAATAAGTGTAACTTTTTGCTTTCTAAATAGAGAATTTTTATTAAATCGAAAAAGTGGACACTCAGAGTAACGATTCATTATTTTAATTTTGCTGTATGCAATTCATTGCTGGAATATAGAAGACAGGCAAATGTAACAGGCTTGCCGGAGGAAAAGGCAAAACTCGAGAATACCGATCAAGGAGAAGCGACAGTAGCTGTCGGTGCCTTTGATATCGGATGGACCTTTTTCATAGCATGACTTTGATTAATACATAACTTAATACGCTGAGAAAACATGCTTATTTTCTACACTGAGCGAAATAGTTTGGTAAATTATCTGAAATCATTGTTATAGTCCATGCGCAAATGTTGTAATGTGATTTATTTACATTGAAGTAGTTAGGGTTAATAGCAATGGTGAAATTTCAGCACCAAAATATAATTCATTATGTAATAATTAATTATTTATTATAAACGTAAAAGACGTTTACCATTTTACAATTTATCTATAAAATTTGTTCAATATTTGGTTTATTTATTGTTAAAAATATAATCAAAGCCCCATATTTAAATTAAATTACCTTTTCCTTAAGTAAAAATAAGGTGAATAAAATAAAGGGTAAACATTAAAAAGACATTAAGTTTGAGCGGTTTAACTAAATATTTGCAATGTGCATATATTTTCAAAACTTTTAGGTTTAAAAAGTACTTTATTTTTAGAATTTCTGGATTTATATTATATTAAAAGGACTTTCAAGTTTATTACTCATTTCTGTAGAAACAAGTGTTTTCTCGCAAAGATAAGCCAGATGTCATTTAAGGTTTATGTATTTAGAGTTAAATACCTAGCCTGGCTATCACCCAGACAATACAAATATGTCCATTGGACGTCCATTCGATATACAATTTTGGATATCTAGACGTCCAAAAATGAATTTTTTCTGGACTACCGACATCCAATGGACGTCCAGTGAAGTATACAAATGGCACACTTTTGACCAGTCAGAGGACGTCCAATTCTGGAATATATTTGGACGTCGAATACTGGATATTTAAAAAACGTCCAGGATTATATTTCCATTGAGACCACATCCCCACTTTTTTTACAGAATCGCAACTCATCACACATTAAGTAATATGATCTTGTTATTTTATCTATTTTTATAATGTTTTAAGCTCTATGATTTTGGGGAGTGGGTCAGGTTATTAAACAACTCGTATTACTTTGAAAAAGAATGTTGGACGCCACTATATTTAAACTTTCTAAACTTGACAAGCGATTAGTGATGAAAATATAGACAATCACTAACCATAATGATATTATAATTAAATAAGGTAGCGACGGGCGTTAATTATTCAAATTTAAATGATTTATTAAAACTTATCTGTTGAATAAGAGGTAACATTTAAGGAGTGACTGTAGAGGCCTTCTTGTTAAATTTTCATAGGTAAAGTTAAATCTCGTTAACTTCTTTCGGTGGTTGAACTAAACTTCTTGATATATTCTAAACAGGCAGCTTGTACGTTCTTCCAAATTTCTAAACATGCAGCGTTCTTCCAAATTTCATCTAGATACAACTTCTATTGAACCATCTATATAGTTTCTATTGAACCATCTATATAACTTCTATAGGACCATCTATATACAGCCAGACTACAAGGAAAAAGGTAAAAATATCAAGAAAGGGATTAGGAAGAGTTTATAGGAAACAGATAGAATGCTTTTTACTATCAAATGTACAAATTAAACTATTATTTGAATAGTTTCACAGAGGCTAAAATTAATATGAAAAGAAAAAATCCTATTTATTATTATTAAAAATAGTAAAGCATATCATCTCGTTCCTAACAAAATAATATATAAAATTATATAAAACATGTGATTTCTTGTGTTTTTCATGTTGTTGAGGTTATGTTTCAATACTTGACATTTTAATTAGAAAGTCTTGTAATAAATATATATTTTCAACAAAATATCGGTAGGAAACTTACCTTTTTAAAATCAGACGGTCATTAAAAATATTAAAGATAATTAGTACATCGGATGTCCAAGATAAAAGATAATTAAAATTCAATAATCAACTTGCTTGTCAACAGAGATAAAATGAAATGACAATCCAAGTTTTGACGCATAAACGACAAATGACATTTGTGTAGAGATGTTGGTTTCAAAATAACGAAAACGGTTCCGACCGTTATAATGTCTGGGTCAAATAACGAAAACGCTTCCAACCGTTACAACTATTTTATATTATTAATATTTTGTTTATTATTTTCGCAAACCGCTATACACCATTTTTTTTTTTTTTTAATTAAAGATCGCTTGACCTAAGCAGGGATCGAACTCACGACACATCCATTATCGTTTTACGCTTTTAATCGCTAGACGAGCTCTACCAAGGAACCACTTGTAAACTTTTTATTAGATATAGTTATAATGGGATAAGATTTCAAACTTCCGCTGATAGAATGAAATGCAATAGATTTAATTTGTCAATTGTTAATTTAATTTAATTATACAGGGTTGGCCAAATCTCTGTCGTAGTTCTATAACTCCTACTACGCAAATCTAAACGATTTATTTAGAAAGAAAGAAAATCAAAGTATGTGACTAAACTCACATACCTTGATTTTATTTTACTATACGGAGAATGGTCGCACTGCGCAGCTTCCTGAGTGCCTTTTAAAAGGAGATAGAAAACTCCGCCATTTTGATCCCTTATTACGTGTTGGTAATCTTGGCGCAATATTTTTAATAGGTGCGTTTTAATCATCCGCTTCTGCTTCGGAATTGTCGGTTTTCTTGTTTTAATCTGACAGGTTAAAACGACTAAACCGACAATTCCGGAAGCAGAAGCGGATGATTAAAACGCACCTGATATTTTGCTTGCTGCTGTCAGTGTCAGTGAATATTATTTTTGGAGGAGTCACAGTTTATTGCTAAATAATCAGTTAGCTCACTCGGACCAGTTGAAAGTTTCAAAATAACATCCACTCCAGGGATACAAATTCAGGATACGCAGAAGACTGCTGTTTTATTATAGGCGGTTGTCATATATTGTATTATCCGAGTTGCGCAGTGTATAAACTGGAACATTGAGATCAAAAGTGCCGACGTAGAGTGAGCGATCTGATTCTTTAGATATAAACTGTGACATTGGAATTAAAATGGCCGCGCCCTATGTTGGGCGTGTCGGACCTCTCCACATCTACCACAACCCATTCATAAATATTGTTTGTTTACACACCAACATTAAACGTCAGATAAGGTTGAAAATGGCGTCGTTGTTTACATTACTGATATTATTGCCATGGGCGTATCATTAACAGGAAAATTGTACAGTAATAAAAGAATTCTGTTAAAATTTTTATTTATATATTTATTTACACAATGATGTATTATTCAAAAGATAAGAATAACGATATTTAAACAATTTATAAATAGTATGACCAATGTAACATTTTAAAAATATAATATTGCTAATACACTATTAATTTACAGAAAACTGTGCAATTTTCTAGGAAAGGTTTCAAGAAGTATGATGTTTGAGGTCTAAGATACTTACATACACGGAAAAAAATGTGACTAGAAAATTTTACTACAATGTTGTAGTAGTAGACTTGTAGAAAAATACTTAACAATTTGTAGAAAATTTTACTACAATTTATAGTTAAAAACTATTCATTATTATAGCAATTGAATTGTTGAATAAAATGCTACAACAATAGGAAAGAATTCCACAATGTTTAGTATATTTTACTATTGTTTGTAGAAGTAGAAATTTATTACAATTATCGTAATTACTACTACTAACTTCTGAAAAAATTTGTACAAATATTATTAATTATCTCTACAAAAAATAGTAATTTTCTCTACAAAAAATAGTAATAATTTACATCCCTTCTTATGAAAAATATTCAATTTTGTTCAAAAATATTCTATAATATTGTAGAAATTCTAAGTCATGTGAACAAAACAGAATTCTGCTATTGGCCAACGTTTTCTGACGTCGATCATAAATGGCCAGACAGCAGTAGCCGTTCGCCATGTTCACATAACAAAGCATGGTACATATACGAGTACCTATAACACATTATTATATTATAAGCACCGATGCGTTTGAGAAAATTTTAATAATAAATTCTATTGGTGGTAAGTACATTTATTATTGTTTCTGAATAATTTACCTTTAGATAACTAATTTAAATAACCTTAGTAGATTATTTTAAAAAAAAATAGTTGTGGCCAACGATCGAATGTTGTGCCCAACGATCGAATTTTGTGCCAAATTCAATGATGCTTTTTTGTCTAATTGTGACATACCTACTTTCTCATTTTTGTTAGTTATTTGACTTAATCATTTAATATCCAAATCAGTGTAAAGGTGATAAATATCGCCGTTTTAAGGGTATGAACAGTTCAATTGTTATTAATTTTTATTTCATATTTTTCAGGTGCAGAAAAGCCAACTGAGACTGAGGGTGCTATTATTACTGTTATTTATTACATAATGTAATTAAGACTTTGTATCTTTTATATTAAAACAATAAATTGAATATTTTATTAAGGAACATTTTTTTCTAGGTTATAATTATAATAATTATGGAATACTATTACAAGTTTTATTAAAAATTACTACAATTTGTATGAATTTTTACTATTTATTGTGTAACATTTTCGTATTTATTTTCATAAAACGCAATACATTTTTAATATAAATTCATACAATGAATAGCAAAAATTATAACAATTTGTAGAACAATTCTTATGATGCAATTGGATATTTTTACTAAATATTGTAGATAATAACTCTACAATACATTCTCCACAAATATTTGGAAATTTTACTACAAATTGTCCCTGTCCCTATGTGTACTATTTATTGTAGAGAAAAAATCTATAATTGTAGAAATTTGTTCTACAATTTTTTTTTCGTGTATATATTGGAAATAATTCATCTATATTTCCTGAAAAGAGATCTTTTAGTTCTTATCAATACTTCTGATGCTATAAGTCGTTTAGAGACTGGAGAGTAATGTATGCAATTAATATAATATTTTTAAAATGTCCCTTAACTGGATACAACAAATAATAACAATGCAACATCATAGCTATGCATTGCTTTGTTTTGAACAACAATTGCGATTGAACAACTCTACAAATATGAAGTTTAACTGGATAGTATATAAAACAATTTAAACCAACTTTATTTTAGTTATAATAGCAAAGATTTGTTCAAGTGTTTTACACATTTACATGATTTGGATGTTAGTATAGCGTCTCCTTATACTTTTATATATTTATAAAATTATTTTCCTACCTTCCTACCTCTTGTGAACCAAGTACATACTTGCTTTTTAAATGACCTATTTAAATTACCTATACTCTTTTTCAATTGTTATTGATTATAGATTATACTGTGTGCAATACACATGAAAAAGATACTGTTGTTTACATTCTTTTGATTGTCTGATTTATACATCAATGAAACAGAATATTCGCTGCCTTAAAAATGTAAATCCATTGCTGCGATACAATAATATAATAATTTTTTGTATAAATAAAAATTTCCTTGGTTTATTCGGTCGTTTTTATTTTTTATTGTTTAGCACAGCACTACATATGTTTCGAAAAACTTTTCTATCTTCGGGTGCAGTCAAAGTTTATTAAAACATGGGGACGATTACCAACAATTTAAATTTTTTTAAAAATAACCCCTTCTGTTTCAGCGTGTGAAGGGGTATTCGTATACATTTTTTCGAAAAAAAAAAAAGCTTTCCTCTAAACGTGGCTGTATATTGTGAAGTATGTGGTTCGTATCCTATAAGAGCCATTACATGTTTTTCAGTTTCAGAGGTCGTTAAAGTTGTGGATGAATCAGATTTTTGAACACCATGTTCTATTTGATAAGTTATTGTTCTGCAATTAAAAATGTAGTTATTTTACCATAACTTCATGACATAGTTTCAATATTTCTATTATCTACTTGATTAAAAAATTTCATACCTTTTGAAAATTGGGATAACCTGTAGGATACTTGCAGTTGGCGGTTCACTATCTGATTCATTAAACTACTTGTAATAGTAGTAGTGTTGCACGTCCTGGATAGGATATAATCCGATTAAAATTTTAACTACACATAACAGACAATTATTAAAAAAAATATATAGGTATACCTGCAGAGCTGTTCTACTAATTTTATAGTCAGCTATAAGATATTTTTTAGTAATTTAAATTATATATTTAATGTTATACCTTGCGAGATGGAATAAATCGTCTATACCATTTTCTTTAGAAACTGATGGAGAGCTACAAAAGGAATAAATATTTAATGATATGCAATCACATACTTTGAAGGTGCAAAAGAAGATATATTTACATTATGATTACCTTGAGGTGCTAGGAAGATTAATTTGTTTTGAACTAGCATCATTTTTCAAATATTTTAGGCCATTCGATGTAAATAAGAAATTGCTATCCTCAAAATTGCTAGAGCACCCGTTCCAAATTGATTCCCAAAATACCAAACCAAGCTTTTTCTCTTAAAATTTGCAGGAAACCTAAAACAGTTATTAGTATCAAGTTTAAATGTAATTTAAAAAGAAAAAATAAATATATGCTTGTTTATAAATGTACAAATATTTTATACACTACAGATACGCCAATGATTAAAAAATATAACCTATAATTTACTTCAATTTAAACTTACTTGTAGAACAATAAATTTGGATTTAGATAATACAATTCTTTGCATACTTCACACTTTCTAACCATATTTGCAGAATAAAATGTTTAATATTGTCCAAAGAGTATAAGAAACAATAAAGACGATTTGACAACTGATACTACTTAACCTTGTACAAAAACGATAGTAAAGCGTCATAAGTCATGAATAATTTATGAATGGGATGCAGCTAAACGCGGTTGCCACGTTCAGGCCGATTTTTTTATTATCACTGTACTCTTTTTTTATTTAATTGATTAACAAAGATTATATTTGGTTTGTAGTATTTCAAAAGTTGCTTCAACCTGATCTTACACGTACTTAATAATTCAGTTAATATTAACAATATTTAACAGGAATATTAGAGGTTTCTTATTTGCTGAAAACTATTATAAAGTAATTTAGATAGACTTGGCAATGTGGTAAATCAACTGTAATCTTATCCACCACATTAGCATAGAATGTGACTGATTGTTGTCGATCACGGTGGTTACATCTTCTGATTTTTATATCAATGGACCTCTCCCTTACACCGTATAGTAATTAAAGTAAGTGAGTAAACTTAAAATTAAGTCCAAAAACAGACGTTCTCTGGGTATCGATTCGATATTCAGCTGTCAAATTAATTAGCATAAACGAACGTACAGTGGATGCCCAGATATGGACGTCCTGACCCTCAAATGGATCTAAAGTGGACGTCCACTGGACTATGTGTGCTGTCTGGGCATAGACGAATTTTTAGAAATAGTACTTATTGAAGTTTGTACTAATATTTCCAAAATCAACTCCAGTACGATTCATTCAATAAATGTAAATATGAATGGGCAAAACATCTTTATATTGACATAATTGTAACTTACAATTTAGTCATAATAAAGGGATTTTGCCCACTTTGACCAATCCTAATTGAAACACACGGATTTATTATAATTTTTTAAATATAAGACAAACACATATTTCACAAAATCCAATACCTACATATAAAAATAAAATGTCAAAACCATTATACTTAATATTTATACATGTGATAAAATTCTTAGTTTCCTAATGACTTTTTTGGCACATTTTATATCTGTATTAGAATACCTACGTGTGTAAAAAATCTTCATCTTATTACTACACAAAAGAAACACCAAACAATATCACTTAACATTGCTCACGTACTAAACACAACTTGGACTGACTTTGACAGAAAACATCATTTTGAGTGATACACAACTTATTTTTGCGCATGCGCGTTACAAAACGGTACACTGAAAACACCAAGCTGTCGCTTCTCCTTGATCGGTATTCTCGGGCAAAACACTTGCTAGAATTTACGCTAGAAGTTCTGAAGCACTTGCTTTTGCAGTAATTTCCACTATCCAAACCTGAAAAAGAGGCAAGCCATCAAGAGAAAATCCTTCGATGTTGCTACATAAGAAGCGTCATGTCGCAGAAGCACGAGTTGCAGACATCAGATTTGACAACTTTGGAATCTGGCCAGTGCTAACAGAAGGTCACGGGAAAATATATAAATTACAAAACTGTAGTGGCAGGTCAAGAATAGCTTGTGAAAAATATTTTTCTTTTAGAACCTAATGGGGACATTTACCACCCAGTTCTGTTTTTTTATGGTATGCTGTATCTACAAAATGTGATTTATATGTTTTTAACAACTTATCAACGTAGTAGCAACCATCAATTTTTCTTTTCTTTAGCGTTTGAAAATTCAGGGCTGAAAGGATTAAAAAAATTATTTTCCTACGACCACTTAGGAAAGTGACACATATCACACTATATAGACCTATGGAAAGTGCCCTATATCACACGCGTATGAATAAGAATTTACTTTCCACCCAAGTGAGAATATGCTACTTTCCGCAGTAGCTGTCAGAAAATGTCAAACACATAATTTCTATTTTGATCTATGTAATGTCCATATTAATACTAAAATCGATATGATTGTTAAATTATTGTAAATTAGATCCTAGATATTTATCTTTAACAATTATTTTTAAAATAATTTTAAAATAACTAAGATATATTTGCTTTTTATTCTGGTTAAACACATAAGCGATTAGATCAATCAATTACCGTAAGGCCTGTTAGCTCAGTTGGTTAGAGCATCAACTTTGCAATTTGAGACCGTCCAACGACCGCGATCGAATCCTGGCTGTGCCAGAATTTTTTTTTTTATTTTTTTTTTATTTTTTTTTTATTTTTTTTTTATTTTTTTATTTGTTTAGAAATTATGAAAATTTAATAAATACGATTATTGTTGATTATTTTTTTAAATACATTTTAATTATTATAATAATCTGGTTTTACATTTTTTGATGAAATTATTTTGTGGTCGTAGGCAAAAAATATTGTACATCACTTGTGTGAAAAGTGATTTTCCACACTCGTGTGATAGTCGCACTCGGCTTACGCCTCGTGCGACAATATTTCCCACTCGTGTGAAAAATGTCACTTTCCACACTCGTAATGTAATATACTATTCTACGACACCGTCAAAATGATTTTTAACAAATAACTTTATCAAAAAAAAAAAAAATAAAATGCAAAAAAATGTTTTATTTTGTGTTAACAAACCTTAAATATACATATACTTTCGTTTGTGTTACACTTTCGTTTGTACACTTTTTCAAAAAAAACGGTTTACAATTGTTTCCTCAACTAAAAAATGCTTAAAAATCTAAAAAAGAAAACATTATAACCTCCAAACACCGTACATATTCTTGTTATCGTCAGAATTATGTAACTTTCACTTTATCCAAAGTAATCTACATTCTGTATTTCTCACTTAAAACATCGAACTGGAAATTCCAAACGTATAAAAATTTGAATAAATATATTCATCGACAGCGCGGAACCCGGGAATTACATACTATTTTTTGTTTTTACATTCTGTATCATATTTCTTATAAAATAAACAAGTTCACGTTCATGTTAGGACGAATTTTAACAGTAACGAGGCAAGTTCTTATGATGGAAAACTTTTAAATTAGAACATAACAGGCGGAAAATAACAGTAATGTGTTGGGAAAAGTTTTCCATCATAAGAACTTGCCTCGTTACTGTTAAAACTAGGCCTAACATGTACGTTACGGATAACGTAAACGTTCAATTATAGGACCCAATGAGCGTTGCGCAGTCTATAGTCTATTTTTACTATCCTATCTATATACAGATATAAGGAAAGTATAGGAATCATGATTTTTTTCGACCTCGACTTTTCGACGGATTTTTTACGTTTTGACTATTTTCGCGATGATGCGCGCGCGCGTGTGTGTGTGTGTGTGTGTGTGTGTGTGTGTGTGTGTGTGTGTGTGTGTGTGTGTGTGTGTGTGTGTGTGTGTGTGTGTGTGTGTGTGTGTGTGTGTGTGTGTGTGTGTGTGTGTGTGTGTGTGTGTGTGTGTGTGTGTGTGTGTGTGTGTGTGTGTGTGTGTGTGTGTGTGTGTGTGTGTGTGTGTGTGTGTGTGTGTGTGTGTGTGTGTGTGTGTGTGTGTGTGTGTGTGTGTGTGTGTGTGTGTGTGTGTGTGTGTGTGTGTGTGTGTGTGTGTGTGTGTGTGTGTGTGTGTGTGTGTGTGTGTGTGTGTGTGTGTGTGTGTGTGTGTGTGTGTGTGTGTGTGTGTGTGTGTGTGTGTGTGTGTGTGTGTGTGTGTGTGTGTGTGTGTGTGTGTGTGTGTGTGTGTGTGTGTGTGTGTGTGTGTGTGTGTGTGTGTGTGTGTGTGTGTGTGTGTGTGTGTGTGTGTGTGTGTGTGTGTGTGTGTGTGTGTGTGTGTGTGTGTGTGTGTGTGTGTGTGTGTGTGTGTGTGTGTTTGTGTGTGTGTTTGTGTGTGTGTGTGTGTGTGTGTATGTGTGTGTATGTGTGTGTGTGTATAACTCATGAACCGATACACAGAAAAACACCAAATTTTAGACTTAAGCTTTATTCCAGCATCTAATGAACTGATTAGATTTTGGGCAGAGTCGGAACATCTGGGGGAGTACTTTATATGTGGTCATTTTTATATTTTATGGAATATATCTGTTATTTACGTTTGGAGAAGAAAATTCTTCAAATAAAAATTACTTCTAATATAATTATCTATAAATTTTCTATACAAAATTTTCCTAAAATGGTCCGTATTCGAGAAATTTGACAAAATGTAAAAAAAAATTATTTTTCATAAAAAATTGTTCAAATAAAAGTTGTTTGTAATATAACTCTATATAATTTTTATTCCATACATAATTTTTATTTCATACATAATTTCTCTAAAATGGACCGTATAGAGATATTTGAGAAAATGTTTAAATTTCGAATTTTGAAGAAAACTCAAAAACGGATAAAGAAAAAAACATTAAATTTTAAACTTAAGGTTTATTTCGGCCTGACGTGAAATGATTGGATTTTGGACAAAGTCGGAACATCTGGGGGAGTACTTTATGGGAGGTCGTTTTTATATTTTAGAATATATCTGTTATTTATGTTTGAAGAAGAAAATTGTTTAAATAAAAGTCACTTCTAATATTATTATCTATAATTTTTGTTTTATGTCAAAATTTCCTGAATGGTCCGTATTCGAGAAATTTGACAAAATGTGCAAAATTTTGATTTTTATGAAAATTGTTAAACTAAAAGTTGTTTGCGATATCGATCCCTATAATTTTTGTTTTTACATGATTTTTCTAAAATGGACCGTAATGGAAAAGTGCTAAATTTAAATTTTTCAGTATTTTCGTTTTCAATGAATATCTATAGAAAAATGTTCCGAGGTAGATGTATGTGGACAATGTATATATTTAGTTTATCCTCTAAACATGTATAGAGATGCTGCAATAGGTTGTACAAAATAACCGGAAAAAGCCTATAATAACTAGATAGGAAAGTCATGTGTTGGACACATCAGATTTTTATGTATGAGAGAGTAATAAAACAGCATTTCTAATGCAAAACTTAGTACGGTAATTTTAAATATTTTTACAGAATAATCTAAATATTTCCTAAAATTGTAATAAATGTACCTGAGCTATTACAAGTTTTGGGTCTTTTATTGGTCCTTTATAAACATAAGCTGTACAGAACAATAGAAAAAGGTTTGGACAGGCCAAAAGCCCTGTGTATTAAAAATTACATAGCCGTATCTTAAGATTATTTTCAATAAGTACCTATTTGCCAATTGTGTTTTATTTTAATTCCAAGAATTTCTTACAATAATCGAATTATAAGTAGATAAATACCTTCCCAACAAATTTCACCGAAAATGCGATTATAGGTTTTCCATTTAGTAAGGAGGTCCAAGTTGTGTATTCCTGACAGTTTACTAAATGTCGTTTAGTTGCAACTTGCAAGGTGCAGTGTGAATTCTAGTGTGATCATGGAAAATTTGGAAGGGCCGCGTAAACGATAAAAAATCGGTCCTTTAACAGTTAATGAAAAAACATTAATATTTAATTGTTTTAAATCATTTACAGACAAACAATTATGTAAAATTGTTGATGACACAGTGGAATTAGTTAGTAGTACGCTTGGTGTTGGGAAATCTACGATTTACAGAGTTGTTAAAGAAGAGAAATGTGGCGAGTTTCAAACAGCACGTAAAGCTCCAGGAAAACCAAAATTTCAATTAGAAAATCTTTTGAAAGAAAGACTTCGAAGGAAAGTGCATGGCGTTCTTCTTTAGAAAAGAATTTCCGACAGTAGACAAAGTTCTTGCCACGGTTCGAGATGATAAGGATTACCCTGAAATGAGTCGAAGCACACTATGGAAACTTTTAAAAGAAATAGGTCTTCTCTGGAAAAAGCATTCCAGAAAGTCTCTTTTAAAGAAACAAGCGATATTGTAGTAGAGCAAGAGCCCGTGAGAGCCAGACCTTCGGAATTTTATAAAAGTTGAGAGTTCTTCTGTGTATGTCCCCAATACAGGTAAGAATGATCCCCGTCCATGAAACCTGATTAGTGGTGGCTTTGGCAGGTAACAGGTAGCAAAGGTGCATAAAATTCCACCTCACATTTATTAATTTATAAAACTCAATTTTTTTATATTTTATTCGTAATAATATTAAAACTCGCGTTGCTTATTGCCAGACACTTGATATGGTTACAACCCTCTGCCAGACACCCCTGAACTATTATAATTTGTAACTATACTTACGTTATATTATAAAAGCTAAATTTTATATATATTATTTGGACAACTATTAAATAATGTTTCCTTAATAGCCAGACAATTTTGAGGGTTATATCGTCCTGCCAGACGTATTAAATGTGAGAGGAGCATATGCAGCAACGGGTGTGAGTGAAATAGAGCGTGCAGTCTATTGCGATCTTTTACTGCGCATGTACTGTTGTTTATTCCGAATTATTTAGTAATATTTTTTCTAATTTTTTGAGAAATTTCATTGAATAAAATTATTACAGTTTGAATAAAAAATTTTTAAAATAATATTCCGTAAAATTTTATAATAAAATATCAATCATATCAAACATCTAGTAACTCAATTCATGTTATTTTTAAATTTTATAAAGTTTATTATATTCAATTCAACTGAAATTTCAAAGTCATCAAAATTTTATTGTTTATTATACGAAAGAATAATTTTTTTGTGAGTTAGAAATTACACAGAAAAATAATACAACGTTTAATATACGTTTGATGTACGTTTACTATGAGCATAACCGCGCACTACATAATACACAATGAGCAGCTGATGCGCAGTAAAAGATCGCGATGCGCTAGTTTAGTCATGATGTAATTATGGTTCCACTGACATTTAAAGTGACAGTAGATTTTTGAGTGCATTTTGTTCGTTTTGTTTACCTAAATTATATCGTTTTTTCAATTTTATAAATATATTCCTAAAGTAAGTAGATAGCATGTATCAAATATACAATCGTTTAGTTACCAATTACATACCTTTAAACTATTTTTTATGACCTGTAAACAATATTTTGAAATAAAATAAAAACAGTAAAAACGTATATGTCAAATTTATTGATGTTTTTTGTTAAAAGTTTGGTTAGAATTAATTATTATTTATAAACGTAACGTTGTTTAAAAGTCAAAGTTTAAACCCTTATACCTACATAACCCGTTTGACACAATGTTCTTAACATACCTTGTGGAAAAATAAAACATTTTAGAAAAAATTGCACTTTTTTACCTTCAGCTGTTTAGAAGTTATAAGCAGATTAATTAGGTGAAAATATAAGTGTATACTCGAGGAATAACTTCAAAAAATATTTTAACTGTCTACTAAAAGAAGTGGTACGCCTATGGAGTACGAACGCTTTATTATTTTAATACTCTCTCATACATAAAAATGTGAACTTGAAAATAATTTCCAGCGATTACTAAAGTAGACTACAATAAATTGTTCTTTAGATATGACCAGCGTCCTTTCTTATTTGGACTCCCACTATCTACTCTGTAGACTGTCTATATTAAATTAAGATTGTTTAATATATTATTCTTTCCTAAAAACAGTATTATACCGGTCAATATATAGTGTAAAATTTTTTGTCAGTTAAAATTATTATTTGTTTTTGCCTGCTGATACTGATACCTGTACAGAGTTGTACTAAACAAGCAAATATAATTTAAAATCGAAAAAAGGATTTATTTATTTTGCGAAATAGGTTCTGGTAGAACATCTACCTAATCTGCAAACTGACTTGTTGATGGTTGATCTTGTTGCCATAGTCACCACACTTTTAACCCCTTACCGCATACTGTGCCATATTTGGCACACGTTCAAAATTATTTTTTTTCCAAGTTTCCGGAGAGTTTGTACTGTCAACTCAAGTTGTTCCATATCTGGCACACTCGCTTGTTCACAGGCAGCCGCTAAATCCCCTCCACTATCGTACGCGCAAATTTGATGGACCATTTAGTGAATATCTGGCTGGTGACAGGCGATAGCTTGTTTGGGGCAAATTCAAAATAGAATATTTTTATTCTTTTGGCCTAATTTGTATGGAAAAAATCATTTTTATAAGGGAAAGTGTTTATTGTTATGACTAAAGTCGTACAAAATTTTTTTTTATATAAAAACGAGAAAAACTGTCTTTGCTTACTTGTCTCATAAAACTACAAAAATTTTGAGTCATCAGATAGTGAAAGCAATGCTTTCTTCTTCTTCTTCTTCTTCTTCTTCTTCTTCTTCTTCTGTTAGTGTTTTGGTCTCCACCCTTAAGGTATTTAGCCAGAGCAGGTATTTTAGCTTATATTGCGGGAATATTCATTAAAGAACGTCTGGAATTTTCTTTCCATCTTCCCATTGAAACATTGAAAAATCCATGTTCACTCTTTTCCATCGGTTTACTAATTTAAAAACATCAGGAGCTGGTATTCTACTAATTGGACCATAAACTTGAGAACGTGTTCTCTATCATATAATTTAATTTACTAGCTATATTCACTATATATCTTTTAAATACAAATTCAAAAAATTTTAACACACAAATACTAAACACATCAGACAATATTCATTTCACGATGACCGATTTTGATAAAGATTTTATCGGAAACATACAAACTTGACTTCCAATTCTGAGACCGCCATATCGACGTTGACACCACGGCATCAGAATCGGAAGTCTGAAAGCAATGCTTTATATAAATTTATTATATTTTAAATTTTTATTAAAATAAAAATATTAACTAAAGAGGTAATTATCGACGAAACTGACAGTGACAGCGAATATGAAATACCGCTCTCTAGATTACGACACTATAATCAAGATAAGCATAGTGATATAAATGTTCCCTCGACATCTAAATCTAATAGTGATACAAATTTACCATCGACATCGACTAGCAAGAAATACGTGTGGCACTCGGGGACCGCCTCGGTAAAACTATTGCATATCATTTTTATCAACTTATGGAATTATAATTATTTATTTTATTTATGCAGTATTTTTTTTCTTTGATATTAATTCGTTTTTTCTTTGATATTAATTCAAGTTACACTTTTTGAGCGTGGTGACCGATAAGAAAACAATTTTTTTTCTTTTATTGAATAAATAAGAAGTTAATATTGTTTAAAATATTTTTATTAATCTTACAATACATGTAGGTTATTCAGGAATTTTTATCATTAAAACTATAGGTTTATGGTAACTGAAATAAGAAACATAAGTTTGAGACTTGATATCCTCTAAATATCTGGAAAATAACGCGTCAATGGTGGTTCCATATTTTGTTGTGGATTCTTGTGGATCATTATTCATTTTCAAATTCAATTTTTCCGAAATTGTGTCTAAAAGAGATAGAATCAGTTATGAGCAGTTAGCAGCTAGTCTACATGCATACGTCTAGTCGCACGCACACAAACACCGTGCTGAAGTCTGCCGAACTGAAACGACGTTAGACGATGCACGGCTTTCAACGCCGCACCGCTGTGCCGGTCGGAGGGGGGCGGGGTGTTAGGTTTATTTTCGTTACGGAATTTCTTTTTCGATTTTTCGATATTTCGATTTTTCGATATTTTGATTTTTCGATTTTTCGATTTTTCGATTTTTCGATTTTTCGATTTTTCGATTTTTCGATTTTTCGATTTTTCGATTTTTCGATTATTCGATTTTCGATTTTCGATTTTTCGATTTTTCGATTTTTCGATTTTTCGATTTTTCGATTTTTCGATTTTTCGATTTTTCGATTTTTCGATTTTTCGATTTTTCGATTTTTCGATTTTTCGATTTTTCGATTTTTCGATTTTTCGATTTTTCGATTTTTCGATTTTTCGATTTTTCGATTTTTCGATTTTTCGATTTTTCGATTTTTCGATTTTTCGATTTTTCGATTTTTCGATTTTTCGATTTTTTGATTTTTCGATTTTTCGATTTTTCGATTTTTCGATTTTTCGATTTTTCGATTTTTCGATTTTTTGATTTTTTGATTTTTCGATTTTTCGATGGGGCTGATAAACCAGTCTTCGTTAGTTCCAAATACACATTAAAAAGGAGAGATTTATTAATGGGACACTAAGATGATGTGATTTAACGATCCAACTTCTCCACACTCGCAAAATGGGTCATCTTTAATACCAATTCGAAATAAGTGATATGTGGTTAGACAATGGCCAGTTCTCATCCGTATGATTGTGGAAAGGTACCTTCTTTCATAGCATTGTTTACTATTGAACCACGGAGTTTTGGGTATTTCAGGGACCACTTCGAAGTAAAAAGATGTTTTGTTTTCTTTTAGTGAATTCCATTGTTGATGCCATTTGTTCCAAATTTCTTGTTTAATGAAGGGTAAAAAGTTAGACTTATTGAGTTTAATATTTAAAGGAATTTTAAGGATTCTGCCTATATTCGCTAATTGGTCAGCTTTATGGTTGCCAATAATGCCGGAGTGACCTGGAATCCATGCCAAAGTGATGTGGATGTTATTCATATTAGCAAGTAAGATACCTTGTCTTGTTAGAAAGGAGCAATGATCAGTTTCTGTAGAGAATTTCATATTTCCAATTTTTTGTAAAGCAGATTTGGAGTCCGAGAAGATAACTGAGTTCAATATATTTTTTCTAAAACGATTTGCAAGGCATGGTTAATTGCAATAATTTCTGCAGTACATATTTGTGTATGTTGAGGTAGTCTGCTTGAAAACACGTAATTGAGGTCTGGAGAAAATACACCGAAGCCTGAATCATTAGAAGGTCCCACAGATCCGTCGGTGAAGATTTTTGTGTAACCGGGTGGCTCGTTTATTGTGTCAGTAAAAATGGATAATCCATAAGTGTCATCCCTAATTGATCTAAGATTTAAAATTGGAATTGAAGAGAGTTGGATGTCCAATTCAAATTCATGGCATGGCAGCAATTCATTAGAATACATATTCGGAAGGAACTCTTCCATTTGGTTCATTAAACTTAATAATACTGGAGTGTTAGTTACCTTTTTGTAAACATTTCTTTCTTTATTTAGTATTTCCAAATGTTTTAACGAATTGATAACAGGGTTTTTTTCCAATGCAAGATTTTTAAAAAAAAATTTATAACAAAGCCAGTCTCTCCTTAAGTTTAAAAGGATATCCCCGCTCTCTGCTTGCAAAGCATAAATTGGGGTTGATTTCATACAACCAGTGATGACACGTACGCTCTGATATTGTAGCCTGTCCAACTTCTTCTGAAGGTACTTCGGGCATGGAGAAATTACCTGGCATCCATTATCTATATGACTTAAGATGATAGCGTTGTGTATTATGCGAAGGATTTTTGGATCACTGCCCCACCACGTACCACAAAGAGCTCGCATGACATTTAAACCTCTGCTAATTTTTTGCTCTATGTAATTTATATGTGCATTCCATTTTAAGTGTTTATGAATGTAAATGCCTAAATATTTGAATAAATCTGACCAGTGAATGATTGTATCATTAAATTTAATTTTTGGAAGGATTAATTTAATAGGACCTTTTGAAAAAAGGAGAGCCGATGATTTAGTTATAGACAAGTTGAAATTGTGCTAATCGAGCCAGTCTTTAAAAGCAATCAAGAAAGAGTTTATTTCTATAATAATATTGAAGACATTCTCTCCACTAACCAAAATTACAATGTCATCCGCGTATTGGATTAATTTAAAGGCTTTTGGTATAATATTGATTAAAGATAATATACAGGGTGTTAAAAAAAAAGTGTCACAAAATGAAATGGTGAATAGTATGACCCAAAATAAGCAGAAAAGTCTTAATAAATATATTACCGCAAATTAACGGTTTCGGACATACGGACCATTTTGTGTTTATAACAATTTTTTATTAATATAAAAAAATTATATTTATAAACAATCAATAACAACATAGAGTTAAATGAGATGTTCAATGTGCCCTCCCTCCATTTCAATGCATTGCCATTTGCACGACCGTACATAAAATGCATGTCAGCTAATTCAATATTAGTGTAAACAGGCATAACGAAAATTCATAAAATTATTCATCCCACAACAAAATAATAACTGCAAATAGTATCTATAAAAAAACATCGGTAGACTCCGATAAGAAAAGCAAGTTTTTGAGAATGAAAAAAGATAATCAAAAAATGATACAAAACACAAAACACTCCGTATCTCTGAAACCATTCATTTGCGGACATATGTTTATTAAGACTTTTCTGCATATTTTGGCCCATACTACCCCCCGTTTTATTTTGTGACACTTTTTTTTTAACACCCTGTATAGAGATTAAACAAAATGGGGCTAAGGGGAGATCCCTGAGGAAGTCCTTGATTGGAGGTTCGTGGTCCATGACTTTGACCACAGTTATCTGAGACTGAAATGGATCTGTTATTCAGAAATGCATAGATAAGGTTCCATAGCTCTATTGAAATGCCAATATTGGCTAATTTGGAGTATAGAATATATATATTTACACTATCATAGGATGCCGAAATATCAAGGAATAGACCAACAGTATAATTATTTGATGTCAAGCCTATTTGGACTTGAGTGATTAAGTAAGATATTGATTCTGTGCAGCCTTTTCCTCGTCTAAATCCTAGTTGTAAGGGATGTAAGATTTTCTTGATTTCCAAATACCATTCTATTTTATTTTTGATAAGTGATTCTAGAAGTTTTCCAACGCAGGATGTTAAAGCTATAGGTCTATAATTATTTGGACATGATTTATCTTTCCCAGATTTTACAAATGGCAAGATCAAAGATTGTTTCCATTGTTGGGGAATAGATTCACTTTTGAGACAGTTATTGTAGAATTGTAACAGGCAAACGGCACCCAAGTTAGGTAAGTTTTTTACCATTGAGTAGGAAATATTATCTTAGCCAGGAGAAGAATCTTTTTTAATTGATAATGTATACTTAAATTCATTATATGTAAAGGCAGGTTCTATGTCATTAGGGATTTTGATAGAAGCAGCAGGGGAAGCAGAATTCGGTGTTATGATTTTTAGTATATCTTTAGCTAGTAGCGAAGATGGCATAAGGCTGGAAGTATTAGTTTTCTGACCTGCTACTGAATTTACTTTATTCTGTAGTGCCTACTGTTGCACTAATTACTACCTTTCACCTTAATCATAGTTTCCGCAAATTTATAACCTCCAATCTTTGTGGCAGTCGTGGATGGATAAATATTAAGCTCACTTCACCGTGGCTCCCTGGTTGCCGGGAGAGAGGATATTGAAAATAAAACAAGAAATTATTATGACATTTTTTTGATTTTACAATTATATACATGACATGTCATTAATTTCTATTTTACAATAATTATACTTCTGTAAATATATCTTCAAACTGCTTAAATATTTTATTGATGGGATAAACAAATAAAGTTCCCACAATTCCATATCGTTTTTAAGGATGAATCGCGATTTAGTGTTCCGCAAAACTCCCTGAAGCCTATTTTTATTTTTTGTTTTCAAAAGTTTTCTAGACCATGCAACAAGTTTTTTGACCGTGATATAGTTTTCTACAGTTGGGATGTCTTTAAAATTTTTAATGGCCGTTACTCTTTTTTTAATTATGTCATCACATGAGTTATCCCACCATGGTATCTGGTATTTGTTTTTACTATTGCCTTTTAAATTTGGAATTGTGGGCAATGGAATGGTACATGGACCCATACCAATTTTACACATTGTAAGAGTGTTCATTATTTTTAAAATGGATACAAAACTTATTACAAGTTTCTGTACCGATTTCGTGGATTTTTCCGCAGATTTTGCATTTTGCATTGCTGCGGCATTGCTTAATATTATGACCATATAAGAGGTATTGTTGGCATTGAAGAACAGGGCTTATATAAGGAGTTACTTTCATTGGTAGGCCATATATAGTTATTTCTTTTGGTATAATTTTTCCAGAGAATGTTACAAAAATCGTTCCAGTTGGAATATAATTTGGTTCCTGTATTTCTTCAACTACTCGTCTGTTAAGTCTTTTAACATTTAGGGGCTTGCAAAAAGCCAGTTAAGTATTTATGGCATCTTGTATTTCGTCATCGGTAAGAGATTTTAGAACATGTCTGACAATACCTTTGCAGGACACATTATGTGAAGGGATAAAAACTTCGTAACCAACTGAATCCCAGTCCTCATCATTAATAAATTTATTTGCAGCACTATAATTTAAAAAGGTGGCTCCAATGCGATTTTTTCCTTTGCGGGTAATCTTAATAATTTCTTTAAGTTTAAGGTTGAACACAGTTTTGGCTATGTTAAGGATATGAAGGTTACCAATATTCTTGTCTTTTCCTTGTACATAGACTTCAAACGGGCCTACGTCGGTATTTGAGTACAAGACTTTTTGTTTCGTTAGGTGATTGGGATTGGGGATATCAGGCGGTTCTCCAGGCGGCTGCCTAGGCGGCTTATCAACCGCCATTTTCGGCTGGCGCTGTCTTGCTTCTTAGGTTGTGCGCGATTACTTTCGGTGGGAACTGGGAAACTATCAACTGCAACGGATTCGGAAGGGGTAAAATGAAGCTAATTGAACAAGAGTTCACTAAAGCTTTTTGTAATTAAGCAGAAAATTACGAAAATTACTAACAAACGATGTGATTACTACGTCTGTCAGTATGACTTACTCAATTGACTTACCCCTTACAAACAAACGAGATCAAAAAAATTTGTAGGAATTGTAGGTTATGTTATTTCTTCTATTTTAGTTTGAGAATGTTTTTTGGCCTAACATTCAACATTAGTGCGTTTGGTAGCGAATTATTAGATCGGCATCTGGGAAAAATTCATATAGGTATGTATATAAACTTGTTTTTACATGTATTTGGTGTTAATTTTTACCTGCAAGCATTTAGAACATTCTCAGAATATGAGGTACATGTTGGGTATATGACTTTTAGTATCTTCTAAGAATGTCCTGTTATAGGACGTGCTCAGTATATACTTTTTGGAATATACTTTTAAGGTGCGTACTCAGTATATACTTTCTAGAATATACTTTCAAAGTATATTCTAGGTATGTTCTAAGAACATTCTAAAAGGATATACTAAAAAGAACTTAAACAGAACGTTCTTGGTATATTCATAGAACATTGATGTTATGTAGGTTTGTTTTTTACGACTAACACATAAGTACTAGGACTTTACAACATCGTTGCTCAAAGAATTTTTCATTATGTGTATGGGAGAGACGATCCTTAATGTTAGGACGCTCGAATCGCTCTGCCGGCTTTTTATGTTTTTATGAAAGACACATATAATTACGTCACTCCGATCAGTTTCGCGCGCGAGATACCTTAGTTTGGTCACGTATGCGCCTGTAAATAACCGTTGAAGATGAACACCTTGCTTTTTGAGAACAGGACCGTCTTTTGTATGTTTTAAAATTTTTTATTTTAGAACATTAGTATTGTTGACAATGTCCGGATAATTATTCGATTACCATAGGATAGTTCTTAGAATATTCAGATATTTTCAATAAATCTAAAAAATAAAAACATTTACAATTTGTGTATTATTTTTATTGTCTATAATAGTTGATAAAAAAAATTATAATAATATATATAAATTGCAAGAGATATTTATCTAATTTTGTCACCATTTGTTGAGTTTTGAAGGAGCATCATATAAGAATAAGACGTTTTTAGAAACTGAAAAATAAAAAAAAATAGTTAAAATATTTATTATATGCTAGATGTTGAACAGTTCTACGAACTCACTCAGGGCAGGTTACAAAGGTGTAATAAACCTTTAAACTTAAGCTTTATTTAACATTAAACTTTGACATACATTAGCATAATGATAAATAAAAATAAATAAATAAATAAATAAATAGACACCAGTTAGAACATACTATAAAATAACAAACAGGTATAAAAAAGGGATAACGGTTTTTATTTTAATAAGGATAATTTCCAGACCGTAGCAGAATTTTACATAAATAAAAATCTTCCTTGGTGTATTCTGTCATAAATTTTATTTAATATCGTTAGCACCACGCTACATATGTTTCGGAAAATTTTGTTTCCATCTTCGGCTGCAGTCAAAATTTAAAAACATTAAAAAAAAAACACATGGGGACGATTACAAACCGTTTAAAATTTTTAAAATATCAGAAAGCCCATCTTTTTGTTTCAATGTGTGAAGGTGTATTCGAAATATTTCGATTGACGATTTTAATGCTCTAACGGCCGATTCCACCGTTGTGTTAAACGGAGATTAAAATGATATTGTTAATGTAAAACTGTCATTTTAAACTTCGTTTAACACAACGGTGGAATCGGTCCTAAGTAAGCAGCTTTTCCTCGCCTCAATGAAACTAACGCAAAATTACGAAGTCCCTTGTGGTGACTTTAAATATCAAATTTTTACTACCTAGAATCTTTTTTAGGGGAAACTCAAATTTGGCACAGTGAGCCTTTTAGATATTTTTTATTATTTATATAATTTCTTTTCAGAGGAGTATTCCTCATTGGCAAGGACATGTTACAAACCTATAATAATCATAAATTAAAGAATAAATACATTAGAAAAGCATTACAAATATTCTGTCCTCTAGTCTACAATTAAAAGTAATTGAATCAAAAACTCACACTTTGATTTTTACTATCGCTATGTATAATTTTAATAGTAAATCTTTCTTAACCTATAATATTTATACTCACCGTATGAAATAACATATAATCAAATGATCCCATAGGTAGAGCTTGAAACCTTATTGGTTTTCGACTTCTTCTTATAATCATCATCAGATTTTTTTGCATTTTTGTACTTGCCTTTAACCAGTTTGATTCGTACACCGTATTAGCTAAAGATGTACTCTAAAAATAATGAAAGAGGTATAAAAAATAGAATAAAATCCCATAAACACTTCAAGTAGGTATTAACATTGATTCATAATATTTTACTAGGGGTCCTATTATACAACTGATATTTTCAGCTGATGATCTAACCAACAAATCTTGATTTTTTTTTATTGTCAGATAGCTTCACATACGCTGCTAAATTCTTCCAGGATTTCCTCATGTGTGGTCCTGATCTACTTCAACGCTTTGTCCTTTTTATTCAAGAATCAAGAAACAACAGGAATTAAAAAAAACCACATAATTAACTATCGTTTTTTTTTCGGTAGTGTTACCTGGTGTTACAATTTAAAAATTTAAAACTTCAAGTGTTCAAGTTTAATATTAATAAGCAGTTTCGATGCATTCATGCAGTAAAACATTATTTTACTTACTTCATCCATAAGTCTTTGACCACCATGACACAAAAAAAATAATGTCACAACATTTCCAATTAGAAATAAAGTTGCTCCGAATGGTTTATTCTAAAATAAATATTAATAATAATAAAAAAAATACTCAAATTACTTTACATAACAAAAACTGTGCCTGCACCTTTGACAATTTTTATTTGAGGGTGAATAAAATATTTGGCAAATAAAAAGTTGTACAAAAACAGCTAGAGTTATAAATTTCAAAACAAATATTTTATTTTTAAAGTTTTTTTATTGAAGTACAAATACATTTAAATGGATATTCAAGACAACTCTGGACTAAAGCCTATACTAGGCATACACGCAATTTGATGTAATGACTAGTGATGCCGCGAGACAAGAGTCTCGTCTCGTAGGGCGAGAGAAAACTGTTCTCTCGTCTCGACGAGAAGGCGCTTCTTTCGCTCGAGAGAGCCTTTTTCTCGTCCCGTCTCGTCTCGTTTCTTTCGTGATAAAACAATATCAAATTTAAATTTAAAAAAGACGAAACATGAAAAAACGGTAAAATTTGTAAGACAAAAACAAATAATTTTTTAAGTAATTTGCGCATTAGTACCCAAATTTGGCAATAAGAAACAGTTATGTATTTCTGTCTGTCCGTCTGTCACAGTCGTTTTACAATTGAAATTTGAAGTAATAAGTGTTACAGATTAGGCGTTAACTAAAAACGAAAATACTTGTAAGTTAGTTGGGGAAGGGGGGAAGAGGCTAAATTGGAAGTTAGAATTTTTCTAATGCAATCCTGCGATGTCAAATAAAAGCATTTTGTAGTATGTTTTCAAAATGCAAGAAGATAGAGAGAAAACAAAAACGACGTGAAATTAGAGAAACATTATGATATTTTTATTATAATGAGATGCACTTTACTTGAGACGTAAAATAGAGTGCGTTACTATCTTTCAATTTTCTAATGGAAATTATAATCATGTAATACCTCATTTGAAAGATATTTTGATTATATTTACGCTCAAGCCAACAATTTTATTTTTTTTTTTATACAAAAATTACATTCTTGATAATCCTCGTGTGCCGCAATAATCCGAGAAATGTTAGATAATGTTAGAAGAGAATTTTTAATAAGCTTTTTTTGCCAAGAAATTATAAAAAATTTAATACGTCAAGTGGTTTTTAAATCACCTTTGATATTCTTAATTTATTTATTTTAGTAAATATAAGAAGCATTTCCTTAGTAATAAACAATAATTGTTAATACGAGAGTTATCAAGAATGTACCTTATTCGTAAAGGCCCAGAACATGTCTGTACAAGAACAAAGTACCATCTACAAAAAAATTGCCATTTGTGCAGTGTTAAATCCCTCTAACAGTAAAAATAACTAAAATTTATAAAAGATACTGACATTTACTCTGTAGGGGAGAACGTTGAAATGGTGGTCAGTTAAGCCAGATCGCACATAAAACAGAAAATACAGCGTTGTGGTCAAATGTAAATAGTGTAGCCTCAACAATCCACTAGACTGTGGTATACCACTTAAATTAAAATAGTACACAACAAAAGAGAAGTAAGATCTGAAACAATGTCATAACATTGACCACTATTCCCCCACTCTGCGGTTAATACCTGTCAGCCAATTTTCAATGCTTTTTAAATGGGGATTACATATTTTTAGAAAATAATGAAACAGTAGTTGCTAGAAAAGTATAGTAAGGTATTTTATTGTAGGCAATAATGAAAAAACAAGTGACAACTTAAAAAACGATATAAACAATAATAAAAATCAAATAATAATAATAATAATACAATAGATGATAAAGAGGTATGGAAAAGTTTCACTTTCGTAGACAAACATCGCACTTGTAGTTTTCAGCAGTGTCCCAACCGCTACATAACTCCATAAACCCAATGGCCGCACACTATACAGCGGTACCACAACTCACCATCTTTCCCAAATTCCTCGCAAATGAGACATATTTTATTGCTTTGTTCGCTGTCCATGTCATCCACTTCATCATCCGGACACAGCGTTTTTTCATCTATATTTTCTTCATCTGATGAATCGCTTTGCAACAATTTTTTCTTGAACTCCTTCTTTTTAAACGTCGCCTTTGGTTTATTTCCTTTTTCTGTTCTTCTTTTTCGTCTTTTTTGTTTCCTTTCTCTATCTTTTCTTTATTTTTCTTCGCCTGTTCTTCAAGCAGCGTCTTTAAAGGACTCTCGGTTAATATCTGCAAATGTTGTTTAGCTCGAGTGACTGATCTTTTATTAGCAGGACTGGCAGAAGCGACTGGTAGAAGGGACTGGCAAAAGGGACTGAGAAAAGATTGTAAAACTTTGAAGCAGGTATAGATTTCAGAATATTATCTGGTTTCTTAAAATCTTTGGAGGTGGAAGGTTGCGCCTCAATAAGGTTACTTATAGGAACAGGGTGTGGTTTTGGAGAACTATTTATTGTAGGACCAAGAGAATCCAAAGCAGTAGTTTTTTTTTGGCCCCAACGGTGTCAGTTTTCTGTCGGATTGCCCTGCATCCAGACTTAATGTTGATGAGCCCTCATTGATAGAATCATCAACAGAATTATCGACATCATTACCCATCTCTATTTCTTCGGTATCGTTCCGGTTGTTAAGAGTACATGCTGCTAGGAAGTCTTCATCGGTGAATATATTGGGATTTACTGGATGTATTCCACTTGCTTGAAAGCCGGAAATTCCGGCAGCCATCGTGGCAATTCTTGAATAGGCTTTATTGAAAAGTTCTGCTAAATCGTAAGAGGTTGTTTTTAACAATGCCTTTGACTTCATATAAAGGTCACATTCTCTGCGGAAAGCAGCTTTTAGTGTCCCATATAGGGTAACATCAAGGGGCTGCATTCTGTATGATGCATGAGGTGGTAGAGACAACATGCAGATGCCATTTTCTCTACATAAGTTATAAGTTTGCAATGTGATATGGCTACTATGATTATCTAATACTAATAAAACAGCATTTAGAATATGTTATAAAGTGTTCAATCCACTCGTAAAATAACTGTTCATTTGACCAGCTATTGGGCGAATATTTATAAACAGCACTTGAAGGTCCACCCTTTGCCAAAAGCGGAGACATCCTCTTCCGAGGAAAGATAAAAAATTGAGGTATATAGCTCCCAGCTGCATTCATGCAGCAGATAACTGTAACGGTCTTGCCTCTTTCCCAGCTTGTTACAGAACCAATACGTTTTTTTCCTTTGGTTGCGACAATGGTACCAGGATCTTGAACGGTCGATATCCCAGTTTCGTCGACATTGTATATTTGGTTTGGCAGATATTGAGTTTTAGACATTACTCCTTTCAAATTTTTGTAGAATTTTGCTACCTCTTCTCGATTAAAGGCGGTTATCCTATTAATGCTGGTTGCTTTCGGCTTTCGAACACTTATCGTAGGATTCCTCCTTAAAAACGCATAAAACCAGTCCTTTCCTGCCATTTTGGATAAATGGCTAAAATTGTGCTTTATATTGTTACTGGTTACATATTCATAAGCAATTCGTCGGACTTGCTGGGGGCTAACACCATAAAATAGATCTGACAGATATTTTATATGGTTAGCTAGAACGGCTTCTTCCTCCAAAGATAATGTAGTTTGTCTCCCCATACGTGGAGCGGTTGTAAACGGAATATGGAATTTTTTGCTTGCCGATCAATTTGACTGTCCTTCGATAAATTGCAAGGCATTTTGAAGTTGCTCGGGGGTCCACTTAGCTTTGTTTCCTTTTTGTAGGCATCTGTAACAAATAAAACACATTGATTTAAAATTAAAAATATACACCCGACTTAGTCATAGGAAGGCCTGTGGGGTAATACCGGTCACGACTGGTATTACCCCAACCGTTTTGACCAGCATTCCCCGAAAGCAATCCGACGACATAAACCTAACCTAAAATTATTTCTCTTTATTTAAGCGACTGTAAAAGCAGGATCTAAACGACAAGATGCGTTTTAAGACATTCCTTACAATTTCGTGCAAAAAAATAACTTATTTGGGTACTTACGTTGGTTTAAGTTCGTCAGAATATTACAAGAAATCCTGGCAATAGCTTGACCACAACAACAGATGTCTTAGACTGGAGCCTTGAAAGTGAAACCCGGTGAATTTAACTTGTACCACTGCATAATAGATGGCGCCACATAGTTTGGGCGACTACGTTTGTAGCGGAAAATTACTAGTGACAGGAATTATCCACCCCACTGGGATTCCCCCACTCTCCCCTACTACCCAAAATGTTAATTATCCATTGTATACTATTGTAGAAAACAGCATTTATAAAGTATTATACCTCCGGTAATGATCCTGTGAGGTTGAAGCGGCAAATAAAAAAAGAATTTAACCTACTTTATAAATTTATTTAATGTAATTTCTGAAAAAACATAAAACCTAAATCTGATTACATGAACGTAAAAATATAGAAATTATCTTTCAAATGAGGTATCACATGACCCTACTTTCAATTAGAAAATTTAAAGCTAGTAACTCTCTCTATCTTACGTGTCTCAAGTAAAGTGCATTTTGTTATAACAAAAATATATTATCTCTTGAGTTTTACCTCGTTTTTGTTTTGTCATTATCCATTTTCATTTAGAAGTTAAAATAGAAGAGGGACAATTTTCGTCCTCACTGTATATAATACATTCGTTTGTATTACCTTTTCTTTGACAGATTTTTGAAAAAACACTTAAAAATTTTGCAACTTATCTTTAAAAGTATTTTCAACCGATTGATTAAATATAAGAAATGATTGTATAAATTTTAAATAAATGAAATAAGAAATATTTCACTATTTATAAAATTCTAATAACACAAGTATCATTTGTAACCACTTCATATATATAGAATTGGTGTGTTATAGTTAATTTTTTGACTATCTCGAAATCAAATATGTTAAAATTTTGAGTTACGATAAGCAATTGAAAATTTCAATTAAGCAAAGAGAAAATTGTTCGAGAGCCCGAGAGAGCTCGAGAGAAACGAGAAATTCTCGTCGAGAGATGACTCTCTCGTATCGTCTCGTCTCGAATCTGTTTTCGAGGGAAAATGTCTCTCTCGTCTCGATTGAAATGAGACAAAACGAGACGAGAGACGAGAATCACTTGTCTCGCGGCATCACTAGTAATGACAATATATTTAGATCATGTTTGAATACATGTACAAAATTTATAATAGCATACTTATAAAATTCCCATCTAAAATTTAGACTGAGATGAGCACAAATTAAAAAGATGGTTAAATGATGAAGAAACTTGATAGAGAAAATTATCAGTATATTAGTACACATAATGTAATTTGACAAATTACCTTTATTCCATAATTATGACTTACATTACTAATAATTTGATTTCCAATACATCCCAAAATTAGAGCAGCAATGAGAGAAACATGACCTAGAGTTTTTTTCACCAGAAAGTTCAAATCGTCTCCAATTCTGTTAAAAAAAAACTTATTGTTACCAATAGAGATACATTTTAATGGATTTATCTAACAGTATATTAGAATACAATAAATACTATCTAACTACAAGTGGCACACAACATGGGAAACTTAATTCGTCGGCCTAATGTGAAAATTGCATAAGTCCAATTTTTCACAATATTGGTTTTTAGCTCCATCTGTTAGAAAAGCAGCGTATCTATACATCCAAATAAAAAAACTATGCAAAAAGTATTTAGATGGCGCTAGAAACAACAGTATGAAATGCAGACGACACTAAAAACCGCGGAAACCTCGGAACATCCGGCCAACGCTTTGAAGGACATAACTAACGATAGCTCTGGAACATTAACTAGTGATTCTGTAGAATTAAACAAGACAATAAAACGGTTCAAAGAAAAAGATCAAGACAATCAAACTGATACAAAGAGCGCGGAAAATGAAAAGTGTTTTGCAGAAGAAAACGAGGAACTGCAGTCAGCTCTAACAGAATTACAAAAAGAAATTCATATGACACAAAACATTTTAGACATAGGGAATAACAATGATTTGTCATCTAGCTTTCTCAACAATGCAATAATATCCGGCATAGAGCAAACGGATATTATTACAAACTATGATAGTTTTATTTTTGCAATACCTTAGGACTTTCTATGAGGACCATATCAGCATGGATAAAAGATGAAATGTCTAGCCCAACCAAAAGTGAAGAACAGAAACGTGACAAAAATATTAAAAAAAAACGTTTTGATGAAGAAAGGATAAATTTGAAAAAATTCTTTGAAGAACTGCCTAAACTTGAATCACACTATTATCGCAAATCGTCAACAAAATTATCAAAACCAAATCGGAGCTTTATTTACTTTATAGAGATAATTGGTGTGTAGAACATAATGTAGCTCCCTTATCCATTGCCACATTCTCAAACATGTTTGAAGATCTGAATCTTGCATTGTTTTTGCCAAAGAAAGACGAATACGATGTCTGCGTAGGCTACAAGACCAAAAACGTAGAGGAATCTGTCTAAAGGGAACACATTATCAAGAAAGAAGAAGCACGGGAAGCAAAAGCAGAAGACAAAAATTCCAAAAATAGTGTATTTACGATGGACTTCCAGTCCGTACTGTTGTACCCGAAATAGAACGTATTAGCTCTGTATTATCGAATGAAGCTTATTGTACACAATTTTACAGTCTTTGATTTGCATTCTAAAGATGGCTATTGTTTTCTCTGGCACGAAGGTCAAGGGGAGCTCAGTGCAAACTCTTTTTCATCAATAATTTGTAACTTCTTGATTAATAATGTAATTCCCCATCTTGAGCCAATGCAACAAATAATATTATATAGTGACGGATGTAGCGCTCAAAATCGTAATTGCACTTTAAGCAACGCCTTGTTGAATCTTGCTCTCGAAAAACATGTTTGGTATCATCCAGAAATATTTAGAAAAAGGTCACACCCAAATGGAGTGTGACTCGATGCAATTACACGGTAGAACCATTAATTTGCCAGCTGATTATGTCTCCCTATGTAAATTGGCTCGAAAAAATCCTAGACCGTATGAGGTGAGCTATTTGGATTATACTTTTTTCAAAGACTTTACTAAACTTAATTTAATAAAATCGATTAAACCTGGATTTAAAGTTGGTGATCCAACTGTCAACAATCTTAGAGCTCTGAAGTATAATCCAGATGGTAAAATCGAGTTTAAGGTTGAACATTCCGAGGAGTTTCAAGATATGCCTATGAGATTAAAACCAAATTTAAATTATATATCAATTGACTCTCTTCCCTTATTGTACAAAGAACAATTGAAAATTAAAAAAGAAAAGTTTAAACATCTTATGTTTTTGAAAAAGTCTCTTGCCAAAAATTATCATGATTTTTATGACAATCTAAGACATGAATAACTTATTAACTATAAGACTTAACCATTTGATTATTTTTTAATATTATAAGTTATGTACTATTATCTTCCAAGTTCTTTAATGTTGTTTTATTAGTAGTTATTTTCGATTTAATAAAAATAATGCCTTAGGTAGGTAAATACTAGCGTTGTTTTATTATGTGAAATTTGCATAAGTCCATCTTTGTACTGGATATAAAAATGAATTTTGCATAACTCCTTTATTTTTCAACAGGTAACTATTATAAAAAAAATCAATACTTGATAGCAGTTCTCTAATGTTTTTTAAATCCAAATTCCACTTTCACCCAAATTACATTATTTTTAAAGAAATAAATTAGTTTTTTTGCTCTCCTGTAAAATTTAGGCAATTTTCAAATTAGGCCGAGGATATCGACTCTAATTTGAAGCTGCAGCTAGAGCCAATAGCTGGACCGAGAAGACGATAGAGTTTTCATTGATAGTGTCATTGCAAAATCAGGCAGCAACCGTTTTACAGTTACTTCCCCAAGAGGAACACAGTTATTCATCTTTCGTCCAAGCTTTGAAGACAAGATATGGCCAGCAGCATTTAAAACAGATATTCCAAAGTCAGTTAAAAGTTTGTAGTCAGAAACATAATGAGAGTCTACAAGAATTCGAGGCCGACATTAAAAGATTGCTGCATCTGGCCTATCCACAGGCACCTAAAGATTTCTTAGAACAAATCGGCATGCAAGCATTCATTGATGGGCTACAGGACGTGGAAATGCAGTAGGCTCTTTGGTTACAACACCACAAGATGTTAAGTGAGACACTTATTGCAGCCCAGGAATACGAAGCAGCAAAAAGTATATCAAGAAAGTGAAGAGGTCACTACTAATACTATCCCTCAACCTACCCTCTCACAAATCTTAAATATCCTGCAAAGTATGCAACGAAATAGCCGAAACGAAAGCAGAAGATGCTTCAATTGTGGAAGAATCGGACACCTTTAAAAAACTTGTCGAAGCAGGGCTTGTTCTATAAATCGAGAATCGGAGAATGATACCAGAAATTCACCTTGATCAACTTCCCGAAGCCCGTCACGAGGTACATCAAGAAATAATTACAGCATATATGCCTCCCGGAGAAAGAGAAGCTGATCACCCACATCTAGATGGCTTTTTAGCAATAGTCAGGGAAACGAATGAAGGTTGACAGTACGGAGCAGGCGTCGGCTCTAACAGAGAGCCCCAAAATTCGCACTTACACATTAAATGAAAACGTACAAAATCTATTGGTCAAGGGGTATATCGATAACCGAGGAGGCACCTTCGTCCTTGGTACTGGTGCAACTAAGTCTTTCATTCGAACAGGGATCCTGCCTCGAAAACCACGATCAACTCGAAAAAGCTTAGTTCTGGAAACAGCTACAGGGCACACTACTCCTGTTCTAGGCGAGATATCAGCAACGGTACAAATTGGTAATGTCCTGATAGGTTTCTGGTGGCCGATATTAAGGATCAGTGTGTCCTAGGTATGGACATTATGCAAAATAAGTTTAGCAGTAGGTACTCTAATTGTTAAAACTATATAATCCAACAGAACGCTCAATATTTGTCATAAGTTATGTATTAAATCTAATTATCATTTAAGTTAAGTGCGTAGGAAAACATCATCAAAGGATTTTGTAAAAAGTCCAGAACAACAACCGAAGTGTATAAACTGCTTAATGGAACATCCTGCTAACTACAGATGATGTGAGTTAGCTAAAACCTTTCAGATAAGGAAGGATAACACCACTAAACCTTAAACAATGGCGAGGCAGAAAAGATCCATAAACGCTTTTCCTACTGTCAGAAATGAAATAACATATTCTCAGGTAACAAACTCACAACACCAACCAATTCAAAAGTCACAACCAGCCATGAATCCCACGCCACAAATTGCACAGCATACTGCATAGTCAACCAGCTTAGCAGAAAGTACTACTATCCTTAATAACCAGAATAGATTCACTCTCTGACAGGCTCCAGAAGCTAGAAGAATTAAACAAACCCCAAACATATAACAAAACCACCAATGGACAAAAGAGATATTAGAATAGCTACTTGGAATGTCAATGGTATTCTCCAAAACCAAACTGATATCCAAGTTTTCTTGGACGTACAAAAAATAGATATATGTCTGCTTTCTGAGACCCACCTTACAACAGAGTCATACATTAAATTAACTTCTATCACACTATCCATCCAACAAATGCAGCAAGAGGAGGAAGTGCGTTAATTATTAAAAATAACATTTCCCACTATGAAGAACCAGGCATCCAAGAACAAGAAAATCAGGTAACCATTAGCACCATTAACATTAAGGGGGTAAAATTACAATAACTGCAATCTATTGCCCACCTAGATACAACCAGAAAAAAGAAAATTATCTAAATGTACTCAAAAAACTAGGTAACAAATTTATAATCGCTGGAGATTATAACTCCAAAAACACCAAGTGGGGTTCAAGATTAACCACAGTCAAAGGAAAAGAATTGCATTGAGCTGCATCAGAACTTGGTTGTACATACCAATCTTCTGAAAAACCCACCTATTGGCCCACCGACCCAAATAAGATTCCAGACCTTCTGGACTTCTATATTCTGAAAAAAATTTCACCAAACTATACGCAAGTAGAAGAAAACTTTGATATGGATTCAGACCATGCTGCAGTAATCCTTACTCTAAGTGATAATGTTATTTAAAAAGAAGCCAAACCGACCCTAGGAAATCGGAAAACTAATTGAGAAGGTTTTCAAGAGGACTTAAATACTATTCAACTGACCATAACACTAAAAACGAAAAATCAGCTAGATGAAGAACTGGAAAGGTTTATAGTTGAAATCCAGCAAGCTGCATGGAGGAACACACCAAAAGTAAGAAGATTAACAGCTGGAGAAACTATCCTGTCGAGATAAGAGAACTGGTAGCAGAAAAAAGAAAACTAAGAAAGAAATGGCAGATTACAAGATCACTAGAAGATAAAAATATATTTAGTAGGGCTACCCAAAGACTGAGAAGAAAAACCCTAAATCACAAAGAAGAATCCTTCAACAGATACCTAGTAGGGCTAACAGATGATAAAGAAACTGATTATTTACTCTGGAAGGCAACTAAAAAGATAAACAATTTGTGTAAACACTGTCCTCCAATCAGAATAGTAGATAACAAATGGGCAAGAGACAATCAACAAAAAGCTGATATTTTCGCTGACCACCTACAAAAGACGTTCCAATTAGATGAATATCAAGACACTCCTAATGAGACCATCCATAATATGGAACAACTTGAAATTAAGCTAGTTACTCCCAATGAAGTTATGAAAGAAATTCAGACGAACATCAACTTACAGGAAGCCCCAGAATATGACCTGGAGAAATATTAAAGAAACTACCACGGAAGGCTATTGTTAAATTGACAAACCTCATAAATGCAGCATTTCGCCTTAAATATACACCTGATGCGTGGAAAACGGCTGAAGTTATCGTAATTCCTAAGGCAGGAAAACCTCTGAATTAAGTGTCATCATATAGACCTATATCATTGTTACCGATAATATCTAAGTTATTTGAAAAACTACTACTAAAACGACTAAAACCAATAATTGAAAATAAAAATCTGATCCCTTCGCACCAATTTGGTTTTAGAAACAAACACTCGACAATAGATCAAGTACACAGGATAGCCGATATCATCGAAAAAGATTACGAAGAAAAATATATATGCTCAGCTATATTTCTTGACGTAGCCCAAGAGCATTTGACAAGGTTTGGCACGATGGCCTAATACAGAAACTTGAAAAAATGCTCCCTAGACAATATGTTGAAATTCTACAATCATATCTAACAGGAAGAATGTTTAGAGTAAAGCAAGACGAGGCATACTCCGAAATGAAAGAAATTAAAGCAGGTGTCCCACAAGGCAGTGTGCTAGGACCGGTTCTTTACTTATTATACACCAGCGATATCCCTCAACAACAATCTATTAAAATAGCAACATTTTTACCAAGAGTAATGGATATTCCTTAAGGACTCCAGGATTCTATGGCTAGTGACAGTGCTGCCCCATTTTTTAGTAGTATATTAGTGATTACATAATATTGTTACATAAGCCTTTCACTCTTCAATCCTGATGTTTAGTGTATCTATACACCAGGTATTTGATACAAATTAAGTCCAAGTTCTTATTTATTTTAACTAATTATCAACTTTCATTTATTATATTATTAATTTTTTAAACTACTTACCCAATAATATATCTATGATAAAGGACAATCTCTCTGATATTACTTTGTGAATCCTTGTGTTCAAAAAATTCATGTATTTTGCTCTTAAGATGAATTAAGTGATAAATTAAAATATCCGCCGCTTCGAAACAAGTACAATAAATTAAGGCTCCAGGAACCAATGCCAACACACCGGCAAAAATTTGCAAAATGTAAATTATCTTCACCATAAACGGTGATACTTTTACTGGTAGTTGAAATGGTGTCATAGTTCCGCACAGTTTGTATTCGTTCTTTATTTTACTGCAATCAGATTCTAACTGTGAAACTAAGCCATAAGAAAAAACACCACACAAGGTATAAACCATCATTACTTTGGAAAACAAACTCAGTTGTCTTATTCGCTTGTCTATTCCTGAGGGTTTGCCAAATTTTTCGAAATTGCTTATATTGATAAATAAAGCTGCCCATCGTTTGGACTGATGAGCGAATAGTTGCAAGGATAAATTTACACCAATTCCAGAAGCTACTATAACAAAGTTTTCGCTGATATCGTCTCCGGTGTGATCTGAAAAATAAATGTGTCAAATTTTATGAAAAAAATCATTCCAACAAGATTCTTTAATTGTGAAGTTTAGTAAAGTCTAAAATGTGTAAGTAGAATCTGCTGCACACTACTGATAACTTGTTGTACTGCAATTAGTTAGAAATATAACTAATAATAATTTATTCAACCAATCAAATTAAAATACAATTTAACCCTTAAACCGAAATACCGATCTCTCAGACTTTTACTATAGTTTTATTTTGCGTTGTGGCAAAGTCACTTCGCCTAGAGATATCCCTTCCATAGTACCTTCATACCATTCAGTTGAGTATATTTTGGCGGTATGAGAATTTAGTTTCCAGCCGCCTGTTCTGGATAAAGTATTGTTTCTTAAAAACTTGCCGGTACTGCAGACCGGATGTTTCTGTTTGCAATCTAAAATTAGAAGGTATGTTTCTGTTAGTGTACAGTTTTATATTTCTGTATAAATTATTTCCTTTCAAGGTATGGAAAAACACATTTATTTATTTTTCCTACGACCACTTAAGAAAGTGACACATATCACACTATATAGACCTATGGAAAGTGCCCTATATCACACGCGTATGAATAAGAATTTACTTTCCACCCAAGTGAGAATATGCTACTTTCCGCAGTAGCTGTCAGAAAATGTCAAACACATAATTTCTATTTTGATCTATGTAATGTCCATATTAATACTAAAATCGATATGATTGTTAAATTATTGTAAATTAGATCCTAGATATTTATCTTTAACAATTATTTTTAAAATAATTTTAAAATAACTAAGATATATTTGCTTTTTATTCTGGTTAAACACATAAGCGATTAGATCAATCAATTACCGTAAGGCCTGTTAGCTCAGTTGGTTAGAGCATCAACTTTGCAATTTGAGACCGTCCAACGACCGCGATCGAATCCTGGCTGTGCCAGATTTTTTTTTTTATTTGTTTGGAAATTATGAAAATTTAATAAATACGATTATTGTTGATTATTTTTTTAAATACATTTTAATTATTATAATAATCTGGTTTTACATTTTTTGATGAAATTATTTTGTGGTCGTAGGAAAAATATTGTACATCACTTGTGTGGAAAGTGACATTTTTCACACGAGTGGGAAATATTGTCGCACGAGGCGTAAGCCGAGTGCGACTATCACACGAGTGTGGAAAATCACTTTTCACACAAGTGATGTACAATATTTTTCCTACGACCACAAAATAATGTAATATACTATTTTTTTTTTTTATAAATTTATAATGGACATTTCAAGCACAAGTAAAGGCAATCCTGCTAAAGCATACCGAAATGAGAGAGTACGTGCGTGCGATAAAGATTTCGAAGAAAAAGTTATGAAATGGTATATGGAAAGTGATAGTGAATTCGAAGATGTTGACGATTCTGATAGTGATCCAGATTATATTATGACAGATAAGAGCGATGAAGAAATTGAAGAAGAGACAAATACTAAAAACAATCAGAGAAATAAAACACTTAGTGAAAATACCTCGGAAAATAGTGATCAGGAGTGCGACCTTTTGGAAACAAACCAAGAAATCGTTGCCATGGATAACAATGATGACGTAGGGAACGTGCAATTTTTCATCGAAAAAAATAACAAAAAAGATTTTCTATGGAGTAAGCAACCACCACCTGCAACCAGAAGAGTACCAAGTCATAATATAATTAGACAGATGCCTGGACTGACGCGAAAGGCTAATAATTTTGGCAATCCAACTATACCTGAAATCTGAAAGTGCCTGTTTGACCAACAAATGGTTGATAAAATAGTTTTATACACAAATGAGAAGCTATCATCTGTAAGAAATAAGCTCAAACCAGAAAGTAATGTTTCGAACTACCGAAATACCGACACAATGGAAATCAATGCTCTTATTGGCTTACTTATGTATACCTCTATTTTCAAATCTGGCCACGAAAATATGGTTTCACTTTTCTCTAAAGATCTATATTTAGAGCAACAATGTCTGTTAAATGATTTGAAATACTAAACACCTGTCTTCGGTTCGACGATGCCACGACACGTGAAGAAAGAAAAAAAATGGATCGTGCTGCTGCAATAGGACTTTTCATCACATTTTTTTTTGTGCGCATGCGTTAGTATCAGCCATCTTTTTCGTGCTGTTTTTTGTACACAAGCATGTTAAAATGTCCACGTAAAAAAATATAATCGATAAATATTAATTTTAAGTGTATTCGTTTAAAAAATGGGATAAAAAAAGTAAAATAATAAAAGTGTCTTAATTGAAAAATCAATTTTTGCAAATAATTAATTATGTATTCTTTACGGAAAGGAAAACTAAACGGTATTATTATGAGTATGTAAAAGTGACACACGGTATAAATTATTATTTTATAAAAATACATATTAAAACATGTTCAAAATAAGCATTATGAGTGAAAAAATGTGGTCGAAGTGACAAAGGTTTTCGATCGATTGATGGATGATGTTACTAAAGATACATATATTTGTTCACTACATTTCCATGGAGAAAGTGGTTCAACAGAAGAAAATCCTTGTCTGGTATTACACAATATTTTTAACCGACTTCAAAAAAGGAGGAGGTTCTCAATTCGTCGCGATATTTTATTTTTTTTTTATGTATGTTCAGCGATAATTCTTTAACACGGTGTCCGATTTCAATAATTTTTTTTTGTTAGAAAGAGGGTACTTCAGGGGTGGTTCCATATAAATTTGGTTAAGATGTGGTGATGGCATCTACACGTTTTTGAAGTAGGTTTTTTTTAATTTTTAATTTCTAATACTTGTTTAATATTAAATACTACTTCGGTACGCACAGTAATATTGTTACGCAGCACCCTGCAATAGCCTGCAGCTATCATAGGAAACGTACAGATAGAAAAAGAAGTGGAATGTTACTCATCACTCTACAGTCTGCTGCGGTCGTCATAAGTAAAAGTACAAGTAAAAGAATATTCCAGAAATGTCCAGAAATGTCATTACCCGTCAAGAACATTCTAGATGACAAGTCGAGAAGGTCAAAAAAGCTATATAAGTTGACGACCTGACGTCAGAGTTTTAGTTTTATGATAGACGTTATACGTCAATGTTATCAGTTGTAAAGTTATTGTCAAAGTTGAATTATAGTTATTGTAAAGTTCAGTTGAAATAAATTGTGATACCAAAAACCAGCGTAACATTGGTGACAGCGGAGGAATCTAAACTAAAAGTTCACGGTAAATACCAGATCTACCGAGTACGAAGCAGAAATGGACACTTCAGGCCCACCAGCATGGTTTTTGAAGATGGAAGAGGAGAGAGTAAGGCGAAAAGAGGAAAAGGAACGGCGTAGGAAGGAAGAAGAGGAGGGAAATGGAAAGGCGAGAAGAGGAGAAAGAGAGACACAGGATGGATGAAGAAAAAGAGAAGAAAGAGAGGCGTAGACAAGAAGCGGAAGAAATTATGAATGGTTTGCTGCAAATTCAAGAGACCTTCAAACAAGAGGTTAGTCAGCTTAAAATTAGAATAGATCTGCCAGAGCAACAACAAGAGCATCTATAAGCTAATTTAGAGAAACAGCAAGAGAATTTGAAAGCTAATTTAAAACAACAAGAACAGGCTAGACTAGAGTTAGAAAGGCAAATTAGAGCCGAAATGGCTGAGTTAGAAAAAAGAATTTACAGCCAAGCTTCATTAAACAGCATTGAAGCTGCAAACACTACTACCTCGTCTTCATCCATAACCGAACCAAGCCGCATTCGAATCCCAGTTTCACAAAACTATACTAGCAAGACCCTGAAACCACCCACGTTTGACGGTCAGACAACATGGGAATTATATCGACTCCAATTTGAAGCTGCAGCAAGAACCAATGGATAGACCGAGAAAGAGATGGCGGCTTCATTATTGGTGTCACTGCGAGGTCAGGCAGCAACCGTTTTACAGTTACTTCCTCAAGAGGAACCCAGTTATTCATCTCTCGTCCAAGCTTTGGAGACAAGATATGGCCAGCAGCATTTGCAACGGGTATTCCAAAGCCAGCTAAAGGTTCGTAGTCAGAAACATAATTAGAGTCTACAGGAATTCGAGGCTGATATAAGAAGGTTGATTCATCTGGCCTATCCACGGGTGCCGAAAGATTTCCAAGAATACAAGCATTCATTGATGGACTACAAGATGCGGAAATGCAGCAAGTCCTTTGTTTGCAATATCACAAGACACTGAAGGAGAAACTGATTGCAGCCCAGGAATATGAAGCGGTAAAACTCATATCCAGATCTTCTTGCGCAAAAATGAGAGAAATTAAATCCCAGGAAAGTGAGGAGACCCATACTAATGCTATTCCCCAACCTACTCTCTCGCAAATAATAAATATCCTGCAAAATATACAACGAAATAACCAAAATAAGAACAGAAGATGCTTCAATTGCGGAAGAATCGGGCACCTTCAAAGAACTTGTAGAAGCAGAGCTCGTTCTATAAATAGAGAATCAGGGAATGAAGTCGGAAAATCACAAAGATCAATCTTCCGAAGCCCGTCATGAAGTCCAACAAGAAATAGTCCCAGCAGCCATGCGTCTTGAAATAGCCAATCACCCACACCGAGCCGGTTTTCTAGGAATAATCAGGAAGTAGAGCATCGTAGAGTCCATCTGTATAGCAATGCAGACATTCTCTCCAGGCGACCCTGTTTAGAACGAGAATGCCAGTACAGTAAGGGACTCGGAGAACAGGAGGAACCAGTTGATAAAGTTACCCTTCGGGCAACTACTATCAAGCTAGAGGGCGGCGAAGAAGAAATCACCCTTAAGAGTCTGAGACAGGGACAGAAGAAAGACAATGACTTAAAGGTTGTCCGAGAATGGCTGAAAAATAAAATCACACCTACTTGGCAAGAGATAGCCAAATACAGTAGAACTATAAAAGGCTACTGGACCCAGTGGGATTCCCTGTATCTTCACCATGGCGTATTGCACCGGAAGTGGGAGAGCCCCGATGGAGTACATGTAGTCCGCCAAGTGATACTGCCGAGGTCACAGGTGAGAAATGTATTGGAGAAGCTTCATAGCAACCGTTCAGGAGGACACTTTGATACTAAGAGGACACTGACACGAGTTCGGGAAAGATTTTATTGGGTCAACTGCCGACGAGATGTAGTGGATTGGTGTAAAAGATGTGATGTATGCAATGATAGGACAAAGGTCTATGGATTCGCTCGTCAATGTTTGAAAGTTAATAGCGATAAGGTAAAAGCTAGAATCGACATGCATGCCAAAGGGACACATTTTAAGAGAGGCGATCCAGTATGGCTGTACAATCCCAAGCGCCGACAAGGACTTTGTCAGAAGCTGCAACGTAACTGGGAAGGTGTAACCTTCCAAATCGGTTAAAACTACTAAATTAATGAAAAATGAAAAGATAAGCAAATTACGCATACCCGGTGATATGTGATCATTTTTCAGGATACTCGCGGCTAAGCTTCAGTGGAGACGGGTGTGGTCCACAAAAAATAATATGAATGTTAATGTAGGCGCCAGATAAATTTACACAAGTATCTAAGAGGTCCTTATCGACCATAACTTACCAAAAGGTCAATAACTTAAAATACACCAACTCGAGTACGTAAATGAAACTATTATACTTAATACAAGCTATTTATTTAAGAGCTATTAAACATGTTTAAAAAAAATGAACATATATCTAGGACTAAGTCCAAGGCAACGACTGAAATTCGTAATACCGAACCTAAATAAAAAAAAAGAATAAACAAACCTATAAATTCATCCAAATTCCATGTGTGAATTGAGCCAAAATATATTAACAGTAGCGGTAGCAATTAAGAAATAGCAAGTAAAGCAAGTATGATTATTATACATTATACCTAATAATAGCAATAATGCAATAGTAACAAAGTCACAAATAACTAATGGTTATTTTGCTGGTCTTAAGGCGAAAAGAAAAGAAAAGGGAACCGATAATAAAGAAAAATAATAACGATTCTACACCGCTTGAGCTCAGGCGCATGTGCGTTAGATCCTAAAAGGCAAAAATTTTGTTTAATGATTTCGCTCCTTAGAGACCGCTAACAAGTAAATATGTATCATTAAAAGCTAGCCATAAGCAGAAATCGTAACAATAGGCGAAAAAAGCTGTACAAGCAATGACATAAAAAAAATATTAATAAGAGAAAAAAAAATTAATAAATAACTTGCGTGCATCCAAAACGAAACCAGCATCAAGTGGAGGCTGATCCAGAACTTACCCAACAGATCAAAGTAAGCGTATATATAAATAAAATAAAAATATACTAATAACTAAAAAAAAATAAGCGTTCCTTGTCTACAGCGAAAAACTAGACCATTCTCGCTAATCAAATAGATCATTAAAAATAATCACAAGAAACAAAGAAATATTTTAAATCTGGCAACATCGCAAATTCGACAAAATTTTATGTCGCATAAAAAAAACTAAAATTTCATGCCAAACATTTAAAAAAAAAACACTGTATAAATATAAAAAAAATACACGTTACTTACCCTGGCCAAGGGGTTTCTTTATTCAAATGGCTTCAGCGGCAAATTTGTTGATATCACCTCTTTTTATTATTTAGCGGTTAAAGGCCTAATTCTATCACTAAAATAAAGAAAAAGCTTGGTAACTAATTGGACTTTGAGATGCAAGGTTTTAAGCAAATCACTATCAAAACGAGTCTCCAATTATTTAAACCACAAAAGAAATTATCTTATTTTTTTGCAGGAATAAAACAAAATTAATTTTACCGTTCATACTCTATATTATGAAAAGAACAATGAGCGGCTTAAAAATGAACATAGCTAAATGAAGTGTTACATACCTGATTAAGGGTGAAATATCTATCAGAAAGCTCCACGTGCAATGTAAAAAAAATCCTTCTTCAAACGAAGCAGTCCAGAAAATCTCTATCAACCAAATAACTCTCTCAAAAGTACTTGAGATTCTCCTACAATTGGTACTCGGAAAACTGAACCCCCTTCTCGGGATGGTAGCACTATTACCACGAAATTCCAGTAGCACCCTTACAATTAAACACACGAGGCAGCTTCTTTAAAAGACAGAACAAAAGTGACCAGGAAATCACAGTTTAGCCATATTCGCAGGAAAATTTATTTACAGAATCCATCAGTAGATGGAGCCATGGCGAGATATCGCAAAGAAACAAAAATAATCGGGAAATTAAGGGAAAAACATACAAATAATGTAATATAAACTAACCTTATACAAGGGAAAAAGTTTAGTAGTTGCTAAAGCAATCTATCAGGCCGAAATACTCCCTACAAACATGTAGAAAAATCGGAAATTTTAAAATTAAAACTGGCAGCGTCGCATTCTTGCCAAAAGAACACCGGATCTATTAATTAGCGCGAGAATTAAAACTGAATGGATCGTGACATTCTTAATTCCTACTATACAGATAGATTAACTTATAAAAACAATAAATAATAACCAAGCCGGGCATCAAATAACAATAACTATAATAGAAAGACAGCCCTTCATTCGCAATAGTCTTACTTTTCTGAAAATATTAATTTTCATACGAAATATACAATAAAGTTTGCAAAGAAGGTCAAAACTGAGCAATGTATAGGTGTAGAGGTGGGACAACTAAAATAAAAATTAACGAGTTAAAATGAAACAATGAAGAAAATATGATTTAAATATTTTCAAAAACGAAACGATAAATTTGACACGTTACAAAGGCCTCTACACCGTCAGCAAGAAAATCAACGACCTGATCTACCGCATTCAGTTGTCAACGAGAAGTAAACCCAAGGTAGTTCACATTGAGAAGTTAGCGCCATACCACAGCTTATACAATACAGCTAAAACACTCTCTTGGCGGCAACGGTTTGCGTCGATTTCGTCGCGCATCGCTTAAGCTCCGCCTTCGAAGGGAAAAGACGGTTTTGGGTTCAGAAGCGTACTTAGGTAAGGTGTTGAGTCGTGCGTATAATTTCGTTGATTGTATAATTTCGTGGAGCCTATAATTTCGTTGATTTTGTTTGAGTTAAAGGTACTGTTATTATTTTGGTGACTCTTTAGCTGTGAGTAGAATGAGTTTGTGCAGTCAAAAGCTGTTTTAATAAGGGTTATACCTGCAAGAAAACATTCTTTAGTTTTTCCAAGGACCCAAACCGATAAGTACTACATTATAAGAAATTTTCATTGTTAAAAATATAATTTATACAGGGTGTCTCATTAGTGCGTTATTGTTCATTATTTTGTTGTAGACACGCAAGAAAGTTTTAAATAAAAGTTATATGGATTTGAAAAATACCTACATGTTTTAAAAATATCTTTGGATATACAGGGTGTCACGTTTTTGCCTGGAAAATTAAAATGTATGTTTTTTAAATGGAACACCTTGTATTTTATTTTATGATGAAATTATTAACACCCTAAATTATTGTAAAGACGAATTGCTACAGAAAAATTTTATCAGGTATGTGTGTGGTTACCTTTTAATAAAAGCCTTGCGGGTCCACTCCTGCGATACCTGTCTTAAATATAACAAAGATCACGTTGAATTAGACGATTTTTCTTTTTATTGCTTTTAAAAGGCATATGATAACGCCAATTCAGATACATTTGGAAAAGATATTTTAAAATAATTTTGAAGAATTGGCTACAAAAAATAACATTTGTACCACACTTTTAGAATTAATTAACCCAATACCCTTTAGTCATCCATGCTAACGTTTTCCAAAAGAATAACTTATTTTATTGTATGTTTAATCTCAATAACTAAAAAATATACTGACAAGTAGTTTGACAGAATTGTCATTTATTTAAAATTTTAAAAATAATAGCAGTCGGTTGATCAAAATATGAACGGTGATTGGCGAATTTATTTTTTTTTGCAGTGTTCTCACTACCTATAATGGATATGAAATATATTCGTTCAATTGAAGACAATATCATACTTTTTCGTTTTGTAATTTGTGCATGGATATTAGCTAATCTACGCACATACTACAAAACGAAAAATTATGTTATTGCGTTCAACTACGAATATATTTCATATCCATTTTAGGTAGTGAGAACACTTTAACAAAATTAAATCTACAAATCACAGTTCATATTTTGGTCACCCAACTCCTATTATTTAAAATTTTTTAAATAAGTGACAATTCTGTTAAACTAATTGTCAATATATATTTTAGTTATTGATATTAAATATACATTAAAATTTTTGTGTAGACTCGATAAATAATAGCATTTTTGTTTTTATTATGTCCACATTTAAAAAAAATTAATTTTAATCAAACTACATGATACTAATTTAATTACGAGTATTAAAACTAAAGTCCTGAAAGTTTCGGTGAAGATGAGGACAGAACATCTGCCTTCTATGCGAAAAGCCCGGGATCGAATCTTGGCCGAGGACTAATTAATTTTTCATGTTTATTTTATTTTATAAATTAGTCAACTTCGTAAATTATTTTAAAATTAATTATTTTGTCTAAATAACCTAAAATAATTTTTTAAATTTGTAGATTTTCGTTAGTGGGTCGTAGAAAAAATATACTCACCATATCGAGTGGATTGTTCATATCACAATCAGACGATTGAGTACTCCGCCTACGACGTCGTGCTCAAACTTCGTCTTTGTGTGATATGGCTATCATATCCACCCTTGTTGAATAAATTACAATTTATTTGTTTTCTTGGTTTAAGTTTTACATCAGAAATAAGAACTAAATTAATTTACTTTTCAAGTTTTCTTGTAAAAATCGATATTACTTTCTCCAAGTACAAATTTAGTACCTACCTAAAATAAGTATTAATTATGTAATATCGTGTAATATTGTAATTCAAATTTCACATTACTATAAAGTTTCAAAATTCCCTACTTCGGTATGGTCAGATAAAAATTGAATATATTATATTAATAAAAACTGTCAAAGTATTACTTCTACAAATCTGTATTTCAATTAATAAGAATACATCTAAATATAACCAATATTGTTAAAATAAAAGCACAAATTCTTTATAATTCCAAAATACCATAGAGTTCCCAGACCTCAGTCGAAGCATTCGTTTATCTAGGTATAAACCCTTTGCGCGAAGAGTAACACTTGCCAGAGACACGGGGTACCACTTGATTTGCATCCACGAGCGTGACACATTTCTTTAACAATTGAAGCCCTTGGTGTAAAAAGGATCCAAGTCACAATTTGTCGTGAAGTGACTGTTTTAGCTCAAAACATTTGTTAACGAGGATTTTACTAGCCACATACAAATTATTTTACCTCTAATCCGAAAGATGTGCTATTTTTCGTAATATTTATATTTAAATAATTTTTTAATTATATTTGACAGATTTAAAACAAATTAAAAATTTAATTTCCCAAAACTTACTTAACATGGCATGTAACCAACCTTATTACGTCAAGGTTTTCAATTTTTTCAATAATAAAAAAATTGCTTAATCCGGGCCCGACTTTTCCCTTTAATCTAACAGAGATAGCACGATTCCGCCTTGCTTGGTTCTCGACCGCCAGATCAAAGACGCCGACACGGAGTTGTGGAGCTGTATTGTATAAGCTGTGGCCATACCGTGGTTCAGATCCTCTCTGTTGGCTCCAATCAGATCCCAGTAGTCAGTTATTTGGGGCGAATAACTAGAGAGGAGAGAGCACTGTTACGCAGCACCCTGCAGTAGCCTGCGGCTATCATAGGAAATGTACAGATAGAAAAAGAAGTGGAATGTTACTCATCACTCTACAGTGTGCTGCGGTCGTCATAAGTAAAAGTACAAGTAAAAGAATATTCAAGAAATGTCCAGAAATGTCATTACCCGTTTATTATGCGCACTCACAGTCCGCCGCCATCGCCGGATCACAAACATTTCACGCCAGTCCCGAAAGGTTAAATGCTCTAAAATGTTTTACGGACTGACGTTAAAATCATTAATAAGATTAGCGTATGAATAGGCGATAACAAATGGATTGAGTGTTCCAAGAAAACGGCAAAATGAAAAGATGGCTGGAAGCAATTGGTTTTCAAGATTTATGCATCGTCACCAAAGACTTTCAATTAGAAAGCCAGTAGCTACGAGTTTAGATAGGATGACAAGTTTTAACAAAGAGACAGTCAAAGTATTTCAAGAAAAGTTGGAATCTGTCATGACCCGCTATTTGTTTAACGCTTTTCAAATTTTTAACTTGGATGAGGTAAGATTTACTCGGTTAGGAAATTATTTAAGTTATTAATCATTGTCCATTCTTCAGACTGAAATAACTACGGTTCAAAAATTGTGGGAAAAAAAGGGGAACATCAAGTAGGTCAAGCAACTTCAAGAAAAAGAGCGGAATTGATTATTCCAGTAGGGATTATTTGTGCAAATGGTAACGCCCTACCCCCTGTTTGGATTTTTCCTCGTCATCGGTTTAATCCAGCCAGAATGATAAAAAGAATTACAGACACTGGTCCACTAGGTTTAGCTTATCCAAGTGGTTGGACGACCTGTGAAAACTTTTTAAAAGTTCTAAGTCATTTTGTTAAAAATGTCAATTGTTCTACTGATAATAAGGTTTTCTGATTATGGATAATCCTTGGAAGCTATTGATTTTTGTAGAAGCAACGGAATAATTATTTTAACATTACCACCACACACATCAAACAAATGTCAGCCGTTGGATAGAACAGTTTTCGGTCCCTTCAAGACCTTTTTTTAATCAGTCTGCAAATACCTGAAAGTTGTCTCGCCCGGGAAACACATTAAAAATGTACGATCTTCCGCTTATGTGCTTACAGTCATGGGATCGAGCAGCTAACCCTGTAAACATAAAATCTGGTTTCCGTTGTTCAGGGATTGTTCCATTTGACCGCAACGTGTTTTCTGAGGACTTTTTGTGTTCAGCCGTTACGGATCGGCCAATTATACAAGATGCTGATGAATCTACAGTGTCAGCCAATCTTGAGTTAACATTAAATACCTCTACATTAGTAACCTCACTTGCTAATGAATCTATTGTGTCAAACAACCCTGATTTAACATTACATGCCTCTACATTAAGAAGCACACTTCATGACGAAAGGTCCACCCCACGTGATGACAAACAAAAAAACATAGTCAAAAAGAAGGTCATTTTTCTTGATTTCTCAATCCAACCGTTTTAAATTTACTGATGAATTTTTCAAAGATGTGGTACTTATTCTGCCAAAACCCATCAAAGATTCATAGGCCCAGATATGATGGAATGATCTAATTTAATGTAGATTTATCAGAATACAGTTTACAGTAGGTTTGTACAAATCTACAATTAATTTAATTATTTTGGGTGAAAGAATTGTTTTTCTTACATAAGGGAACAGTTGGTTGTGAATGACGTTTAATATTTTAGTTATTGTTTTATACAAAAGGCTGTAGACTGAATAGAATAAGTTATTTCTTTAATAAATCTGATTTATAACATTGCTAAATGAAATTTTATTTTTAAATATATGATATCCATTGTCTTCTATGGCATGTCCATACTCTCCTAATATCAAGTACATATTGGATAAAATGCACCATTGTATAAAAATCAATGCCAAAAAAAAATCACTCTAGTAAACTTACAATTTACATTGGAAATGTTCCTTAATGCCTACGGATCTATATTAACTGTAATTCGTTGTTTGAACATCCAAAATAAGCTCTCCAAAAATTTTAACGTCAAAAGTATCCATTGTCTCCTCAGTCTCCCCTACTTATTGTTCAATAATTTGTTACATACTGTTTACTAATCTTTGACTTGTCATATTACTTTTGGTAGTTGTTATTAAAGGATTAAAGTATATTCTTTTGAGATCACAACCAAGTTATCACAAATATAGTGTACTTTGAAGCTTCTGAATTAAACTCCCCTTAGGCATTGTATAGACATTGTATTTTAATCTAATTAAAAAAATAACTCACCTCTTATGGACATTACCAGATCATATAAACTTCCAAATGTAAATACTGTTCCATAAAAAAGCTGTAACAAGATACTTATAAAATGCGAGATAATGATATCGGATTTACTGAACGAATTTGGATAAAAGTAACATAAATTTAATATTTTAAGAATAATATAAAAAGGTTTATTCTTAACGATGTTATAGTATTGGACTTCCATAATGATATGGACGTTTAAACTTTTTTATTAAAATACACATTTATTCAGTGATTTTAATCGTTTAAGCTAATATGTAGGAATAAATATTTCATTTCTATGATCAAAGAATAAAAAATGTTACATACTGTAATTTTATTACAAATCAGACTTTATTTTATGGGAATATGAGCATATTCGAATGGTCTCTTATTATTTAAAAAGTAAAAGCTATCTATATATTTTAAATTATAATATAATAATAGCAAGAAACTGAAAATTTACTTTAATGTATTGTGGAATGGATTTAATAAATGTATTTAATCAAGGACTGTTTAATAAGTTTTCATACAAAATTAATTAAACTTGTTACATCAATTTTTGCAATACATCAAGATCGACAATTAAAATATTGCTATATACAAGTGACATCAATTATTAACTAACTAACCTATGCTCGAAGTAACTAACTAACTAATATAGTACAGGGCTAAATGATCAAAATCGACCGGAATAGCGGACATTTTTAGGACAGCAGATATCGAGATGCGGTTTTCTGCATTGTGTTCAGGAAGGTCCCAGGAAAAAAGTATATATCGTCTGGTTTAGCCATTTTTTAAAAAATGCTTTCTGGGCCGGAAAATATATTTTCCAATTGCATCATTACTTGCACCATGACTGGAAACTCGAAAAAATCTCTCTCTCGGAAATCGTTACTCGGGGGGTTTTCGGGGCTGTTGAACTCGATTCTGGTATTAGAATTACCCGGGGGTGCACATGAGTGGTTCTGTGGGGGTTGCGCGGGGGGGTGAATTGGGGAGAAATGGCAGCGTGCATGAAAATCGCTCCAAACTGGTTACCCTAGGGTTTTTGAGGATGCCGAATTCAATTCTGGCATTGGAATTACCTGGGGGTGGCTCTGCGGGGGTATCCAGGGGGTCATTCTAGGGGGAAAATTGCATAGTCCATGGGAAGCGCTCGAAACTCGTTACTCAAGGGTTTTCGGGGATGCCGAATTCAATTCTTGCGATTGAGCTCGTCCAAAGCAGTTCGAGCAAAAATGTATGCTGAAGCCACCAATTATAAAAAAAGTCGATCTTGCACGCATAATCCCAACTGCCAATTCGTTAACCGAGCATATCAAGCGTGTCTATTTCCAAGTACAGGTGTGGTATGGTTTACAAGGTCAAAACGAGACCTTAGATCCGTTGGAATGGGGGTAAGAATTGGTGGATGGAAAGCTCAGCCCTGTCACCATGAAAATTTCTTGTTCTTGTGAAACCAACTGTGGCACGTGGTGCGGGTGCCGCCGAAGTAGGTTGGTGTGCTCACTTGCATGCAAGCATTGCGATGGCAACAGCTCAAACCAAAAAGGCACTTCCAATGTGGCCGAGATTAGTGACGAGGAAAAAGATGAAAAAGGGGAAGAAGATGAAGAAGAGTTTGAACAAGATGTTTAGTATTTAAGTTAAAAATTTAAGTTTATAATGAATAATTCAACATTAATAAAAACTCCTATTTGTTATTTGAATAAAGTATTGTTTCATAATTTTTTATTTTTCACTTTCTCCTTTACCATTTCCAACAGAGCTACCCCCGAGCGCCCCGGGGAAATCTAATGCTAGAATTGAATTCGGCATCCCCGAAAACCCCCCGAGTAACGAGTTTGGAGCGCTTCCCATGAACTACGCAATTCCCCCCCCCCTCCAGAATGGCCCCTCGGATATCCCCGCAGAGCCGTCCCGAGCGCCCCCGGGTAATTCCAATGCCAGAATTGAATTTGGCATCTCCTAAAATCTCCGATTAACGAGTTTGGAGCGATTTTCATGCACGCTGCCAATACACCACTTGCGCACCCCCCACAGAGCCACCCTTGATCACCCCTGGGTAATTCTAATGCCAGAATCAAGTTCGGCAGTCCCGAAAACCCCCGAAAACCTCCCGAGTAACGATTTCCGAGCGATTTTTCTGAGTTCCAGTCGTTCCTATAATGATGCAAGAAATGAGGCAATTGGAAAATGAATTTTACGACCCAAAAGGCATTTTTAAAAAAATGGCTAGAACACACGATATAGACTTTTTCCTGGGACCTTCCTGAATACAAAGCAGAAAACCGCATCTCGATATCTGCTGTCCCTAAAAATTTTTGCTATTTTTCCTAACTTCCCTGGACCAATAAGGGAAGGTGTTACTAAGATATTTACTAACTTTTGCAAAGGGATTTTCTTCTGCCCATCTGCCTACATATGGAAATTTCCTAAATTAAATTTCCCTTTAGTGAGTAAGTTATTAATATAACAGTAGATGTGTAAACTTAGGTTTTCAAAATGTACTGGGTAATCTAACTGTTTCTATTAAAACTACCCTGTATAAAAAATTTGTACTGTATAATATTGTATTGTCAAAATACCATAATATTGTGTATTTTTTAAAATATGCTTCTCTGACGTTACAGTAAAACTAGTGAGATTTTGGAAAAACTATGTACCATCATAAGGCAAGAATCACAACACTCAAAGAAGACTGGGATACTTACAAATCTCACTTCAGAGAATACAAAAAATCGTCAGATAAAACAGAGAGATGCATGGATATCCTACTGCGAAGAAATCGAAGATTTCCTGCAGGCAGCGAGACTTCAAAAACTCTCTCAAAAGATCCACACCGAAGCATTGGTGCGCTAATCAAAGACGATGGCACGGAAACTGCCAACCTCGAAGATAGCATCAAACTTCTGCTGTCAACACACTTCCCTGACTCGGTCATCACAGACGTGGCGGACTGGGCAGAGGAAGAATACAATCCATCTGTCTATGATTGGCAAACTGCCAAACACATTGCAGACGATGAAAAAATTAGATAGGCGATATCCAGCTTCTTTCCATTTATATCGCCAGGACCTGACGGTATCTATCCAGCTCTACTTCAGTGGGGTCTGGAAGAACTCACACCGCACCTGGTGGGTATTTTTATATCCTCGTTGGTTCTGAGGTATATCCCCAAAAAATAAAGAGAGGTAAAAGTGGTATTTATGCGCAAACCTGAAAGGATGGGTTACACTGTCCCAAAAACATACTGACCAATTGGTCTGACATCGTTTTCCATTAAGACATTGGAAAGGCTATGCGAAAGGTACATAAGGGATACGGTGATTACAACAACTCCACTTCACCCAAACCAAAATGGTTACACCCCAGGCAGATCTACTAATTCAGCCCTTCATCTAGTTGCTGGACGGATAGAAAGATCCCTGGACAATAAGGAGTCTACCTTGGGTGTTTTCATAGATATAGAAGGTGCTTTTGATAAAACCACCTTCCCAAAGATAATACACTTACTAACTAACAGGAATGTTCCACAATGGTTAGTGTGTGGATACATAACATGCTCTCAAAGCGAGCAGTAAACATAAGTGTAGAAGATGTAAATATAAGAGGCATGGTTGCGAGGGGATGTGTACAGGAGGGGCGCTATCACCTCTACTGTGGAATATGGTCCTCGACACCCTCATCAGCCGGCTCAATAATGAAAGTCACTACACAATAACATGTGCAGATGACTTGGTCATTCTGCAAACAGGAAATTTTGAGAACATACTCTGCGAAAGAATGCACCCAGACAGCACAAGTCAATCCATTGGATGTCCATCGGAAGTCCATTCATAGACATATCGGCTGTCCAAAGGACGTCCAGCACTTTGCCGAAGGACGTCCAATGGACATCCACTGGACTATACAAATGTCCCACTCCTGGACGTCCATTTGGACTCCATGAAAGGTCCATATATGGACACTTTTTGTATTGATTTTGGACAATTTATGGACATCTAACGGACATCACCATCTACATTAATATGAAATAAAATAATTGCAACTATACTTATTTTTATTGTCATAAATAATATCAAGCATGTATTAGTTTTATACGCACTCCTTCCTGTTGACCTTCTCAGCCTTTTCTTAAGGCTTGTTTCGCTTACTTTTTAAGCAACACCATTGTCACTCTCAGCAGCAGCTAAAAAAAGGCATTACATTTTATACGAATATTGAGTCTTAAATCAATCGATTAATAAACGCCTGATCAGGCAAAAGTGATAGTTAAAAATGTAAAATTTTTGGATAAAATGTTATTAGCTAATATGAAAATATGCATTGACTTATGTACTTTACCCCTATACTTACATATAAACAAAAAACTGCTCATTGTTTCTTTAAATTACCATTTTACTTTCATACCATCATATTACGTGAATTCTTTCGTGAGGGTATTAGAAATTATGGAAACAAACCATCTTTTTATAAGTTCGTCCTTGTCCCTGGTTTTGGTAACTGCTGAATCCAAAATTGCAATAAAAATATGTATTTGTGAACAGTAAAGAGAAATAACTTATGAAACCACTTTCAATACATTATTTCTTAAACGTTACAGAACGATTCTATTTTATTTAATAAAAGTAAAACTAACGTCTCATGCAGTACAAATAGAAACTTTTCTTCTGCTTTGAAAGTTTTCTTACCTCTTAGTTACAATAATAATTGTGTTGATATCATCTCGAATTTGCAGCATATTAGTTAGCTTTTAGTAAAGCCATTTTCTTAAATAGGTAGGTAGATACATCGTTTGACAAAAAGTCTAAAAGAAAGGGATTCTTTGAATGTAAATCGAAAACAAAGTTTAAAACATAATTGATAGGTTATATTAGTTTAAAACAAACGATTTGCTTTTTAATTTTTAGATTTTTAAATGATTTAATGTTAATTATACTTATTTTCTTACCAGATAAACATCTATGATCTATGTGCTACGCTACATATTGGCTGTGTTTTCTTCTTAACCTCTTTCTTCTTTTCTTCTTCCAGTCTGGCCTGAGTGGCCTTTTACTTTTCCATCTTGTCAACAGAGGCGAGTGGAGATGAAAATTAATTTATTTATTTTAATTAAAACGTAGTAAATAATTAAATTATACAAGAAGAATTATAATAATTTATTATAAGTTAGTCATTTTTATAGTGTCCATCATGGACATTTTTTGGACATCCATTGGACTTCTGAATGGGTATATCCATTGGATAACGGAAAACGGATGTCCAATGAATATTCATATGAAGTTCATGGACATCCAGGACATTATTTGGACAAAATATGGACGTCCAATGGACATTGTGTGCTGTCTGGGCAAGTAGCTCTAAAAATTATAGAACAGTGATGCAAGGACCATTTACTGTTTATCAATGCTAGGAAGACAGAAATGGTCCTTTTCACACGGAAAAGGATGAAAATGGTATTAAAACCTCCAGAACTCCTAAACACAAAACTAAACTTTGCAACAGAGGTTAACCTTGGTCTCACCTTTGACAGCAAGTTAACATGGAACTCGCATTTAACATAATTAAAAGAGCCATTGCTTATGAACAGTGCCGCCGAAATGTGAAGCGTACCTGGGGTTTCTCCCCCAGAGTCGTCGCATGGACTAACACGGCTATCATAAGACCTATACTAATATACGGTGCAGTTATCTGGGTACCAAAAACCCAAAAATTAACAGCTATCCGTAAGCTAGGACAAATTCAAAGAACAGCATGTCTCAACATAACAGGAGCCATGAAAACAACACCGTCCAGAGCCATGGAAGTCATTCTTAGTCTCATTTCTCTTGATATTTACATCAAGGAGGTTGCTCTGACGACAATGACACGCCTCCGCACAGTTGGAATAGAACCTGATATAGGATCTGGTGAGACGAGACGTCGCTTTTAACAGAAGGCGCTCGATATGTTCCCACTGCTTTAAGTGAACATGGACTCCATCTCACCGAGATATATCTTCTAATAAGTCATATAAAGTTAAAATAGAACAAATAAAAGAGCAAGAAGTGGCAGGTACGATTCATAGCTACACCGATGGTTCCAAACACAGATTTGGATAGAGGAGATAGGAAAAGGCCGTTTTCCCCTGTGTTTCAAAATAATCACACCATGTAGGCCGCCATGTTGGCAATTTAAGCGTACAACGCACATGCGCAGTTGTTGTAGTGTTTTGACAGAAGTGTCATTTATGTCAACTATTCTTGGTTTCTTTCGAAATTCGCTATTTTAGTGAATTTAAAAGAATTTTAGAAGTTTTTACTATAGACAATTAATAAAATGGGAAAGACTTGCTTTGTTTTTGGTTGTTTAAACAACGAGGATTCAGAAAACATTACATTCCACAAGTAAGACATCATTTCTACCAGAACCGTATTCTTCACCACAGTTTTATTTTCTAGAAAACGAAATATCATAGTACAATAACAAACTGTATGTAGGTATCTAACGTTGATATTACTATAATTTTTTTAGATTGAGGAAAAGGCGTATGCTTCTTGGTTAATAGCTATTGGAAGAAATCATTGCAAAATATAAGTGCAAATAACGCTATTTGTTCCTCCCATTGTCATAAAGATGATTTAATCCTTTCAAAACGAATAGATACAATAAAAAAACAATGCAATACCTTCCATAAATATGCCTAAAATTGAAGATTTTTATAACAAGTGTTATGAGGTAAATATATACATAAAATTATCAATTTGTTTCTTTTTATACTTTTTACGAAAGTGATAAAAAATTGTTAATTATCCCTATTATTTTTAGAAATTTACAACCTTCAGCTTGAACGAATATTATTAATTCAGAATCTAACGAGGAATTATAGAAGTTGCCAGTTAGTTATTTTTTTATTAACGGTTTAGATGGTAATGAAAGAAGAAATGTGGCGTTATAGGCTCTTCTAAAATTGCATGAATATGGAGTTATCATCACCTAATTATCATTTGATGGATAACATTAGGTGTAAACCTATACAACTTTGATATTGACACCGCGACTCCATATTTCTTGCATTCACCATAGATAAAAGTACATTTTTTATAATTTTAGATGCATGTCACATACTTAAGTTGGCTTGGAATAACTGGGATAACCTTACTAAAATTGTCGAAACTAATGGTGAAATTATTGATTTTAATTATATAAAATTGTTGCATTATATTTAACAAACAGAAGGTTTACGTTTGGGTAGCAAATTAAGAGTGCCCCATATGGATTGGAGAAAGACATGAAGGTTTGTACACTTAAACGAATTTAGAAATTACAAATACTAAGTAACATTACTATTTATTGTATAAGGAAATTTGAGAAACTGTTCTATTTACTAAATTCTCGAAATCTTTCTAGATTTCAATGGAAAATGCCTTTGTCTCAAAAAACGGAGACTATATGGATGTCTGAAATATAAGCTGCAACAGAATGTATAAAGAAACTTAAAACCTTTGACAGCAGTTATGTTATTCAGTAACCGAAGAAGAATAGTGGTGTTCTAGACTTTGTTTTATAAAGTTTGTAATAGGTTTATATGACAAATATGTAAACTGTTAATATATAAACTTAGTACAGATCACTTTTTCTGCAGTATATGGAATAGTATTAGTTTAATTGTATGATGCAATTACATTTTATTTCTAGGGCTAGGTATGGATGGAACAATAATCCTTTATCTGTAAAAATTTTCCATTCATATAGACTACGATTACTTCTGTACCATGACATTAGGAATCTTAATGGCTATTGTATTCTTTAGGACCCCATCAACATTTTACAAATGACACTAAAAAGTACAACAACAGTGCTTATAGTTTATTACTACTCTTACTAAATATAACTGAGAGAAACTTCAGAAGATTCAAAATTCTTGTATAAGATGTACTTGTAATATTCCTTATAGAAATCATGTTTCTCCGTACATTCGCAGGTTAAATAAATATAAAATTTAGGAAAGCGTAAAATATCTTTTTTTAATGTTTAAAATTCCACGATATCTTACTAAAAAGATCAACTTTACACAATGTAAATTTAAGAGTGAACACTTATACAACCCCAATGCATAGAACTTCAAAATTCCAAGGTTGTTTTAGATACGTAGCAACATTATTGTTAAATTCAGAACTTAATAATTTGAATTTTAATCATTTTGTTAAGACTATTAGGCAAGTTCTTATTTCAAGACAATGATTTAATTTAAAATAATTATTTTGTGAACATTTTTTCTGTTATAATGAGGATCAATTGAAAAACGGCTCAGCCGAATTCATTCATTTTGAGACACTAATGTATTTATAGTTGCTCAATAAACATTATTTATTTATTTAAATATAGTCAAAAAATGTACGGTATCTTAAGCCGACGCATCAGGCGTAATAAAGATGAGACGCTTAATTGTATTTGGATGTGAGAGCGATAAAGATAGTAATTGATTTTACCATACCCTTTCGATGGCAAGCATGGGCTGGTCCACACTCATTCGTATTATTTTATTTCTTTCTATTCAATGGCATTGTGTTCCATACCTTTTTCCTGGAGCCAGGATGGAAAAGTTAAATTATTGTATTATACAGAATGTAACTAAGTTGTTAGATATTTCAGAAAACATTGTATATATTGCAAAAAAAAATGATAAAATATTATGCTAGCCAAGATACACTTTCTAGCGCAACAGCTAATAAAAATTATTGAAAATTATTTTTTAGGACAAAATAGGGTAATATAAAACAGTTTCGGCTGTAAGTACTAGTGTAAAACTGTCGAATTATCTTAAAAAAAACTATTTTTAATCACATAATCAATTACCTGCTAAAAAATGTTCATTTTCAATTAGTTTAAAATAAAAACTTGTTTCGAGAAATCAATAATTATAATTATCTAAAGAGTATTTACCCTTATAGGAAAATCACATATCAAGATTAATAAAAACATTAAAGACATTGTTCAAACCCCCATGAAAATTTAAAAAACTAAATTTGTATTTTTTGTTCCTCATTAACTTTTATTAAATAGCTTTTTTTTTATTTATAATTTATTAGTGCCATTTTCTAATGTAATATAAATGTTTTATGTTTAATAACCCAATATTAACATATATTTACTATAGTATTTATTACACAAGATAAAAAAGTAAAACCCTTCGCACTTGGCAAAATCGAAGCTTTGTTGCTACTTATTCTCTCACAACCTCCGTCTATGTAAGCGGGTGAATTTACCGCCTTTTCAGATTCCTGACCGAAATCGAGAATGTCTATTTCTTGCTGATAAGTCCTAATAAGGACAAAACCGGTCCAAGAATAACGTTATCTATAGTAAACAAGAACAAAGTTTGAATATTGAAATATGAATTTATTAACTTTGTTGTTTTCTTTTGATATACTTCAATGTCTGCTGCGGAATTAGCCAAAGAAGTAGTTGTTTTTTGAAGGAAAACGTTAAAGTTTGGATTTATTTCCCTTTTTTAATCAAATATTTGACTACATGCTTCTTATAATACCTAGTTTTAAATTTACTCTATTCATTAGTAGAAATATGCCCATAATCTCTTATTTATTTTGATTGATGATTCTTAATGTATGCTCAAGTGCATGTCATAGTACTGTGGAACGATATTACAAATATTTTTTAATTCCCTAGTTTTGTAGTTTTTATATAAAATGAAATACTTTCAAGATCTGAGCAATCCCATGTAATAATTACATACAAAATTACAGTTTTTAATATGAAAGTTTTGTTTAAATCACGTGATTCCAGATTTATTTGCTACAAAATGTATGACGGCCTTAGATTGTTGTATTAATTTCATATAAAATTGTATTTTAAATATATTCTATGTTTTTATTTAATTTAAAATAAAGTTTCAAAAAAGACTATGATGTTTTTTATTTTTAGACATCTCTTAAAATCCACAAAAAAAGAAAATTAAAATTCTATTACGAGTTTTTAAGGTTATTAGTTCTACTGTGTAAGTAAATCCTTAATATTTTCGAATTATGTTTAAATGTGTTAGTCCTATCCTGTACACTTCAATATGCAATCAATGCGCAAGTGCGTAGGTCGCTTTTTTTGTAAAGATGGCCGCCTTTAATTCTACGTGCCTGATGAAAATGACATTTCCTATCTCCTTTATCGATGTCTGTGGTTCCAAAACAAGGCCCAGGATGTGAAATATACTCTAGATTCTTAAACCCAAACATAAAATGGGCTGTGAGCAATAGTGCCAGTGTAGTTCAAACGAAGCTAACGGGGTTTATCATAGCAGCAAAAGAAATAACCAGAAACAATATCACTGGAAGGATCATGCTCATCTATACTGATAGCAGACAAGCACTACTCACCCTGAACAGACCACGAATTTATTCAGGGTTAGTACTAGAATGCAACGAAGCTTTGGCCGAAGTATCCATCAACAATGTGGTCACCCTAAGATGGATCAAAGGTCTCGCCACATGGAAAGGTAACCGTCTTGCTGATTCACTAGCTAAGAAAGCAGCCAATCAAATACTTTTTGGACCTGGCCTGACAAAATCGGTAGTGACAGACCTAATTAAAGAACATTCCCTTGTGTAATTCAAGGAAAGATGGAATAAAACAAGAAACTGCAGAGTTGCTAGGGAGTTCTTAAGTTATCCTGACAACACTGCAGCAAACAAATACTTGACTATGACTAGACAGAATCTGCGCCTAGTCACAGGTATTCTGACTGGTCATTCCCAAGTACATAAGCATTTCCATATCATGGGGCTGTCAGAATCCGCACTCTGTAGAGGGTGCGAACAAGAAGATGAGACTATCGAGCATATCGATTGCTCGATGCTCTCATGTAATAGAAGATTTGTGTTCAGCGAGTATCGGCTAACACCGGCCGATATAAGAGAAGCACCTCTTGGCGACGTTGTTAACTACATTAAATCTATAGGCTGGCTCACGAGCTAGGAGGTGCCTATCATCTTAGGAGGATACACAATGGGCCTAATAAGGCCTAAGTGCCGTGGGGGTAACCCACTCTTCACACGTTAAACATACAGAACGCTTCGTATTGTAAGGCTAAAATATATTTAGAAATCAAAAAAGTCATATAAACAAAAAAAATCATTATAAGTGAGATAACTAACAAATTAATGATTTACAAGTTTATTCTTATTATCTATAAAATAGGTTTGCAATTAACTGATGTGGAATGTTATCATCGATTAAAAACTTTAAATCTTTGTATTAAATTGGTTTAGTTAGTCTATACAAAATATTTCTAGTAAGCAGCGACTAACTTTTATTACGGAACTGAAAGACCCTTTTAAAAGGGTTCAAAATTAAAATAAAATATGCACCAAGTACCAACTAAATGTAGTAGTATTTTTTAATTTTGAATCTTGTGAGATCCAGACATCTTTGAATAATTTATATTGAAAATGGTAACATGAAAGGTTTTCTGTATAATTTTAAGTAACGACTCATAGTCTCGGCTGACGAAATGTAAAAAAAATATCGAACATAATTTTCTTGGGCGAAACACAACTGCTCCCTTTTTGCACTCCCCAGATTGAATTTATTTGTAGCAAATTATACTAATCAAATAAGATGTCAGATCACAAGCAAAATCTCGTGACTATAGCACTAATGATTGCCGAAAATTAACTAATTCATATTTTATGCCATAGCCTTCTTAACAAAGACTTTCAGAACCATGTTTACCTTACTTGAATTTTTTTATCGTTTTTTATATAGAATCATCTCTAAAAGTGTCTGACTGAAACATCGTGTGAACTATTTGTTCGATCAATAAAAAACTTGCACCGGTCCTGTCCGAGCCAGCACCGTTATGCGCATGAGCTCCGACACACTATTTTCTCCTTATGGTTTCATTTTTGATATATGGTATTGGCTTTTTATACTATTTCTATGCTTGAAACTAGTCAAAATAAATCAATTTATTTTTTTTTGTTTGATTTTCTTCATTACATTTTAGCCCAGCTAGCAGCAAGTCCGTCACTAGCGGCTATATTATATTTAGTACCTCTCAAATTTGATAGATGTCAGTATATCGCCTCAGAATTTTACAAAGACATTACAACTTAAGAGACCAAATTGTTTACATTTTTATGTGGCAAATCATTATTCCCACCAGATTCTCGTTTATTGCGTCTTTGCCGATTTTATTAGTCTGTCAAAATTATTTGGAGAAATTACTTTCGAAAAATAAAATTTGATGTGTCCTGTAACTATAATTTTATATTATATAAATAAAAATATGTTTTTAAAAACATATTTGATTAATCAAATTATTTGAAGTTTAAATAGAAGCTAAATGTTTTTTTAAAAAATCAATAATAATCTAAACAAAATATTAGGGTTTCGAAGAACTCCGTAAATACGGCAACGCTGAATATCTTATTTTACGAATTTACAATTTTTATGAATGAAATGTAGTACCGTAACCAGCCGCAACGTTGCCAATCTAACAGCTATTTCGTATTTCTGACAGTATCTGACAGTTTCTGTGTGACTTATTGATTTATTCATTTATAAATAGTATATTATGCAACGATCATGTAATGATGGTTATTAATACACGAGCATTAACCGGGATACGAAACGAGCCAAAGGCGAGTTTCGTATGGTTTATGCGAGTGTTTTAATAACCATTACATGAGAGTTGCATACGCTATTTTTTCTACACCCGATAAATAATCAAGACCTATAAATATTCTATTTATATTGGTATTGAACACAATAACAGTAATTACTCGTATTTCTATAAAAAATTCTACAAAATTGTAATTAATGGTATTACCTTGGGTACTGGTATTACCACAGATTTTTGGGGCAAAATATTTTGTACTGCATTTTCTCCTTTCTCCTATATGTGTGGAGGAGTGTTCTATATCGCTGATATCAGACATTTTAATATTATAATTATCGAAGTTTAGCTATCTACGAAAATTTAATACGTTTTGACAACTAAAACAATTACATAGGAATTTAGGACAAACGTCAAACATCATGCTTGATTGAAAAATTGTAGGTTTCTATTGATTAAAAATCTGTATCATAATGAAAAATCTGTATCATAATGGGTATCATTATGAAACGGATTATGGGCATATAAGTGCATTATTATAATACGGGTGTAGAAAAATACTATTTTTGTGAACTTTTGTGAGAAATATAAAAAATTATGGTACATGCATGTGTAGTGTTCAAAAAGGTAGATCATTTAAGTCGAAATGTATGGTTTCATCCTCCGAGCAGCAATTACTAATAGAGGGAGCGTGAAAACGAGTTTGTAGGCGATTGTTGTGTTAGCAACATCTGTGGAGGAAGTGAGGAAGCGGGCACAAGGGGGAAGGTAAACATCCTTCTTGTTCAGTGGCGTATCATTTATCTATAAAAACACACATTGTCCAAACGTTTTAATTGTAAAAAAAAAACTAAAAAATTTGCTAATTTTACTATTTTTAAAATGAATACCGTCATATATATGTCTAATGCAGAAAAAGAAACAAAATCACTTAAAGGTCTAATTTTTTCAATTGAAGAATAGAACCTTAAAATAAATTTTATTATAAATACAGGAGCGACTAGTTTCGGCCTTACAGGAATATCTTCAGGCCTGTAATACAATAATCTTTAATTATTATAATGGGTTGGTCACTTACGAATAACATTAAATAGTATAAACCACATAAATGGATGCATATTGTAGCGTTACAGCATTATAGAATTAAAGCTGTGAAAATAAAAGAGCAGTGCAAACGTAACTAAAAATAAGAAAACTGAGTACGGAATCTACAAGAGAAGAGGTGAGAATGAGCAATTACGAATGCATTTAAATTGCTCGGGATAACAAATAAAGCTGATAATGTAGTGGTATAGTCCCCATCAAAGAAGGTCTGGATATGTTAAAGAGGACGGCGTTTTCTCTGTAAATCTGGAGAATTTAAGGATGGAAGGAAGACGAATCTTGCTGGCTCAGGTGTAGATGGCTAGAAAAAGGAGCGTGTAGATGAAAGCTCCAGTAAATATCGTCACTTTCGTCTAATTTTTATTCTCACTCACCGTTTCGGCTTTATCTTCGAAATTCATTTTTAAAAGGAAATAAAAGTAATCATTCATACAAGCATATAATAAAACAACATGAATTTATTATATTTAATAAGCTAATAAACGTTTGTTTTAATGAAAAAAACATATATGTGAGTATAAAAAATATATAAATAGATAAGATTAATATCAAAATCAATTTGAAAATACAACAGATAATAAAATGAAATAAATTAATACAAGTACAAATAGAAAGTTAATAACATACCTTCTAAAAGTAACACATTTTAAGTAGATAAATGTTTAAAGAGTTTATTCCTGAACATAACTAATCTAACGTTTTTCCCCTTTTTAATATTATGAGGGTTTTTGTAGTTGAAGTGAAAATTATAATTTATTCTGGTCCTAATAAAAATTTAAACATAGGTTATCAAAGAGTAAAATTCATAATAGAACTTTATAATCTTAAATCGTTATCAAAAATTATTAATGGTAAAACTTCAAACAATAGATTCTTAAACAAATTTCTAGTTTTTGTTTTGCAAAAGACTTTTTTGCCTTCTTCGGTTGCCTCTGCCACTTTTCTTTTAGTAGTTTCGAGGAGAATTTTCCTATGGAAACCAGTAGAACCATTAATTGGTTGGTAAAATTTTGATATTTTGAGTCTGGTAAGTCTTGATAAACTTTCTTCTTAGGAAGCTATAACCTTATGGAGAATAAAAATTTAATGTTAGATCAAAAGCTCTTAATTGAGAATTATATTTGCAAATGCCGTTTTAATATTTTCAAAAGTTCTTGGAATCGTTGTTAACAGATACCTGCAAAAAATATATAATTTTATTCCTAAAATATAAGATATCACACAATGCACATTCATATAATATCATTGTGCTAGAAAAATACTAGGTAGTTACTGAGACAATTTAAAAAAAGTATTTCGAGAAACTCAACTTTTAATGTCATCATTGTACTTAACTTTTTTATTACTAAATTATTAATAATGTCATTTTGTGTAGTTCGTTCTGATTTGTATAATATATATTATTAAAACCCATCGTCAATGTTAATGTGCCAAGTTTTTTTAATAATTATGTCCTTGTTATAGTAAAAACACATTTAAACACATTTTTAAAGTTTTCTGGATTTCTGCTTTAAATTATCGTACAATTGAACTGACTAATTGTGTGTTTCAGTAAAGGTATATCTCTTTTTTGTTATAACAGTCTTTGTATATTGTTTTAACTTTTTAGATAATCAGAGAAAACAGTAAGACATCTTAATATATCCTATTTCACCAACAAAAATGTAGAATAATTAATCTCACATCAAACGAAAAAAGTAATTTTAGGATGTCCTAATAGGTTTTAACTTAAAACTAAATAAAATGTATATTGCAACTGTGTTTAAATAAATGAATGTTTTTATACCTGACTATAGCACCAGACAAACATTATTTTAGATCATAATGATCTGCATAACTCAAAATAGTCAAAATCCACATTATTTAAGTTGTTCTAGTATTGTTTTAGCATAACGATGTTAACTCCAATAATAAATATTCACATTTTTTTGGGACGTTTTTTAAGGAAATTAAAAAAAATATTTATACCTATTTATATTTTGGACAGGAAGACTATTTTATGTTTTTGGCTCTGAATACTTTTCTTAAGAATTTTAAAACCTTCCTTAGCTCTTTTGGGATATTCCATGCATTTCTTAGAAGTTCATTTAGTTTAAACCTAAAACAAATTAAGTACAAAAAATGAACATTTAAACAATACACAAAATTAGTCTTTTAGATTAGTTAAAAAAAAGGGTCAACAAAAAAATAGCTATGCCTTTTTCCTTAAACATTCTTTTTGAAAGAAACTTAAGTTTCTCTACTTACTTGCTGTTTTAGTATTTTAGTAGCAGATGAATATAGTGTAGAAGTAGTGACAGGATTGATTATTATACTTCTTTTGTCGAAATTGCATTTTTCTTTAATATTTTCCTTCCCTGAGATCTGTAATAAAAATGCATTAGCATAAAAAGTTATTCAGGTGGTCACTTGTTGAATTCCTATATTTTGGAACCATGTATTTCTTTCTCATATCAAGAAAAGGAAACCTAAAAAAATAATAAACTTTACAAAGATGTGATATTAAAATAATAATAAGTAATTAACCTTTACTATAATCATTATGAGACGGATAAAGACGAACGTAGCTGGAGTGTACTTGCTCTTAATTTTAATTTTTCGATAAGAAAATAAAGAAGTTTAATTGCAAATTAAAGGTGATTGCCTAATGCACCGCCTCTGATAATTAGGTTGTGTCTGTACTTACTTATGATATTATCTTGAAGAAGCATTTTCAACAGGCCTTTTACACATAAAGCATGTTTTCACCATATTATTAGAGATAATAAATCTTAAATATACATTTACAACCTTTACAACGTTATAAATATTTTCCGTAAAATACAAATAAGAAATTGACATGTGTCAGAAAGTGTCAGAACTGGCGCTTACAGAAAACTTCTGGCGCTGTCAAACTTGGCAACGCTGATTAAATAAGCCAATTACAGAAGAGGTATTTTCCCCCTCGGGGGAGTAGATGTTGCTAACAAAATTTAGCGCGGGGAAGGGGGAAGACTCCCTTTAGTAGTAATTGCTCGGAGGTTTCATCGGTAAGTATTTTTAGGTTAAGATATGTTGTTTTCATTTGAACCAGTGGAGTAGGGCTTGTACAAGATTTGATACAATTTCTTATAGAATTTAAATTATATAGGATCACATAGTAAATTGTTTGAAAAATTATTATCCAATTTAATTTTTCAGACAATTTACTGCAGGTTTGATAATATACAATTTAAATTGTACAAGAAATTGTATCAAAAACTTGTGTAGTCTAAAACAGTCTTAAAACAGTTTTTAAAGTGATATTCCTTTTATAAATTAGTAAATTTTTCTTATAACAATAAATAATTATTGAATAGTGGCAAAGAAAATTTAACGTAAAATGTAGAATACCTTAAAAATGATTTACCTGTTGAGCACCTATACATATTTTTTATTACTCTATTTAGGTTTCCGCAAGATCCCGAGAAAAGAAAACTTTGGTTTTCTCTAATAGGAATCCTTCAAAATCAGCCCCTTCGTAAAAACCCAGAGTTGTGTTTAGAACACTGTTTTCCTGAAAATGTTTTGATACGTGCAAATGGTACTAGATATATTAGAAAAGATGCAAACTCCAGACGGTGTGAGGGCTTTCTATTTTTGGATGACTTATCCAACAGGTAAAAATACAAAATATTAATTTTTTGTTTACCTCTAAACATTATTTATTACATATATGTATGTATATCTAATGTATGGGTTTTTAGTTCTGATTCAACTATTTTGGTAACACCACCTGCTGCAAAAAGAAACGTTGCAGTAAGTTATAACATTAATAACTAAGCATAAAAAAATTAAATGAAATTTTAGTTAATAAAATTAAAGTATTTTATATATTTAAAACATTATTTTAAAAATTTTTACAGTTTTTTTACGATATTTTTTGTAATTATTAATTAAAAAATTATATATTTTTAGGACAGTGTTTTATTTAGATACCCCTACCTACTTAATGTTAATTTAAAATATTAAATAATTTTGGTTAACATCATACCAGGCAAATATATAGTAAATGCCAATAAACTATAAACCAATAAATATTAAAAATCGAGAGGTAACTTGAATTCGCTAGTATTTGAATTTACTTGTACTTGAATTTACCTACATGAAAAATCAGCAAGTATCATGCAAAACTATTGTCATATACTCTGATAGCCAAGCAGCTCTAAAGCAGTGGCGGCTTGTGGGAGATGAAATGGGAGGGTCAAAGTAAAAAGTGCCTCAAAATTTTTTTGGGGCCACCCCCTAAAGTGGCTTTATTTCTGGTTTTCTAAATAGGGAATATAAAAAAAAATCTTTAAAATAAAGAAATCAACCAGTTTTTGTTTAATTAAATAAAATATATTTGTTTAAACGGTTTTAAATTTTAGATCAACTCTTCGGTCTTTAACATTTGAAAAATGATTGATAACACGCTCATTAAAATTAACAATACTGTTTATAAACGGTTTCTCTATACTTAACATGGCCAACGCAGAGAGTCTTTCTTGTCCCATAGTATTCCGTAAAAATGTCTTTATTCTCTTTAATGTAGAGAAACATCGTTCGCTTTCTACAGTTGTCATCGGTAACGTACAAAGTGTACTCAACAGTTTGACAGTTTCCGAAAAAGTTACATTAAGATTATTGTTAATAAATAATTGGAGCATTGGTACGGCTCCAGAACTTTTAGCAAAATCATCCCGTTCATAAATAACTTTTAGTTCAGTTTTAAGTTTTAAATAATTTACACTAGAAAAGTTTTCTTTTACTGATTTTAAAATATGGTCCGGAAAATTATTTTTGTATTGTTCAAACTGATCACTATAAAATAATTGAGCGATTACTAAATGGTCACTAAAACTAAAACGGTGGTTTATTTCAGATATTATTATGTCACAAACTTCCAAAGCGACTTGACGATTAGAATCTTCATTTTTTCTTGGTCTTTTAGCATTAAGTGTGATAGATGAAGGCATTTCTGAAGATATTTCATTTATTACCTTATCTCTAACATTTTGAATTGAAGCTTTAAATGAATCTATGTATTTTTTTACCAATATAACATCAATACCGCGTTTTTGAAGTTGACTGAAAAGAATTTCGGAATGGGGCATTATTAAATGGAAAAAGTTTAACCAATACACAAAATCTACACTTTGCAAAAATGTCTTTAACCCAATCGCCTGATTAATTGTATTGGAATCTTCTTCAGTCTCAATTATCTTCTCTAGAGAAGCCAGAATATCAACCTGATATAGAAATACAGTTTCCACACAACGTGCGTTAAAATACCATCTTGTCGGTACGGCTCTAGGTAAACGAACTTTAACAAATTCGTCGAGAACTGCTGTACGTTTTGGAGATGGACTAAAAAATGTAGAAACCCCTGTAAATTGGCAAACAAAATTTTTACGTTTTTATTTTGACTAGCTGCTTTTTGCAGTATTAAGTTTAATTGGTGGGCATAGCAATGAATAAAATTAGCAGCAGGATATCGTTCTCTAATTTTTTTTTGCACTCCACCTAATCGTCCACTCATAGTAGATGCTCCATCATAACTTTGTCCAATTAATTTTTCCGGTGTTTTATGTATTTCTAAAATTTCTAATTCTTTAAAAATTACGTCTGACAAGTGTTCGGCTGTGGTACCGGACGGAATTATAAATTTTATGAACCTTTCATGAACGATGCCTGACAATATATACCGTACTATAAAAGTCATTTGGGTTTTATTGGAGCTGTCAGTGGTTTCATCCACCTGAATGGCGATATATTCAGCTGACTGAATTTCCAATTTAATTTGTTCTTGAGCTATCGATAACATTGAATCAAGTAAATCATTTTGCACAGTTTTAGATGTACCCTTAAAAATCGTAGCCTTATCTAAGTATTCTTTGAATATTGGATCCAGCTCTGAAACGAAGTTTATTAGTCCACGAAATATTCCCGGATTTTCAGACGATTCTGTTTCGTCATGTCCTCGTAAGGCCAGCTCAAATGCACCACAAAACTTGACACAGTCTATTATTTTATTTAAAATATATCGATTTTTTGACACATTTTCGTTAAAAACTCTTACGGATTGCCGATAAGCATTGTCTAATTGAGATCGAATATCAACACTACCAATTGTAGCAAAACTCATGGCACTTTTCATATGGTCTGCAGATAAAACATGTTTTTTAATTTTGTCTTTTAAATGCTTTAAATCTTGGACACCGTTTTTACACCATAGAGAGTCATTCGAAAATATAATGCATACAAAACAGTAAAATGCATTACTTACTTCACACCCGCAAATCCAGTCGGACAAATCATACATAGACCTGCGAAAATTGCGATGAACGTCTTTATTTTTGTCCTTGCTAGTCTGCTTAATTTTTAGATCTGGCAGAGGGCGACCATTTTCTTTTAGTTCCAAACGTTTTTCGAAATTTAGTTCATTTCTAATTTTAAGTTCTTTAAGTTTTTGCACTACTGACATAATAAAATATTAAAATCTACACTTTTAAAAACAATAAAAAAATAGCGAAATTACTCTGGATTTTAACTACTATCAAATTTAATATTTGGATTATTATTACACATCCAATATCCAAATTCATACTAAAGGAATATTCCACTCCATTCATTCATCCCATCCCTAGATAGCCAAACTAAAAATATAAATGAACATATTGGACGACATACGTCCAACCTGTCATCTCTTTTCTAAGCATGTAATAATTACAATAATGATAAGACGACATACATCTTAATCGTATTTCGTTAAACCCGGCTGTTGACCCAGTGCCTTCAAACTTCGGGCTGCGTTTGTCCCTTAAAATTAAATCGCCATAGTTCGGCAAAATCCGTCTGCATTTAAGGCTTTGAGGACATAAACGGCCTAAATTTCATACAAATTTGGTGTGGTTGTGGGAGTACGCCGAGTACGGGCGTTTACGAGGGAGCTTAAAATATTATCGGTAAATTATTACAGTGGGTATACATACAGTGATCCACAATATATCTGAAAATGTCGACGTGGGGGAGGCCACATGGCCCATAGTCCTATAATACTTATTTTTATTGGGGGGTCATTGACCCAATGACCTAATGGAGAAGCCGCCACTGCTCTAAAGGCAATTCTCTCACCAGAAATCAAATCACGACTGGTGAAAGACTGTCTAGAAGACCTGACAGAGCTAATTAGTTAAAATAAGGTGACCTTAGCTTGGGTTCCAGGCCATGAGGGATATCAGGGCAACGAAAAGGCCGACGAATTAGCCCGAGGAGGCTCAGATAAGGCCATGACAGGCCCCCGACCCTTCTGTGGAGTTGCTAAGGCATTGTGCAAGGCATCCATTAAACAATGGATGCAAACAGTGTCTCAGGAATGGTGGAACAACTATCCAAGACTGAGACAGGCCAAACAGTTCATCAAGGAACCATCGGCCAAGTTCACGAAATACCTACTGGATCAAAAGCGTCAAATCGTTAGGATAACAGTAGGCCTTCTTACTGGACACTGTCGCCTCAAAAGGCACATGAGTGTCATAAATCCAGCAGAAGAAGCAACTTTGTGTACGTTCTGTGAAGAAGAAGAGGAAACAATATTCCACATCCTGTGCCAATGTAAATGCCTGGCTGGAACGAGGTTCCTAACATTGGGCGAAGACAAGCCAATTTCATGCAACTACATGCGGGAGCCACTGTCAAAGCTGCTAAGACTAATAAAAAAGACCAGGCTAGACGACATACTCTAAAACAAACAGGAGTCCCACAATAGATCTGAAAAGGTCGCGGTGGACAGGGACAAATAACGTCCAACTCATAATCTAATCTAATCTACCTACATGAAAAAATCATCATAATTATATTACTAAAAAAATATACCTACATATTTACGTATTTTTTTAACATACTACTCTGACAATACTGATAAGTTTAAAACTCTACGCCACTGGCGAGCATATTATGGACACTGTTTACAACGTTGCCAGCCGGTCATACGAGATCTGTCTTTCTCTCTTCCACTCACTAACAATTTTAAAACAATAACAGCCCGCAATTGTATGGGATTTATGAATGAAACAGTTTGTCTGTATGTTGTAATGTCTTTGGAATTTTACCATTGAGTTTTCCATCTATTCACACCACTGATCTGTATTATTTTACTGGATAGGATATAGGCTATATTTAACATACTAAAAATCCGTTCCACCAAGGAGACCGGAAGTGCAACACTGCTGGCCGATTTGGGCAAATTATGGTGGGGATCACATAACTGAATTTTAGGATAATTTGACATACCTAACCTATAATTTGATTAGTTTTTCTTCTTATTTTTCTTCTATTCCTTTTGCGGGCAATGTCCTTCGGGACAATTCACCCATTATTTGATTTTTTTATGAAAGAAAATATAAAAATGTAAACGTGAAGCATATTGTGTCTTCACGAATGAACGTTTATTGTTTATATCATAGTAATGCTATTCGATACTACCTAAATAAATAAATAAATAAAAAAAAAAACATCTCATCGTAACTTGATGACACAATTAAATGACAAATGTGATGACGAATGGAAATAGAGGTTATGTTAAATAACATCCGGTCCTCCGAGCAATTACTAATAGAGGGAGCGTGAAAACGAGTTTGTAGGCGATTGTTGTGTTAGCAACATCTGTAGAGGAAGTGAGGAAGCGGGCACAAGGGGGAAGGTAAACATCCTTCTTGTTCAGTGGCGTATCATTTATCTATAAAAACACACATAGTCCAAACGTTTTAATTGTAAAAAAAAAACTAAAAAAATTGCTAATTTTACTATTTTTAAAATGAATACCGTCATATATATGTCTAATGCAGAAAAAGAAACAAAATCACTGTAAAGGTCTAATTTTTTCAATTGAAGAATAAAACCTTAAAATAAATTTTATTATAAATACAGGAGCGACTAGTTTCGGCCTTGCAGGAACATCTTCAGGCCTGTAATACAATAATCTTTAATTATTATAATAGGTTGGTCACTTACGAATAACATTAAATAGTATAAACCATATAAATGGATCCATATTGTAGCGTTACAGCATTATAGAATTAAAGCTGTGAAAATAAAAGAGCAGTGCAAACGTAACTAAAAATAAGAAAACTGAGTACGGAATCTACAAGAGAAGAGGTGAGAATGAGCAATTACGAATGCATTTAAATTGCTCGGGATAACAAATAAAGCTGATAATGTAGTGGTATAGTCCCCATCAAAGAAGGTCTGGATATGTTAAAGAGGACGGCGTTTTCTCTGTAAATCTGGAGAATTTAAGGATGGAGGGAAGACGAATCTTGCTGGCTTAGGTGTAGATGGCTAGAAAAAGGAGCGTGTAGATGAAAGCTTCAGTAAATATCGTCACTTTCGTCTAATTTTTATTCTCACTCACCGTTTCGGCTTTATCTTCGAAATTCATTTTTAAAAGGAAATAAAAGTAATCATTCATACAAGCATATAATAAAACAACATGAATTTATTATATTTAATAAGCTAATAAACGTTTGTTTTAATGAAAAAAACATATATGTGAGTATAAAAAATATATAAATAGATAAGATTAATATCAAAATCAATTTGAAAATACAACAGATAATAAAATGAAATAAATTAATACAAGTACAAATAGAAAGTTAATAACATACCTTCTAAAAGTAACACATTTTAAGTTGATAAATGTTTAAAGAGTTTATTCCTGAACATAACTAATCTAACGTTTTTCCACTTTTTAATATTATGAGGGTTTTTGTAGTTGAATTGAAAATTATAATTTATTTTGGTCCTAATAAAAATTTAAACATAGGTTATCAAAGAGTAATATTCATAATAGAACTTTATAATCTTAAATCGTTATCAAAAATTATTAATGGTAAAACTTCAAACAATAGATTCTTAAACAAATTTCTAGTTTTTGTTTTGCAAAAGACTTTTTTGCCTTCTTCGGTTGCCTCTGCCACTTTTCTTTTAGTAGTTTCGAAGAAAATTTTCCTATGGAAACCAGTAGAACCATCAATTGGTTGGTAAAATTTTGAGTCTGGTAAGTCTTGATAAACTTTCTTCTTAGGAAGCTATAACCTTATGGAGAATAAAAATTTAATGTTAGGTCAAAAGCTCTTAATTGAGAATTATATTTGCAAATGCCGTTTTAATAATATTTTCAAAAGTTCTTGGAATCGTTGTTAACAGAAACCTGCAAAAAAATATATAATTTTATTCCTATAATATAAGATATCACACAATGCACATTCATATAATATCATTGTGCTAGAAAAATACTAGGTAGTTACTGAGACAATTTAAAAAAAGTATTTCGAGAAACTCAAGTTTTAATGTCATCATTGTACTTAACTTTTTTATTACTAAATTATTAATAATGTCATTTTGTGTAGTTCGTTGTGATTTGTATAATATATATTATTAAAACCCATCGTCAATGTTAATGTGCCAAGTTTTTTTAATAATTATGTCCTTGTTATAGTAAAAACACATTTTTAAAGTTTTCTGGATTTCTGCTTTAAATTATCGTACAATTGAACTGACTAATAATTGTGTGTTTAAGTAAAGGTATATCTCTTTTTTGTTATAACAGTCTTTGTATATTGTTCTAACTTTTTAGATAATCAGAGAAAACAGTAAGACATCTTAATATATCCTATTTCACCAACAAAAATGTAGAATAATTAATCTCACATCAAACGAAAAAAGTAATTTTAGGATGTCCTAATAGGTTTTAACTTAAAACTAAATAAAATGTATATTGCAACTGTGTTTAAATAAATGAATATTTTTATACCTGACTATAGCACCAGACAAACATTATTTTAGATCATAATGATCTGCATAACTCAAAATAGTCAAAATCCACATTATTTAAGTTGTTCTAGTATTGTTTTAGCATAACGATGTTAACTCCAATAATAAATATTCACATTTTTTTGGGACGTTTTTTAAGGAAATTAAAAAAAAAAACATGAATAATGTGATAGTCTTGTTTAGTTTTGTACTATATAATATAGTTCATTAGGTAGTGATTTAGAAGCAAATTATGTTCTATTTATAGAATAAAAAATCACTCATAATATCTAAATATTTATACCTATTTATATTTTGGACAGGAAGACTATTTTATGTTTTTGGCTCTGAATACTTTTCTTAAGAATTTTAAAACCTTCCTTAGCTCTTTTGGGATATTCCATGCATCTCTTAGAAGTTCATTTTGTTTAAACCCAAAACAAATTAAGTACAAAAAATTAACATTTAAGCAATACACAAAATTAGTCTTTTAGATTAGTTAAAAAAAAGTGTCAACAAAAAATAGCTATGCCTTTTTCCTTAAACATTCTTTTTGAAAGAAACTTAAGTTTCTCTATTTACTTGCTGTTTTAGTATTTTAGTAGCAGATGAATATAGTGTAGAAGTAGTGACAGGATTGATTATTATACTTCTTTTGTCGAAATTGCATTTTTCTTTAATATTTTCCTTCCCTGAGATCTGTAATAAAAATGCACTAGCATAAAAAGTTATTCAGGTGGTCACTTGTTGAATTCCTATATTTTGGAACCATGTATTTCTTTCTCATATCAAGAAAAGGAAACCTAAAAAAAATAACAATAAACTTTACAAAGTTAATTTTAATTTTTCGATAAGAAAATAAAAAAGTTTAATTGCAAATTAAAGGTGATTGTCTAATGCACCGCCTCTGATAATTAGGTTGTGTCTGTACTTACTTATGATATTATCTTGAAGAAGCATTTTCAACAGGCCTTTTACACATAAAGCATGTTTTCACCATATTATTAGAGATAATAAATCTTAAATATACATTTACAACCTTTACAACGTTATAAATAATAATATTTTCCGTAAAATACAAATAAGAAATTGACATGTGTCAGAAAGTGTCAGAACTGGCGCTCACAGAAAACTTCTGGCGCTGTCAAACTTGGCAACGCTGATTAAATAAGCCAATTACAGAAGAGGTATTTTCCCCCTCGGGGGGAGTAGATGTTGCTAACAAAATTTAGCGCGGGGAAGGGGGGAAGACTCCCTCTAGTAGTAATTGCTCGGAGATCCGGTCCGCCATAATATTTGCCCAAATCGGCCAATTTTTCGGAACGTTTTTTAGAGGGCTATATCCTATCCAGTAAAATAATACAGATCAGTGATTCACACTCTCCTAATCTATGGCTGGCTCACTTTATATTAACTTACAGTTTTCGTTCTACTCACCATTACAAGTTTATTAGTTCAGTAACAGATGGAAGCACCAGTAAGCTTTCAGCACGCAATCGATAATGACGCGTCCCGACGCATGTCATTCCTGACAATCAACCGGAATTGATAAAAGTCTTATCAATTCAAATTTCTTGGTTTGTTTGTTTATTTTTGTACCAACTTTTGTTGTCGCTTAATGCAAATTTTCATTTAGGTAAAGTTGTGATAGAAGCTAATTAGAATGTTGGACCTGGAATATGATTATTTTTTGGAGGAAGATAAAATGTAAGTAGTTTTAAGGCTATATTTATTGATTGGCACAATTTGTTATTCATTATAATATATTTTTTGGAAGTTAAAAGGTAATGCATTAATGAATGAACAGGATGTAGCTCCATTTTATCTAGAATTGTGATTGCAATAAAAATACGTATAAATACGTAGCATTTGTATCGATTTCTAAACATATTATTTTAAATTATTTAGAATTTTGTTAATAGAAAAGAATTTGAATGCCTTAAATAAATAAAATGTTATGTGAACATAGTCAGAAACTGTGTTTTAGGACATCGCTAAAATAAAACATATGTTTGCCTATATAGGGGCCTAAATAGGTATAAATTGACAGGTGAACCTACTTGAGCAAAATTTATTATAGGTCATTTCAACGTTTTTGGCATGCAATAACATGCATCACACTTTCGGTAGTTCATCTTCTTCATTTTCAGATGAGCTTTCAACAATACCCATATCCCATGGGATATGGTAAAATAAGAAATTTGAAAGTGTTTTAGGCAAATTTCATTTAAAAAGTAAGGCATAAAAGTATTACTCAGAAACCATTATCATTGTTTTTTATATAAATAAAAGGTTCGTTGTTTTTTTCGGTCAAATAGTGTTAGTTTTTATAATTTAAGCACCACATGTTTCGGAAAATACAATTTTTTCCATCTTCTGGTGCAGTCAATTTATAAAAAAAGTATGGGGACAAATTCAAACGGCTTGTCGTTTGTACCTTGACAAGCCAGAAAATTTTTGCCAAGCATTTAAGTGATTGCTACAATCCTTTAAAGCACTTATTGCCAATGGTATATTTCAGCGTTAATAAGTCTTTGGGAATTCGTATCTATAGTTTTACAACACTTTTTTCTTACGATTTTTGGGACTAAAATTTGATTCAGATGCTTCTAACTTTTAAACCACTCTTTTTAAAGGAAACTAAGTACACAGCCAAAAATGTTGCAGCAAAAGCAATATACACAATTTTTTGAGACAGAGTATACTAGCCAGTCTCTTAAAATTTGCTCTCCATTACTTAAAATTCTTTTATAATAATTAGGGCTAAAGTTTCTACCAGTCTCATCGTATGGAAATCTATAATTGTACAATGGTTTAGGTGGACCTTGCCTTACCAGAAAGATTCTTTCGGCGTCTGGTAGTATCATTGACCAGAGTGCTGGATCTATACTTAAAGGTTGTTGAACGCTTTCTGTAGGTGCCACGTTGGTATCAATAGTGTTCTCATTTGACGACGGGGGGCTGCCACTGTCAGTTGCAAGTATCAGTTCAGGTATATCGTTTATTTAGTGATCCTTATTTTTAACCGACTTCAAAAAAGGAGTAGGTTCTCATTTCGTCGAAATATTTTTTTTATGTATGTTCAGCGATAATTCTTTAACACGGTGTCCGATTTTAATGATTCTTTTTTTATTAGAAAGGGGATACTTTAAGGGTGATCCCATATAAATTTGGTTAAGATGTGATGGCATCTGCACGTTTTTGAAGTTGGTTTTTTTAAATTTTTAATTTCTAATACTTGTGTAATTATTCTCAGACGATTCTGTGTTATCAGTGTCTTTCAATGATGTATTTGATTTGTTTTGGTACTGCCCGACGTACTATGTAAATAATTTAGTAAAGTGCCAGCTTGTCTATGCCTTTGCATTTTCTTTTCCACCCTTCGTTTTTTATATTTGCAACCAGTTTTTTGCGTCCCTCGGACATTTTGAAAGATACGCAAAATATCTGAAATAAAACAAAGCAAATTATAAGGAAATTGTCTTACAATAGACTTAGTTAAATTAGACAAGTAATGCACTTTTTATGCTAATTTAAGATCTATGTAAACGATTAAGCAGTTTCATATGTTTTTTATATTTATAAATTATAATGTAATAGTGGTAAAATAGTAACAAACCTACCATACCTGATACCTTTCAAATTTGAAAATGTATAAGCACTTGCATTTTACACAATTTTGCTCCAAAATCTAAAATGGTATAAAATAGGGCAATTTTTCTTCAGATCATGCATAGATTCATTCCAGAGTGCTCAATATTTAAATTTTATAAAATACCTACGAAACTGCTATTTTTAAAAAAAAATTATTTATAAACCTAGGTAAAAATAATTGTAGCTTTACTTAAAAGGGATCGCATTCAGTAGTTGATAATACACAAAAAAAGCAATCAGGGTCTATTGGTCAGTAATAGGCAGGAATTACTCAAAAAAAATCAAGCTTTAAGGTATACCGTATATTTCATAACTTTTTTTAGGTATTTGAAAAAGCTCCTTCGCAAATGAAACATAAACAAATTTTAGTCCTTTTTACTTTCCTATCTGTATACAGATATAAGGAAAGTATAGGAATCATGATTTTTTTCGACCTCGAGTTTTCGACGGATTTTTACGTTTTGAGGTCCCCTGAATCAGTTTTGACTATTTTCGCGATGATGTCTGTGTGTGTGTGTGTGTGTGTGTGTGTGTGTGTGTGTGTGTGTGTGTGTGTGTGTGTGTGTGTGTGTGTGTGTGTGTGTGTGTCTGTGTGTGTGTGTGGACTTTTGAGGGCTTACGGGGACATTTTCCGAAAAACGCTTATGGTTGCCGGGACCGTTTTTCTTGTTGGGACATCAAACCGGTACCTATAAGAAAATAACCTGATTTGGATAATCTACGTCATTTTTGGAGTCAAATGGTACCTACATCATTATTAAAATTTTTGGTCCCCATAACTAATGTGCCAGGTGGATGAAGTTCTTATAACACACCGGAAGGGGGCGCCTACATCTATACACTTCGTGTGTATGTTTTAAAGATTGCATTGGTTGTGAGGACCAAGTATACACAATATATTTGATGTTGATTATATTTTGACTTTACATCTAGAGACTCTTGCTCTCAGTGCCTTCAACGTGATTTCAACACTTTCGAATTGAGATCTCTCTGTCCGCTTGATTAACAGAGTGTATTTAAAAATGTTCGCATCTCTTAGCTTTTAATTATGGGTTTACAATATGACGCATCTCATTTCTCTTAAACCCTTCACCCATTAGTAAAGGTTTTTAGATTCGTCAATTTGTGAGTTAGAAATAAATCTTCAATGAGTATACATTTTTTAGATGTGTTCTAGAACAATAGTTACATTTTACAATTGAAATCAAACCCCCACATTGCTTAAATAATTTTAGACACAATATTTCTAGACAAATTAATATCTTAAATATGGTATAGGTATTTGGAATATAAAGTGCACATAGTGTAAAAATTACAGTTATTTAAAAATATATATATTTTTTAATTTTACTGTTTTCAATGTCTAAAAGGATAAACATTGTGCATACATTTTATATTTTAAATCATAATGTTGCATAACATAAAAAGCCATAAAATTAACATTCAATCAACTGGACAATGAAAATAATTAAATTTAAAAATAGTAATTTGTGCAACAAGAGTGGATATGATGGACATATCGCACGAAGACGATACTTGAGCACAACGCCGTAGGCGAGTGCGATGTGGACAATCCACTCGAGTTGTACGAACAGTATATTTTTTGTAAGACCCACTAACGAAAATTTATTAAATTAAAAAAAATATATATTTTAGGTTATTAAGAAATAATTTATGACTTTTAATAATTTTTAAAATAAAATAACCAAAAAAATAAAGAAAAAATGTTCAATTCATTTTTCCCCATCCGGGAATCGAACTCCAATCTTCCGTTTGGAGGGCAAAAACGCCAACCACAGGACCACCTATTCTTTTATTTTTGTTGCTTTAATACTCGTAATTAAATTGACTTCATATAGTTTTATTTAAATTAACAAATGATTTATAATTATAGACGAAATAAAAACGAAATGCTTTTATTTTTTGACTCTATACAAGAATAACCCATTTAAATGTATGTTTAATCTCAATAACTAAAAATTATACTGACAATTAGTTTAAAAGAATTGTCACTTATTTAACATTTTAAAAATAATAGCAGTCTGTTGATCAAAATATGAAGGGTGATTGGTGGATTTAATTTTTTTGCAGTGTTCTTACTACCTAGAATGGATATAAAATATATTCCTTCAGTTGAAGACAATAGCATACTTTTTCGTTTTGTAATCTGTGCGTAGATAAGCTAATATCCATGTGGGTGTAGAAAAAATACTTTATTGAACTGAAGTACAAAACAAAGTTTGAAACAAAACATGTTAGAATTTAACTTTTTGTGAAATTCTTCGAGGCAAAGCTGAACACACAGGGCTAGTTATTTTTTGGGCAAGTTTTACATAATTATTTCGTTCCTGTGCCAATTTTTTTTCTGTGCCTCGTCTGCACCTCCTGTGGTGGCTCTTACTAAGAAATTTTTCTGGGGATTTTATCTGGAAAATTATCAAAATCAAATAGAACGCTTATAATATGTGTTTTGCTAGGACAATACGTATAAAAAAAATTTAACGTTGTCGGCATACGCTGCGCTGAGTCATCAAAACTTTGGTATAAACAAATAAAATTGCTTAAGGCGTGTATAAAAAAACAATATTACGACTGTCAGGTACTTACTTTTGCTTATCAACTACTTTTCGTACTATTTAAAACACATATAACACTCTACAGATGTCCACACAATTACAGATAAACAGTAAATTACCTGTTGAACAGTACTTTTAGGATAGGTACACCAGAACTCATGCATGGACAATTCATGCAATTTTATGTTTTCTCCTGGGGCAGTAAACGTCCGTTGCAAACAAATCATACGCTGTCGCCAAACGCACATGGCACATGTCGCGTCATATGCCGCTCTGTCCACTAACGTGTTAACTAACTGATGATATAACATTTAAAAATTATAAAAACTTAACTTTGAGTTTTGACACACTCTGTATACAATATAGCAAATGAATGAGGTCCATTAAAATTATTTGACGATGTGAAAACAATTAAATATATGTAACTACCTACAAGGTGTTCTGCTGTAAAAAAGTATAAGTTTGGTCAGTCCTTCGTTTATGAACCACCCTGCATATTTTATAATAATTGTTAAATAAGGTGTTACATCTTTTAAATTAAAAATTTCTTCGTATTTCCAATAATAAAACAGCTATCGGTCAATTACGCACTGATGTGACACATTTTATATGTATAATTGGCTAACCTGTTACTATCGTTGAATAGGTAAATTTATAAGGAATTTTATACTAAATAATGTACAGAGTGTTGTATTTAAAAAATGAACTGAAATTAGCCATATGTAAGACATGTTTCAAGACACTCTATACAAAAAAAACAATTTCTCACTAAATGCCACACCGTTTTACTATCGCTTTCTACAAGCAAAACTGAAAGATGACTATAACAATTCGCAACTGTTATGATGTGTGAAGGTAGTATTGATTATCTAAAAAACATTTTGTCTATTATAGATCTATATTGTTTTTCTTTTTGTTACGCAAATTCTGCTGGTCCCAGTAAAAGCTTTTATATCCGATAAATATGTGAATATGTGTATATTCTTGCTGTCTTTTTTACCTTTTCAATACGAATAAACATGTTTCTATTTTTATGTACTATAATTTTCATTCTTGCACTCAAGACTGTCTAGCTGACGGTTTATATTTGATCATTGTAGATTTGTGGTGGCTTGACTGCTGAGCCATTCGTCATATATTTTTTAATACCGACCAGGAAGTATACATTTTCTGAACAATTTTTCGTTCAGAAAGTAACTTTTTGCCGATCAAGACCGGAAAGTAGACTTTAGGGACCGGTAAAAGCTTTACCGGTTCATTTTTTTCATTTTTTCGATCGCTGTTTGATAATACAGTCTGCCTTGATTTCGTTACTATGGTAACAACGTTCCGATTTATTGCCAAGTGACAGTTTGTTGATTTTTAATTTGTTGTTTATGTCAAACTTTTTTTGCAAATTTACAAATATGGATTTAGATTTTGAATTATCTGACATAGAAAATGAAATTTCAGAAGAAATTTTGGAACGTACGTTTAACAAATTGGTTAGTTTACGCGGTTGTATCCATTATCTAGTTTTAGTATTTGTAATCACTTTATTAAATAAAATAAATAATTGAGCTTAAATCAAGTGTCGGTCTTAAAAAAAAATATTGTACGTTACGCGACCGAAAATTAGTGTTAAGTAGGTTTCTCCAAGCTTCCAGGTTTCGCCTACGGCTCACCCTGGAATCTGCTTGTCTCGACCTGCAGTACACTACTTTTTGGTCCTGTAACATAAATTACTATTAAATTGGAAACAGCAACTCGTTGGTTAGAGCTTCAGTATGTACGTATTTACAATATAGTAGGATATAATAATCGCCACAATACTATTTTAATTTGTACCCTAAGGGTAACTTTTAACAAAACCTAGCTTAACGCTTATTTTCTTTTTTAGTAATTTTTAGTCACGAATAAACCACTTTCTAAAAAAAACTTGCGTATCCCACACGACCTGGTACAAATTTTTTTCCATAAGTACCCTGGCAGTTAACGTGTTAAACATGGTTACTTCATTGAATTTCGTTATTCGGTGTATAAAAAAGCTCCTCATTTTTCGGAAGCTATTGAGTAATAGTCCTAAGACATATGGATTTGTCTGGAGACCTCATAAGACATGTTACATAAATACTGTGTGTATATTCTATATACCTACATATATCTTACAAAATATGGAGTATACGGGGTGTTTAAATTAAAGTGTTACTGTTAAATACTGCCGAAAATATGCATTTTAGAGAAAAAAGTTTCAGAAAAAAGTTTTATAGTTTTTTGGGGGAAACATTTTGGCTAAATTAATTTTTTTATAGCTGACCATAATATGGCCATATCGAGGTGGACTTTGTTTTTCTAAATTGGAACCCTATTTTTTTGCATATTCTTAAAGTACATAAAAAATAAGGAACTTTTAAGAGAAATATTTTTTTTATTGGACTTTTACTTTTTGAGTAACAGCTACTTGAAAATTTTGCTGGGCTAAAAAAAAATTGGCCATATTATGGTTAGCTATAAAAAATGATTTTAGCCAAAATTTTTTCCCCACAAAACTATAAAACTTTCGTCTAAAATGTTTTTTTTATAAAAGGCGGTATTTATCTGTAACAATTTAATTTGAACACCCGGTATATTAAAATAAGATTAAACGGCACCATACTTGATTGCAGTGGAAAAGATTCTAATGTTTATAAAGATTCCAACAAATTTGGACCCCGCACTTTTTACATTGATTTTGGGTATTGACAGAATTTGTTAAAATTTTAGTATGTTACTTTTCAGGTCATAACGGACAACTTTCTTATGGACATCAAGTTTGCAGCTGTACAGGGTGAGCTGTCAGAAGGAGTCAAAAGTAAAGAGTGCAGAATTAATATTTTGATATATATCTTTACCACTCTTAAGTAATTCATGTTTTATTCGTGAAACTTATGGCATGAGTTACACTTGTATGTGGCTTGTTATTGCCTACTGCCACATTTTAAAATAAATCATACAGAGTGTTTAAAAAATAGGAATATTAATTACAGAAATAAGATACATTTTTATGTATTACCATAATTATATATATATGTATATATATATATATATATATATATATATATATATATATATATATTATATTATATTAAATACTAGATAATATTAATTAATAATACAGGGTGTGACAGAAAGACAAAGAATATTAATATAAAAATATTACACTTTCTTTACATAGATTTTTAGACTTCCACTAAATTATAAATCCATATAAAAGAAACTACATTTTTAAAAACTTGTTTTATTAAATACATTAACCATTTTCACACACTCAAAATCATCTTTCAACAACATCTAAAACAGTCCTTAATAAAACATTTAAAGGGTACTTTATATAATTTTCGAATCGTGCGTATGCCAGGTACCACAAAACACTTGAAATATGAGCACACAAGCATATAGTTCTTGAATCAGTCTTACATGTTTAGAGTAATATCTAGTAATGGAATTCTCTTGAGTTTTATTTTATATTCGCAAATCTCAAATATATTGCAAAAAGCGAAGGCACGCCACATAGAAAGTTTCCTAACAAAAATAAACTACTTACTGTCAAAAAATCCTATATTAACAAACTTTTGAAATTGCTCTTAATGAAAGCCCAAAAAGAAGAAGAAAATATACAATGTAAAATAGAATTGCTACGTTTAAATATCCACATCCGATTTCTTATCTCTTGAACGTTTATTTATCCACATCGGACGTATCTGCTCCAACTAATGTACGTAACTTGAATCCAATGAACTGGAGGGGGTAGAATGCCAATGTACATGTTGTACTATTAGAACTAGGTGCGACTCTATGGGCGCAGCCATTTTTATTGTTCATCTCACTCGGGACTATTTATAATAACCATTTTCTGTTCCACATTGTTATTGTTCAATCCACAAGCTGGTGGATCAGACAATAACAATGTAAAATAGAAAATGGTTATTTTAAATACTCCCGAGTGAGATGAAAAATAACCTATCTTCGCCCATAGAGTCGCACATCAAGTCTATTGACAAGCATTCTACCCCACTCCAGTTCATTGCTTGAATCACGTGATCAAAGATTTTCAACATCTCAGATGCATCCGATATGGATAAACAAACGCAGCAAATGTAGTCTGAAGTTGCAAAGATAAAAATTTGTTAACCCTATCATGATAATTTAGCTGTTATTTAATCAAACACTCGCCAACCTTTTATCTTATAGATTTCTTTTATAATTAATCTGATAAATAAACAAATAAATAAATAAATAAATAAAAATAAAAAATAATTTATATCAAGATAAAAGTTATAGTGGTATGGAACAGATAAACAAAAATTGGCAAGGATTAAATATCAAAAAACTGAAAAAGTTTTTTTTGTATGTTTTAATTTAACTAAAATTAACCTACTAAATCCTCAAAAATAGAAAATTATATTTAGAAGCGATAAGTTGACATCTATACTGTGTATAAAAATCAGAAAGGATTTTTCAATTAGAATATGGCTTCTCAGTGATTCATTTAAATCAGAGTTAGTAGAATTATTTCTACATTTAAGTAGACTTAGAACGGGACTTGGTTAGATAAACAGAGCTATGGTTATAATACGAGCAAAACTGAATTCGTTTCTAGACTTTCTACAATATTTAAGGTATATCAATTTTTCGTTAAATTCGTTTTTGTAATTCTTAGTTGTTTGTGTAGTTTTATCACACCCTGTATTATAAAAATTATCTAATATAAAATGAAATAAAGAAATGGCCAGAAGTCATATTTTAACTATAATAATACATGTAAAATGCACCATATTTCAGTAACTGATATTCCTATTTCTTTGAACACGCTGTATAATTTATTTAGCAAAGTGTAAGTAAGCATTAACAAACTATATACAAGGGTAACATATGTCATAAGTTTCATGAAAAAAACCAGAAATACGAAAGAGTGGTGGAGATATATTTGAAAATATTAATTCTGTACTCCTTACTTTTGAATTGTTCTAACGGCAAGACGCCACTTTCTGGATGAAAAATTGTTTAGAAAGTGTATACTTTCTGGTCGATTTAAAAAAAATAGAGTACTATATAAGAATCGCCCGCTTACTTCTCCGCGACAAAGGTCAAATTTTCGATATGACGAATGGCTCAGCAGCCAAGCCACAACAAATATACGATGATCAAATATAAACCGTCAGCTAGAGAATCTTGAATGCAAGAATGATAATTGTACTACATTAAAAAAAGAAACATGTTTATTCGTATTGAAAGGGTAAAAAAAGACAGAAGGATATATTATTATGTACACATTTATCGGACATAAAAGCTTTTAATGGGACCTGCATAATTTGCGTAACAAAAAGAAAAACAATATAGGTCTTACAATAGACAAAATGTTTTTTAGTTAATCAATACTATCTTCACACATCATAACAGTGGCGAATTCTTATAGATATCTTTAGTTGTGATTCTAGAAAGCGATAGTAAAAACGGTGTGGTATTTAGTGAGACATAGTTTATTTTATATAAAGTGTCTTGAAACATGTCTTACGTATTGCTAATTTTAACACGTTCGCGGACAGAGCGGCATATGACGCGCCATGAGAAGGAATAAGACGGGATGTGTAGACTAATTTCCAATTTTATTCTGGGTTCAACGCAGTGTTTGGTGACAACATTGCGTATGATTTGTCTGCAACGGACGTTTACTGCCTCTGGAGAAAACATAAAATTGCATGAATTGTCCATGCATGAGTTCTGGTGTGCCTATCCTAAAAGTACTGTTCAACAGGTAATTTACTGTTTATCTATGATTGTGTGGACACATCTGTAGAGTGTTATAAGTGTTTTAAATACTACGAAAAGTAGTTGATAAGCAAAAGTAAGTACCTAATAGTCGTAATATTGTTTTTTTTTATACACGCCTTAAGCAATTTTATTTGTTTATAACAAAGTTTTGACGACTCAGCGCGGCGTATACCGACAAGGTTGAATTGTTTTTATACGTACTGTCCTAGCAAAACACATTATAAGCGTACCATTTGATTTTGATAATTTTCCAGATAAAATCCCCAGAAAAAAATTTCTTATCGAGAGCCACCATATGAGTTGCAGACTAGGCACAGAAAAAAAATTGGCAAAGAAACGAAATACTTATGTAAAACTTGTCCCAAAAAAAAAAACCAGCCCTGTGTGTTGAGCTTTGCCTCGAAGAATTTCACAAAACTCTGACATGTTTTGTTTCAAACTTTGTTCAATTAATATTTCATAAATAATAAGTTTTCCTTGACGGCATTTAACGTCACTGTCCCACTATAATATTAAAACAATTTAAACAAAAGTGGATGGAGCGGTTTACTTTTTGGTAACCATAATGCTTTATTTTTGATATTTTCTTTTTTGAGCCCACTTTTTCAGCTATTGTCTGTGAATGTCTTATTATTTAATTTCTTTAATTTAATTTTATTGCATTTCTTATACCAAAACATGTTTTTGTGACGTCGGGTGAACAGAAAACCATTCAGTATTTTTGAAATATAAAAAAATTCTGATTTTTAAGAAAACTGTTAAACTTAAAGATGTTTGCGATATCGATCTCTATAATTTTTGTTTTTTTTTACATGATTTCTCTAAAATGGACCGTAATGGAAAAATTGGAGGAAAAGTATAAAATTTAAATTTTTCAGCATTTTCGTTGGCAAAGCGTGTATATACAAAAATGTTTTAAGTTAGATGTATGTGGAAAATGTATATATTAAGTTGACCTGTAAATATTTACAGAGGTGCTGCAATAGGTTATACAAAATCAGGGCCACCGAGAACCAGACTGGGCCCCAGGACAATTCTCCAGATCGGGCCCCAGGACAATTTTCCAGATCGGGCTCTGCGACAATTTTATAAAAAATTAAATAACAAAAAGTCTTCAAGCTAAAATTTCTCCTGCTGTACAAAATAGGTGACCAAGCAAAAATGTATCCTCCTCTACATGAATCTCTCTATCTCTCTAAGAAAAAGTCTTCTACTAAGAACTTCCCCCTCTTCTGTCGAACTTCTGAAAGTAACAAACACCACCGCTACCGGATCCCCCTTATACCGCTGCCGGGCCCCCATTTGAGCCCGGGCCCCGGGAATTAGTCCCGGCTGCCCTTCCCTCTAGTCGGCCCTGTACAAAATAACCGGAAAAAGCATGTAATAACTAGATAGGAAAGTCATGTGTTGGACACATCATGTTTGTAATTTTTCCGATCTCTGTTTGATAATACAGTCTGCCTTGATTTCGTTACTATGGTAACAATGTTCCGATTTATTGCCAAGTGACAGTTCCTTGATTTTTAATTTGTTGTTTATGTCCAACTTGTTTTCGCAAATTTAAAAATATGAATTCAGATTTGGAATTATCGGACATAAAAAATGAAATTCTAGACATTTTGGAAGCAGTCAAAATGTACATTTAACATAATGTATTTGCTTAGTTTATACAGTTGTATTCATTATCTAGTTTTAATATTTGTTAATCACTTTAATACATAAAATAAATAATTCAGTTTACATCGAAGTGTCGGTCTTAAAAAAAATATTGTACGTCACGCGACCAAAAATTAATGTTAAGCAGGTTTTCCAAGCTCTCAGGTCTCGTCTACGGCTCACCCTGGAATCTGCTTGTCTTGACCTGCAGTACACTACTTTTCGGTCTCGTAACATAAATTACTATTAAATTGGAAGCGGCAACTCGTCGCTTAGAGCTTCACTATGTACGTACCAATTTAAAATATGTATAGTAGAATATAAGAATCCCCGCTTACCTCGCCGCGTGCCTCTACCCTCGCCTCTTTACTATTTAAATTTGTACCATAAGGGTAAAAAATCTTAAATTTTTACAAAACCTAGCTATAACGCGTAGAAACATAAAACAAAAAATTGGTAAGAAAACTGAACTTTTAAATAAAAATGTTATAACTAAGATTACATAAGAATCAAAATTAAAATTTAGTTTAGTTTTTAAGATTCATGTGTTGATATGTCCATATGTGGTACGCATGGCACAAGACACAGAAGTATTAAAGATACTGTGTTTTTCAAAAAAAAAAAAAAAAAAAATTAACTATTTGTAATTTTTTTTTTCGTTTCTTATTAATTTTTAGTCAATAATAAACCACTTTCTAAAAAAAAAACTTTCGTGACCCACAGGACCTGATACAAATTTTTTCCATAAGTACCCTGGCAGTTAACGTGTTAAACATGGATACTTCATTGAATTTCGATATTCGTTCTTTAAAAAAATAGCTCCTTTTTCGCAAGCTGTTGAGTAATAGTCCTGACCTATGGATTTGTCTGGAGACCTCATAACACATGATACATAAATACTGTGTGTATGTTCTATATATCTACATATATCCTACAAAATATAGAGTATATATTAAAATTAGATTAAACGGCACCATACTTGATTGCAGCGGAAAATATTCTAATGTTTATCAAATTTACAAATGGTGGTCCTCGTAACCCAGATGTAGAACTGGAAATCAGAGTCGGTCCTCTTATTACTGCTTAGGTACGTTTAACTTAATTAGGTCCTTATAACAATTGTACAAGTCCTAATACATATGGGCTTGTTTGGAGACCTCATAAGATATGTTACATATATATTTTGTGTATATTATGTGTACATATATCTTACAAAATATGGAGTGTATATTAAAATTAGTTTAAATGGCACCTACTCGATTGCAGTGGAAACTATTCTAATATTTATAAAGGTTGTAACAACTTTATAAATGGTGGTCCTCGTAACCCAGATGTAGAATCGGAAATCGGGGTCGGTCCTCGTATTACTGCAAAAGTACGTATAGGTGTGTGTGTGTGTGTGTGTGTCTGTATAACGCATAACTCATGAACCGATACACGGAAAAACACCAAATTTCAAACTTAAGCTTTGTTCCAACGTCTAATGAGCTGATTAGATTTTGGGCAGAGTCGGAACATCTGGGGGGGTACTTTATAGGTGGTCATTTTTATATTTTATGGAATATATCTGTTATTTACGTTTGGGGAAGAAAATTCTTCAAATGAAAGTTACTTCTTATTTTATTATCTATAATTTTTGTTATATACAAAATTTTCCTAAAATCGTCCGTATTCGCGAAATTTGACAAAATGTAGAAAAATATTTTTTTTTATAAAAATTGTTCAAACAAAAGTTGTTTGTAATATAATTCTCTATAATTTTTATCCTATAGATAATTTCTCTAAAATGGACCGTATTCGAGATATTTGAGAAAATGTGTAAATTTCGAAATTTGAAGAAAACTCAAAAATGGATAAAGAAAAAAACATTAAATTTTAAACTTAAGTTTTATTTCGGTCTGACGTGAAATGATTAGATTTTGGACAAAGTCGGAACATCTGGAGGGGTACTTTATGGGGGGCCGTTTTTATATTTTATGGAATATATCTGTTATTTATGTTTGAAGAAAAAAATTGTTCAAATAAAAGTTACTTCTAATATTATTATCTATAATTTTTGCTTTATGTAAAAATTTCCTGAAATGGTCCGTATTCGAAAAATTTGACAAAATGTGCAAAATTCTGATTTTTATGAAAATTGTTGAAATAAAAGTTGTTTGCGATATCGATCTCTATAATATTTGTTTATACATGATTTTTTTAAAATGGACCGTAATGGAAAAATTGTAGGAAAAGTGCTAAATTTAAATTTTTCAGTATTTTAATTTTCAATGAATATCTATAGAAAAATGTTTCGCGGTAGATGTATGTGGACAATGTATATATTTAGTTTATCCTCTAAACATTTATAGAGATGCTGCAATAGATTGTACAAAATAACCGGAAAAAGCCTGTAATACCTAGATAGGAAAGTCATGTGTTGGACACATCAGATTTTTAAATCATCAAAACAAGTCTTTTAACTTTTTAATTAATTTATCTGTTTTGTTCAAAAATCGTTTTCAAAATTTAATTTCCATCTGAGAAAGAGTTTCTTTACCTACCTTTTCTAGGTCGGTTGTTGTATTTATCGTCTTTCTCATCTTCAAAAAATTACATTCCAGGGAAGCATTGTATGCCTCCCAGTGTGTTTTCCTGCGATTCCGATAAGTTTCTTTTGCAAATTACATTTAATATTGAAGTTTATGTGTCTGTGATCTGATAAACTCTCTTCGTCAGACACATGCCAGTCTGTAACAAAATTACTCAAGTATGTTGATGCTATTATTACATCTAGTATCTCCTTTCTGTTTTTTGTTATAAAGGTCGGTTTATTGCCTACATTTGTTATGTCTAAATTATTTGCCATAATAAATTGTAGTAAAGACTCGCCTCTTTCGTTGGTATCGGTGATCCCCCATATCCTGTGGTATGCGTTTGCATCACAGCCAGTGATCATCTGCATTCTGTTGCGCCTGCAGAATCTCACCAGCTCCTCCACTTCTCTGGTAGGTGTGGCTGCAGGATCGTCTAAAGGTAGATATGCCGATTCGAGTATGAGCTACTTCGGTCCATTTCCTGCATCGGTCTTGATTCTGACTGCTGTCAAATCTCTGGAACAGAAATTAATTAACGGCAGTATTTTTATGCATTTTTTGACAATTGTGCAGGTTCGAGGGGTGTCTGTGGATCTGTCATATATTAACTCTATACCCAAACCTCCTAAACCTCTTATTTTACCGTGTGTAATCCACGGTTCTTGTACCAGGGCCACTTTAAACCTCCCCATCGCCATTGTAAGTACAACCGAAGCAGCCTTATAGTGCTGGAGGTTGATCTGGATTATCCTGATCCTCTCCAGGCCGCCTTAGGACCCAGAAGGTCACCTTTTCTAGCTTATAATAGGCCCGGAATTGTGACCTCTTGAGGGCCCCGTACGACGCTTCGTCAATTGAAAAGGCTAGGACTTGCCCTCCCTTTTAAATTTTCCTGCTTATTAAAAGCCAGTCCAGCGTCTTCAGTTTCATATTCTAAAGCTAAAGAAGTCCTCTGAGTTTTTCAACCTCGGACTCGTCCGGGATGCAAACCAGAACCCTGGGTATTCTCGGGAGGTCCTTAGATTCAACCACGGTCAACTCCGCGCCATCTCAAAGGTTTCCCAGAGCACCGACCGTCCTTCTTAACCAGTCCGCGGTCTGCTGGTTAGCGCAGGTCATCCAAATGACCCCTGCGCTAAACGAAGCACAGACAATCATTCCTTTCCAACCGGGTATTTAATGTATGGAACGACCTCAGCGACGAAGTTGTTGGTGCCATAACAGTTAACGTCTTTAAAAATAAGTTAGACGCGTGTTTGTTTAATTAACATTTTTATTCAATTTTTAGTGTTATTTTTGTTTCAGTGTGTTTACTTTGTTAGAATTTTTCTATTTTGTTTTTAGGCTATCATAGGACTTGTGTCCTCAGCCTTTATCAATGTATAATAATAATAATAATAATAATAATGTTCTATGAAACTGTGGTGCTCCTCCACTGCCTGAAGGGGCAGCGTAAAGCCTCTCCACAAGAGTTTCTTGTACGAAATCTCCTTGTGCTTGGTCTAGGGTTATATCTGGATGCCTTTTCCAGATGACAGCAAGTCGGATACCTCTCAAAGTATCGCTGTACGAGCCAGCCGATGCCGGAGCATTTCTGGCCCGCTTAGTTTCACTTCGTGTGGGGGGAGTCTGCGACTCAGATCGGGGCCTTTTATGCCCTTTCTTCGTTTGGTCCTCCCTCCACTGGGTTTGTTTTTGGGTTGCATTCTTGTGGGATTTTCCTCCATCCACGTTCCTGCAGCCATTTTCCTTTCCTTCAGAAGTTCCTTCCTCTCCGCTCCTGAAGGTTTTTTCGGTCTATCAGCAGGCTTAACCTCTGCTTTTTTAACTGTTTCTTTTGTTTGGGAGCAGTCGTCTGTTTTCACAGATCCTCCTCCCTCTAAGAGATTAGAGTCCTCTGCTTTCGCAGTTCCTCCTTCCCTTGAGTTGTCGGAGTCCAAAGATAACGCAATCTCTCCGACAGTAATGTTCACAAGAGCCTGTCGTCTGTATCCAACTCTTCTCCTTTGATGTCCATTTTGTTCAAATTATTTGTACTCATATTTGTTCCCACGAGTATGGGGAAAGGGGCTGGTCCAACTTGGCTACTTGGGGGGTTCATCCGGTTCTCCCAAGGGAACGTTAGTAACCGCATATTAAGTCGTGCGGCCATTCATCGTTAGGCAAGTTACCTTACACCGTAGCGTTGGGCTTTGCTGGAGTGCCATTTGGTTAGTCAATAGTGGTGCTTCTTAAAATATTGCTATTGGCTTCAGCCAGTGGTGCCACGAGGAGGCAGGCACTCGATGGTTGCATTTCTCCATCGTCCTGTAGAAAAGTTACCTACCCACAAAGCGGGCGTGTTAAGTGAGTGTGCAAGCAAGCAATCTAAACTACAAAGCAATGGCTAAGCTACAACCAACCCCACCAAATACCTACCTTAAAAAAGATTAGGAAATTTAAACGAAAGTTTTTTTTTTAATAATTTTTGCCTTTTACTGATCAAAATACCCGTATTTCGTAGATTAGCTAAATTAACCTTAAAAAATTACAAATTAAACTGATTATTGAACCACAACAGTATATATAATTGAGAGTTGCACTTGTTATTACCACCAATAAAGTAGCAAAAATAATGCTATGCTGTAATAAGACAGTCCTTTTATAATTGAAGATAATAAACAAGTCATTTCTTGTCTATTTCTAATTCAGACAAGTTCATGCGGTACCCTACTTGCTGATTTATATAGTATATATGCGATACACGATTATATTAGGTAGTGTAAATAACACCCATGTTCCTTATTTAATAATTATTATTGAATAGTGATTTTTTTTACAACTTTCTTATAAGAACCGTGATAAGAAATGTTTTTACAAATGAAAGGTGGCATGTTATTATTATTATTATTATTATTATTATTATTATTATTATTATTATTATTATTATTATTATTATTATTATTATTATTATTATTATTATTATTATTATTATTATTATTATTATTATTATTATTATTATTATTATTATTATTATTATTATTATTATTATTATTATTATTATTATTATTATTATTATTATTATTATTATTATTATTTTAATTTTAATATTTATAATATTTTGTCACATGCATTAAAAATGCCGCCCCTAAAATTTGCCGCCCCGGACAAATGTCCGGATTGTCTGGCCTTAGAGCGCGCCCTGGTGTTCTAATTAGTCTCGTATATGTTTAATTGTTTTCTTTTGTAAAGTTACCCAACTCTATGCATATTATTATATCCATGTAATATTGGGAGTCTAGGCTTGTCTGATACATCACGGTTTGTAATGGACAGATAACGTACAGTATGTCGCTAATGTATGGAATAAATTCATTATTTCTAAAATAATCGACTTTTGAAAAAAATCCAAAAACAGGTCAATTTTAATTTTTGAATCGTCATCACATCATGATGTAGATGTAACGAACATTACGTCACCAATATTACCGTGGTGACGTAATCGGCAATTTTTTTAAATGCAACCATGTGTCTCAAAACACCTCATTGGAAAGGTCTTCTAATCGTTTTTACAACGATGTAATTATTTGAATATTTATTTCTACAGGGTCGACCAAAACTGTTTATTTACTAAAATCTTAATCATTAATTCTGATTCACTGAACTAAGTTATTGTAAGGACCGCCACTGGAAATAAAACATCGTAGTGTACCCAAAAAATATTTCTGTATTTTGGATATGTTACTGATAATAGTACTAAATTCTAATTTAACACTAATTGATGTGTATCAGTCAAGTGTTCAATATGTAGTTAAAATCTTTAAATTAGCATAATTTAGTAATGAAGCTTACAGAAACTGAACGAATCGAAATATTAATGATGATTGGCTATGGAGATAGAGTAAGGACACAGAGAGAAGTTGGCAATTTATTTAATGCTAAATACCCCAATCGTGAACCCATTTCTCAATCAACAATTAGTAAAATCGAGAAAAAGTTTCGAGAAACGGGCCATGTTAAAGATCTCCCCAAAAGTGGTAGAAAGTCAATTTCCGAAGACAAAAAAGTTAACGTTTTACTAGAGTTTCAAGAAAGACCCCACACCAGCACGAGACAAGTTGCGCTGGATAATAATTTACACCATTCTACTGTTGCCATATTTTTTTGAAGGAAACTTGACCGGTCCTCGATATCTTTAATTTCTTCAGGATTATCTATTACCACAATTAAATCAACTATTTCCAAATAGATGTGATTTGTGGTTTCAACAGGATGGGGCACCCCCACATTACGCCTTTGATGTACGAACCTACTTAAATGCTGTTTTTCCAGATAGGTGGATAGGAAGAAGAGGAACGATCGAATGGCCACCAAGGTCGCCAGATTTGACACCCTTAGACTTTTTTTATGGGGATACTTGAAGAGCAAAGTTTATCAAAGTCGCCCAAATGATATAGAAGAGTTGAAGGATCGCATCAGAACGGAGATTGCACAAATAACGCCTGAAGTTCTCGTAAACGTTAGAGACGAATTTACTGCTCGGCTGTCTCATTGCATTATTGCTGAAGGTCATCAGTTTGAACATTTAATATAATTTAATTGTTTTTTACTAAACAGTTTTATGTATTTTAGTAAATAAACAGTTTTGGTCGACCCTGTAGAAATAAATATTCAAATAATTACATCGTTGTAAAGACGATTAGAAGACCTTTCCAATGAGGTGTTTTGAGACACATGGTTGCATTTAAAAAAATTGCCGATTACGTCACCACGGTAATACTGGTGACGTAATGTTCGTTACATCTACATCATGTGATGACGATTCAAAAATTAAAATTGATCTGTTTTTGGATTTTTTTCAAAAGTCGATTATTTTAGAAATAATGAATTTATTCCATACATTAGCGACATACTGTATAAATGACACTGTTTATTAATTGAATGTCCGCCTATGGTTTGTAATTTAACTTATCTTCACTGATATTCAAATTTTTTGTAATCAGTAATACCGTTACACTACTACCTACTAGAACTGCAGTCATTTAAGAATTCATTTGATTTACTTTCTTTTGTAAACTATTTACTTTAGTGTGTTTAAAATTACAAACGCGAGTATGTCACGTTTTTCCGAATACCCTTATAGGGAGATGTTTCCAATGCCGGTATATCCCATGTATTTAGAGGATAAAAAGTAGGTAACATACATTTATATTTTAGAATTATTATTAAAATCGAGAAGGATATTCACTATTTAGAGCCCCGCACACCACATATATTTCGTTTTTTGACCGTAACGTCCTTATTTTTAAAAATATATTTTTTTTGTTTTCACTAGTCGATTGGTAATTTTTATACAATTGGAGCGTGTTTTTTACATTTTTGAAAAAAAAATTATGAAATTTTTATTTTTTAAACTACGATAAAAATTGAAATTCTAAAAAACAGCCTCCTTTACAAGTAAAATTTAAAACCGATTAAAAAAAACCGGAGAATTTTTTCTCACCAAATAAGAGAGATATGATCAAAATAAAATTTAAGTAATTGCCACTGATTTTTGCTGCCATCGCAAAACCCGGCGGATTTTTTTAGAACTAAGTAATACGTAGACCATTAGAGACGGGATTCTCAGCATACACTGGAAAACATAACACTGAAAGTGCTAAGCGTAGATATTTTATTGAAACACATATACAATTAACGATCTTGTAATTATAATTATTACGGACTATATAAATAATAAGGCTACATTAAATATTAGTTACTTATATACTAAATTAAATGAATACAATGCTAAAATGCATGTATTTTATTAGAATCTCTTCGTTGGAAAAATAATTTTAAATCCGTAAAGAATTTTTATAAACAATATACCTAAATTTGAGCAAATGGTTTTGTAAGAAATCTTAGTTCCAAACAAGAAATATAATTTACTAATTACCTATTACCTTCCTATGATAATTATTTATTACGCCGACCGGGTACTAAAGAACAGGGTAAAAGAAAAAAGGAGATCAAACGCTTGACACGCCCATTGTTTTAAAAATTCCTAATTACTAAAAGTACTAAGGGCCGGTTTTTAAATGTGTAGTTACTCTAACCTTGAGCTAACTGAATGTTAACTAAAACATTTCTGTTTCAATTGATAGTTAAAGACTAACCGAAAGCTAATTTTAACCTTACTCTCAGGGTACTGTTAACCCATTGTTAAGAGATAATCTTCACTTTATAACCTACATGTGCTTTGACATTATGGATGCTTTAAATATTGTTAATGTCTACAATAGCGAAGAGGAAGAAATAGTGAGAAGGCCAAAAATAATTCGACAGAGGCTTAATTTTATGGAACAATATGTTAGTTTAGATTTTTTCAAAATATTTAGATTGTCGAAGCGGACTGTTGAGATGATCATTGATGAAGTTCGGGACCTACAGTTAAATGTTGTCTCTGCCTAAATAATAGATTCTTGAATAGATTTATAGAAACATTCCAAATTCCAAGAATTGAAAATTTGGCGTCTTCTTAAATCTTTATAAGTTATCTTTCTTTTTTAGTTTGAATATGTCATTCATCGAGGAAAACAACATTAGAATACCCACGATGAAAGGCAATATATTCACCGGGAGAATACCACAGAACCATCACAGAACACATAAAAATACAACGTTGCCAAATTAAAATCTAGGTCAATTAACAAGAAGTACAATTTACATTAAAAAACGTTTCTTATTTTAACTAAAAGTTAACCTTCAAGTAGAAGTTAGTTAACCTCCAAGTTAACATTACATTGAAAAACCGGGCCTAAGAGTACAATACAATAACAGTAGGTTATACTAAATTTGACTGCATAACGTGTGCATCTATTGTTTCTGTGACTGTGCGGTGATTGCGTTGTTGTATATTTAGTTTTTAAAAATAAATAAATCCAAAAAGAAAATCTAAAATTAATAAAAACTATTTGTGTTGTTCTTTAAAAAGAAAAAGAACCTGTAACAATATTGGAGGACGTAAGTAATTTTAGTACTATTTTTATGTGGTTTGCGTTAGATACTCAGTGTTGTAAGCAAGAACTGCTACCACACGTAGGTCGGAGACAGAACCTGCGATGCGCAGACCACCAGATTATGTGTAATGGTTTTAGAAATATTAGTTGTAGGAAGTTCCTCCCATTAAAAAATTATTATTTTTAATTATGTCTTGGGAGAAGTTAAATGCAATACATTTTTTTAGAAGCGTAAAAGAAGTAAAAAAATGGTATATTCCAAAACTAATTTGGAAAGTGAGAGTACAGAAATAACGATTTTCAACGAGTTATGTATACAATTTTTCCTATGAACATAACTTAGGAACAACATTTTATCACATAGAATTTTAAAAGCAATGTACTTCAGTAAAATATGTTTAATTTCCATCGTATTAAAGTTTACCTAAACAAATTTTTGACCAAAACTTGCAAAAGTAGATAGATTATTTATGTAGGTACCTATGCAATTTCTTAGGTTTAAAGTTAAGCATACAATGCTTTATAAGTTTATTACATTAACAGTGAATATTAAAATACAACAAGCAAGATAACACAATAAATATATTTTATGACAAAAATTGTTTGATTTATATTGGCCACGAAACCGATCCTGCCTAATTAAGTATTAGGTATAAATGTTATGTCAATTTGGACTTTGTCAATAAACCTTATAATGTAATCTGCAAACAAAAAATCTAAACAAGAACCCACTTCCCGAACGAGGACCCACTGCCCGAACGAGGGCCCACTGCCTGAAAGAGGACCGTCAGCTTGAACGAAAATTTACGTTTTCTTAAATAAATCGAATACGGTCTATTTTAGAGAAATTTTGTGTGGAATAAGAATTATAGAGAATGATATTACAAACAACTTTTATTTGAACAATTTTTTAAAAAAATTAAATTTAATTAGTAATTTGAATTTATAATTCAACTTTTTATTAGAACATAAAAATTTGCACATCTTTTAGCTTTTATCCCGACTTTTAATAAATTAAAAAATACAAAATATATCTACCACTTTAAATTCCTGTAAGCAATTTTCGCACTTATAAATATGTTAATAAGTTATATTCTTCTGTACATCAAGCATATTGTGACATAATGTTAGTTTACCTTAATTATCTCGCTTATGACTTATGATAAAAATATGATTTGAAAACTATTAGAATCCTTAAGCTTTTGCCTAATAATAATCAAGAATAAATTTTTACGAATTTTTGCACAGTTTTCGTCATATTGGCGTATATAGTTTTAAAAACGGTAAAACACAGTTTTTTTGCTAACGTCGTTTCGCTTCTATTACCGTATTTATATACGCGTATCCGAATTTAGAAACAACTTTTTCAATGTATTCTCAGTTGATATTGTTTATTTCGATAAAAAGAGATGGATGTTAGAGACGACGCAACCAGCAAATCCCGCATTTGAATTGATCAGGCAGTATGCGGGGCTCTTTATCTTCATCTTTAATAATGAGATACAAAATACAAAATTGATCCCACGTATAATTTATTTTTTTAAGTTTAAACGGCAACCAGTTTCAGCCTAAAAGAAATAAAAAACAAATTGCTGCTTTTTCAGAAGATTTACAGAATCTCATCAAAGCCTGAGAACATCCTAACTGGTCCAACTTATTATTCGAAAAATAATAATAAATAACATTAAATCTACAAAAAAATTTGGTTTATGTCTAAAATAAGTAATCTTAATGCATTACCTTTTAATTTATAACTGTTGCTTTTAATTTTTTTATTTTGATTTATTTTTTTAGTCGTGCATGAGCAACGTGGTTTTATTGTAAATGTTCTTTGAATACCTTCCTGATATGTATCCCACACCGTATTTTTCGGTCTACCAAATGTACGGTTATGAGGATCGCCTGTAAAGTATTTTTTTTATTGTTTTTACCAACTTATTTTGCTTTTGCATAAATACACATTATTGGCTTTGCATTTTTATAATAATTATTAGGTATTCCAAAAAAAAAGAACAGTCAGTTATATCTAACGCGTTGTGTCATACGATATATTCTATCTACAACACCTAAAATCATAAATTTAAATATTTTTTGTCAAACAAAATAAAAATATTATTTTAAAAAATCGCTACTTCATTTTTCATAAATTGGCAGGCTTGGCGACAACTATTTCGAAAATGGCGTCCAAGATGGAAGGCTATGTCGTAACCCCCTTAGGTATACGAGCCCTTATCATTGGCAGCTGTTGTTTGACAGCTCGCTGGAATACCTAATATGGTTTGTTAAATTTTTTTCCGCTGACTTTTTAGACCGTCAGTGCCCACGTCCAGTTTACTGGACGTTCCTACTCATAGTATTAAAAATAGAAGGTAGGATATCAACTGTGTCAAAAATAGGACGACCACGCGCATGACGTCATGCGTAAAGTTTGTATAGGCGGGAATTTAAAAATACTGTCGAAGTATGAAGAAACTAAATGCTATTTACAGACATTTCATAAATACTAAAGAATAATATTTTGAAAATGACATCAAATATCTAAGGATATTATTATGGGATAGTTAAGGAACGAGCTATAAAGGGAAATAAACGCAAATACATACATGTGCGTAAATATGGGGTAATTTTCTGATTTCTCCCTATATTTGTGTGTTTTTTAATGGACTGTATGATTAGATTTTACTGGTTTCGGGTATTCAAAGTGCGACACCACTTTTAATAGAGTTTATTACAATATTATTCGGTATACAACAAGAGAACAAGTTGTTGATACGAAATACAGGCACAAACAATGCTAAAATATGTCTAGTATGAGGCTACTTGCTTTTATAAAATGTTTTACTTGATAACACCCCGAGCTAATAAGTTTTTATTCACTTTTTCCGATAAATAAGAACGCCGGCCGGCTAACGCCCACAAAGTGCGGGAAAACTCACATATTATGACCAGCACACCCTTCTCTCACCTGTGACAAGTCTCCTGATTCACCTACAGTGCTTCAGCGAGTCTGTGGCGCTATGAATGTAATTCCCGAATAGGGGTTGCTCAGGCGCCAGTTTTGATATCGCAGTTTGCTCTGCGGCCCTGGGGTGCACGTAGAGTACACCCTCAGTAGACTCAGTGGAGTCCAGGTACAAATAAAAAAATAAAACGGATAGACCTTCGCTGTTAAGTTGACCTACACTGGGGTAGTAAAGTAAATAAAGTTTTTCACTACACTTTTACCTATTAATCACTACGCCCTGAAAACGGAAAAAGCAAAGGCGTAATTCAAAATTAAACTCAGGAATTTCAATCAAAAATATATTTACAAAATAAATGAAATAAATAATAATTAAAATAAAATAGACGGGGTGATATCGGTATATATTTATCTGTTTAATAACGGTAATAAAATAAATGTAGAATTATGTATGTTGATAAAATAAAAGGTCTCGGTATTTACAGAAAATGATAAAACGGTAAAATTAACTATGACCTATACTATACCCATAAGAAAATAAAATTAACAATTTTCCCTTTAAAAAAATTAAAACGGTGGGCACTAACACCCTTAGCACAAATTCCTTGCTATTAATGAAAACGGCCGGCTTTAGCCATAAGAAAAAAAATCTACCATAATAAAACTAAATATGGTTCAAACTAAACGTTTTAAAAATAAAAAATAATAAGTTACTCTCAGTAATAAAAATATCAGTAATCGGCCAATGGTGGTGAACAGTATCACCCTCCACTCATGAGAGAAAGAAATGACGGATGCCTTTGTAAAAAACGACGCCTAATATCCTCCCCGCAATATTATTTTACTAGGCACAATAGACCAAATAACGGGTGTCTTAACGCGGTATTATTCGACCAATACTTTGAGAATTTTATTTTATTTATTCGGTTTCAAGTTTCTCTTATGTGGAGATCTGGGATTCCATAGTTTCCACAGAACAGAAACGGCTGCGACTCTCGACAGGGATAGCAAGCGAATACCACTATCATCCCTTGGTTAACACGAAAATGGTTGAAGGGCACTAACGCCCCGGATTTAAATACAATTCGTTACCCTGACAGGCACTAAGAAATCAAAAATATCGGTCGAATAGCTCATGTAATTAATAGTACGGAAGTGAATGTTACAGGGAGAATTATTAGACGGAATTTTAAATAAAAAGGCCTACCTTAATTAACTTCTCAGCAAAATCGCTTTGCGGTATAATCGGCACTACAGCAAGGCAACTTTTATTCTCCAACTCACGGTAACAGCAGGAAAAAAGCACTGACGGCAGCAGCAGGAAAAGAGAGCTCCTTCATCGCAAACATCTAGTTTTATCAGAATTCGTACTTTTGCCGGAGTGGGGCGGTAGCCCCACCTAGAGGAAATAAATTGTTATTGCAAAAAAACGTTAATTGATCAGCTTACTGATAAAATCTACTACTATTGCAATTTTACGAGACGATTTACATTAATGTGATATTGAAAAGTTTTAAACTACGAGGGCTCTTGTAAAGATTTAAAAACGGTAATTCTATGGAAACATTAGTTACAGGGGGTCTTGAAAATGTTCATAGACGGAAATTAATTTTAGAAATTAATTTATGGAATAAATTAATGGGAATTTTAGTGACTTCGTCACATCACCTCCTTTCTTTCTAAAGAAAATAAAGATAAGACGCAGTATTATCTTTATTTTCTTACACTGGAACACGGACGGGTGACAAAAGTCAGTTATACAGTGATGTATCCGGTGGCATCTGGAGGCAGCTGGCGGCACCTGGACTCGGTATATAAAAAAAAACAAACGGACGGAAGATCAACCAGAAGTCAATCGTAGTGGTGGCGTGTGTACTGTAACGGTACGTTGTGACGGAGGGGTATCGGTCTGAACCGAAACCGTGCGGACGGTGACGGCGGATGGCATTTGCATCACGGAGACGGCGGGGAAATGGTAAGGTCGACGATTGGGATGGACGAGGGAGAAACGGGCGGGGCACGATGGGGACAAGGTCTGGTGCGACGGAACATGGGAATCAGACGGGGCAATTCTTCCACATCTCGGCTAGAACAATTCAAGCAATTAATCGAGTCGTTTGAGACGGGTTTCTACAGGAGACGGGAATCAGGAATGGGAATGGAAGCAATAACGGAAACGGGAATGGTTACCTAAACGGATTTCAGGGTTGACGTCTTAATGGACACGGACGGTCGTTCCCTGGCTATGAGGAAGAAACAAAACAAAACGCTTATTCAACGCGCTCTGATGCGGGTTTTAGGTCCTTGATATGGACTTTGTTGATTCGCTTACCGGCGGCATCCCTCAGGTTGTAAACTACGGGTGAAATTACTTTAGTGACGGTGTAGGGGCCGGAAAACTTAGGAGCAAGTTTCGCCGCTACATGATCGGCGGCGGAAGACAGGGTATGCTCCCGCTTCATAACTAGGTCACCAATGGTACACCTCCAATCCCTACGACGAAGGTTATAATATTTGCTCTGGGAGGTGAACGCTCGTGACAAACTGAGCCTTGCCAACTCATAACATTCCTGTAACTTAGCCAGTCTCTGGATCTGACCTTCGGGTATGGGCTGTTGATCAAGAGGATCCGCAGGCGGTACGGCAGGGTCGGCGTCTCGACGGAGGGTTTTGGGTACGGATAGTTCACGTCCAAAGTTAAGAAAGGCGGGGGAGTAATTGATCGACTCGTGACGGGATGTATTAATCGCAAAACGGAGATCGGAAAGATGTTGATCCCAATCACGGTGATTTTGTTCGCAGAACTGGGCTATCATAGTTTTAATGGTCCTATTGGCCCTTTCCACGGGATTGGCTTGTGGGGTGTAGGCCGGGGTGCTACGGTGACGGATCCCGAGTTCCTTCAGGACATTCTCGAAGAGTCGGCTGGTGTATTGTGTGCCATTATCAGTTATGACCTCCTTCGGGCATCCAAAGGTCGAAATTACGTCGTCATACAAGGCGGCACTCACTGTCTTAGCAGTGGCGGCACGGATGGCTCGGCATTGCACCCATTTAGTAAAACGGTCTTGGAACATGACAATGTAGGCGTTACCCTTCTTACTTCGGGGCAACGGGCCGACTAGGTCGGTGCTAACAACTTCCCAGGGTGCGCGATTTGAGGAGGGTTGCATCTTCCCAGGTGTCTGTTGCTGGGATGGCTTGTATCGTTGGCATTGTAAACAGCCCCGGACATATTTAGTTATATCCCGGAACATACCCGGCCAGTAGTAACACTGGGCGATTCGGGCGATCGTCTTAGCGATGCCAGAGTGGCCAGCGGTGGGAGCATCATGGCTCTCTTCCAACACTCGAGTACGCTGCGGCGTCGGTACACACAGCTTCCAAGGATCGGATAGCTCGGGTTCCTTGTAGTCATTAATATCCCAAAAGTGGCGATATAATCGGCCTTCTCGTATGCTGTAATCTGGGAATTCGGCGGGGCTCTTTTCTACATCAGCTTTCTTTTGGTTATACCAATTACAGTTAACAGGGTCTATGACTGCACATATTTCGGAGTCAGGAGGGGAGTCCTCGGTACGGGGTAACGGGTTTCGCGACAAGGCATCGGCAACTCGGTTCAGGGCCCCACGGCGGTACTTGATGTCGAAATCATATTGTTGCAAGAAGATACTCCATCTTGCAAGACGGCCGGACGGACTCACGATTGAATGCAACCACCTTAAGGATTGGTGATCGGTCAACACGGTGAAGTGATAACCTTCCAGGTAACCCCGCATCTTTTCTATTCCCCATACTATGGCAAGACACTCCTTTTCGGTCACCGAATAGTTTCTTTCGGCCGAGCTCAGCGTTCGGCTGGCATAGGCTACGACAAAATCGATTCCATCCTTTTTCTGTGTAAGAGCCACCCCTAGCCCATGGGCAGAAGCGTCGGTCTGTAAAATAAAGGGCACGGAAAAGTCGGGACAACTAAGGATCGGAGCCTCAGTTAAAATTGTCTTAAGTTTTGAGAATGCGGCCTGTTGTTCTTCTTGCCAGTTCCAACGGTTCGCTTTCTTCAGAAGTTTAGTAAGGGGTGCCACAACTTGCGAAAAACAGGGCACGAAGCGGCGGTACCAAGAAGCTACCCCTAAGAATCTTCGGAGCTCCCGAATGTTTTTTGGTGCTTCAAATCGAACGATAGCTTCGATTTTATCAGGGTCGGTATGGATTCCGGTGCCTGTGACAACATGGCCTAAGTATTTTAAACTTGAAAGGCAGAAGTGACACTTTTCCTGGTTGATTTGCAACTTAGCGACTCGTAGGCGCCGAAACACCTCCTGGAGGTTTTCTAAATGCTCTTCAAACGTCCTTCCTAGCACTATAATATCGTCTAGATAAGCGAAAGCGTGTGGATCCATTTCTGGTCCAATGACACGGTCTATCAATCGTTGAAATGTTGACGGGGCGGAGTGAAGGCCGAAAGCCATCACACGGAACTGAAATAGTCCTCGACCGGGGACGGTGAAGGCGGTAATCGGTTTACTACGGGGAGACAACGGGACTTGCCAATACCCATTCTTTAAGTCCAGACTGGTAATGTATTTGGCGGTACGGAGCTTGTCCAGAATCGAGTTCATAAACGGTAGGGGGTAAGCATCTTTCATGGTTACCTCGTTTACTTTGCGGAAATCGATACAAAATCGGTATTTCCCGTCCTTTTTCCTAACCATGACCACGGGGGAACTCCAAGGACTTTTAGACGGTTCGATTACCCCTGCTTCGAGCATCTTGTCTACTTCCTCGTTAATAACGGCTTGCATTTTCGGGTTCTGGGGACGGTACCGTTGTTTAATCGGCTCGGGCTTAATTAAACGGATTTCGTGCTGTGTCAGGTCAGTCGGCCCCTGTACAGCTTGAAAAGCAGCGAGTTCTGCATCCAAGAACCGTTCCAGACGCTCGGTTTGGTCAGCGGTTAACGTCCTCTCAGATATAGGAGTTGTGATTGGCGAGCAAGGGTTACTGGTAACAGTTGTTGGGATTTCTCCTCCTTTATTACAGCTTTCACTGGGTTCAGGAGTCATTAGCTCAATCCGGTCCAGCGCAGCTTCGGAACAACTCGGCGAACGACCCTTCGGGGCCGATTGTGTCTTTGGAGTTATTATGCTGGGTGAACGGTTGGCTTGGGGCACAACTGGTAATCCGGAGCTCTCAGCGTTTGGTTTGAAGGACAGAGGGTGGTACCTCGCTGATCTCAAAATTGTCTGATACGGTGGGGTGGATGTCGGGAAGCGGTTTTCCCTCGACCTCCATGAAGTCTGGTTCTGTGGGGCGGAGGATGAGGAGCGGTTTCTACTCAATCTCCACTTCTCTTCCTGTGGGTTGGAGGGCGGTTTCTCCCCAACACGGTTTAACTCAGGGGCTTTTACCCCTTCTGGGTGTACCACGGCTTCTACCACACTGGTATTGGGAGCTTCAGACGGCAACGGGTGAGCTGACGGTTGCTCTGTGATCCCAATCGGATAGCATGGGATTGGTCGGAGTGTGGGAGGTACCAACATGTCACCTATAAAGATTTTTCCTGACCCAAGCTGTAAGCGGATATCAAACTTGGCGAGAATATCCATCCCGAGCACTAAATCAGCGCTTAGATTAGGGAAGTGTTTGATGTCCTCAACGACGGTACGGTGGCCCAGCGTCAATGATATCGAGTATGAATCCTGAACCTGAATGGTACTACCATCAGCTAACCTTGCAGATGAAAGCTCTGTCTTTTTGGGCTGCTTCTGGTTAGCAAGATACCTAGCCAGGCGGTTTCCCAGGTAGGATAGGGACGCTCCAGTATCTAGAAGGGCGGAAAACGGGACTCCTAGTATTTCCACCACGAGATGTGGCCGGGAGTCCGGTTCAGAAATCGGGACGGTGTCTCGGGAAGTTAGTACTGACGGAAGCTGCCAGGACTTCCCTTCCGGACAGCTTCGGAGGAGTTTCCCTGATGGCTACAAGGACAATCCCTTGACATGACTCCTGGTTTCCTACAACGGGAGCAGAATAATTTTCCCGGGTTCGGACAGTCATTTCTCATGTGACCTTGCTCGCCACATTTCCAGCAGACAGCCGGGGACGATGTTGGTTGTGAAGCAAACTTCACAATCCGGGACGGGTAGGCTTCACGCCGTGGTTCCGCAACCCTAACTTCGTTGGGTCTTATTTGTGTCGGGTACGAAGGTCCGCGATATCCAGTACTTGTACTGGGGTGCTCAGTGGAGTCCGAGACCCTGTAGCGGGGTGACGGGGACCGGTTTCCGGTAGTACCTGGTTCCGACTGCAGTTCCTTTAATAACAAGTCGCATTCCTTGACCGCTTGCCAAAAGGAAGGCAAATCACTGAAATCCGTTTTCCGGATCTGTTGACGATATTTAGGCAGTAGGTTTCGGTACAGCCACTCTAGCTGTTCTTCACCAGTTAATTTCCCATGCCTCCTCATGAGGGTCTGCAAGTCGGTAATGTAGGATGTGACAGCTTCATTCCTACGCTGCGTACGGCGGCTAATCTCGGCGTACAAGTCTACATAGTACGACACGGGGAAATAGTAGATGCGGAAGCCTCGCTCGAAGGCTTCCCAATCAGACCAGCTCGCTCGGTTGTTACGGAACCATAATGCGGGTTCCCCGGTTAACAGTTCGGGCATGTACGGCAGTAAACGGTTTTTGACGATGCCTTTGGAGAGACAGATCTCATCGAGGCGTTCCAGAAAACTGGCCGGATCATCACGGTCTCCAAATGATAATTTCCACTCGTGAATCTTAAGGGATTCGGAGTTGACGTCGATGACGGGAGGTGACATCGTTGACTGCGAGTCTCTCTGTACTTGTAGGGAAAGCTGGTCGGGAGCCGGCGTATTATTGCGGAGGAATGAAACGAGTCTTTTTCGTTTCTCGAGTACGGTTCCTTCGGTGGCTAAGCCTTCAGCCCTTAGTCGGGCAGTTAACTCGGGGTTCTTGAGGGTATATACCCAACCTACTCTTGGGGTTGGTGCTTCACCCAACGCCGGTTCCAGTCCTATCGGTACTACGGCGAACTCAGTGATCCAACCCGGTTGAATATCGTCTTCCTCGCTGGCTTCGGCAAATATGTCGTCACAACCTTCACTTGACATACACCCCGTATAGAGTCGTCACACTTGACACTTCGGTGCCACGGATAGCCAGAGAGATTAAAAAAATCACGAGGACCCGGGAGAGAGAAAGAAGAAAAAAAAATTTCTAAGTCCCCAAAACTTTCAAAAAAAAAAATTTTTTTGAAAAAATTCTAAGTCAAAAAAAAAATCTCTAAAAAAAATTTTCTGTCTCCAAAATTTCTTTTAAAAAAAATTCTAAGTCCAAAAAAAAATCTCTAAAAAAAAAATTTTCTAAGTCCCCAAAATGTTCAAAAAAAAATTCTAAGTCCAAAAAAAAAATCTCTAAAAAAAATTTTCTAAGTCCCCAAAATTTTCAAAAAAAAATTCTAAGTCCAAAAAAAATATCTAAAAAAAATTTTAAGTCCCCAAAACTTTCAAAAAAAAAAATTTCTTTGAAAAAATTCTAAGTCAAAAAAAAATCTCTAAAAAAAATTTTCTAAGTCCCCAAAACTTTTCCTAAAAAAAATTCTAAGTCCAAAAAAAATCTCTAAAAAAAAACTTTCTAAGTCCCCAAAACTTTCAAAAAAAAAAAATTCTAAGTCCAAAAAAAAATCTCTAAAAAAAATTTTCTAAGTCCCCAAAACTTTCAAAAAAATTCTAATTAAAAAAAATATCTAAAAAAAATTTTCTAAGTCCCCAAAGTTTTCCGAGAAAATTGGGAAAAATTAGTTCGGCACGAAAATCCAAAAAAAAAATTCAAAAAAAAAATTTTCGGAAAAAAAAACAAATTTTCAAAAAAAAGTTTTCCACATTAAAATTTTAAACTGGTGTCCTAAACGGTTTGTCCTAAACAGGGAAAGAGAAAAACTACGGTATCCGGAAGAGAAGAAATAAACAAGGGAAAACTACCCCTTCGGTATACTTCTCGGCAGTGTGGTCTAACAGTGAGGTCTGCAGAAAAGTCCCTGCTCGGGCGCCATTTGTGACAAGTCTCCTGATTCACCTACAGTGCTTCAGCGAGTCTGTGGCGCTATGAATGTAATTCCCGAATAGGGGTTGCTCAGGCGCCAGTTTTGATATCGCAGTTTGCTCTGCGGCCCTGGGGTGCACGTAGAGTACACCCTCAGTAGACTCAGTGGAGTCCAGGTACAAATAAAAAAATAAAACGGATAGACCTTCGCTGTTAAGTTGACCTACACTGGGGTAGTAAAGTAAATAAAGTTTTTCACTACACTTTTACCTATTAATCACTACGCCCTGAAAACGGAAAAAGCAAAGGCGTAATTCAAAATTAAACTCAGGAATTTCAATCAAAAATATATTTACAAAATAAATGAAATAAATAATAATTAAAATAAAATAGACGGGGTGATATCGGTATATATTTATCTGTTTAATAACGGTAATAAAATAAATGTAGAATTATGTATGTTGATAAAATAAAAGGTCTCGGTATTTACAGAAAATGATAAAACGGTAAAATTAACTATGACCTATACTATACCCATAAGAAAATAAAATTAACAATTTTCCCTTTAAAAAAATTAAAACGGTGGGCACTAACACCCTTAGCACAAATTCCTTGCTATTAATGAAAACGGCCGGCTTTAGCCATAAGAAAAAAAATCTACCATAATAAAACTAAATATGGTTCAAACTAAACGTTTTAAAAATAAAAAATAATAAGTTACTCTCAGTAATAAAAATATCAGTAATCGGCCAATGGTGGTGAACAGTATCACCCTCCACTCATGAGAGAAAGAAATGACGGATGCCTTTGTAAAAAACGACGCCTAATATCCTCCCCGCAATATTATTTTACTAGGCACAATAGACCAAATAACGGGTGTCTTAACGCGGTATTATTCGACCAATACTTTGAGAATTTTATTTTATTTATTCGGTTTCAAGTTTCTCTTATGTGGAGATCTGGGATTCCATAGTTTCCACAGAACAGAAACGGCTGCGACTCTCGACAGGGATAGCAAGCGAATACCACTATCATCCCTTGGTTAACACGAAAATGGTTGAAGGGCACTAACGCCCCGGATTTAAATACAATTCGTTACCCTGACAGGCACTAAGAAATCAAAAATATCGGTCGAATAGCTCATGTAATTAATAGTACGGAAGTGAATGTTACAGGGAGAATTATTAGACGGAATTTTAAATAAAAAGGCCTACCTTAATTAACTTCTCAGCAAAATCGCTTTGCGGTATAATCGGCACTACAGCAAGGCAACTTTTATTCTCCAACTCACGGTAACAGCAGGAAAAAAGCACTGACGGCAGCAGCAGGAAAAGAGAGCTCCTTCATCGCAAACATCTAGTTTTATCAGAATTCGTACTTTTGCCGGAGTGGGGCGGTAGCCCCACCTAGAGGAAATAAATTGTTATTGCAAAAAAAACGTTAATTGATCAGCTTACTGATAAAATCTACTACTATTGCAATTTTACGAGACGATTTACATTAATGTGATATTGAAAAGTTTTAAACTACGAGGGCTCTTGTAAAGATTTAAAAACGGTAATTCTATGGAAACATTAGTTACAGGGGGTCTTGAAAATGTTCATAGACGGAAATTAATTTTAGAAATTAATTTATGGAATAAATTAATGGGAATTTTAGTGACTTCGTCACACACCTTAAGGACGGGGTATCCCTGTGTATTAAAAGTGTATGTGTAGACCAAAAGTTAAATCGACAGTTTTCCGATTATGTAGTGTTTAAAAATCTAATTTTTGGACAAATTAAAAATGAAGGTCTAACTTAGGTCACCTTACTATTGAAAATTAATAAATTTATTATTTTCAATAAAAACCAATCATATAAAATAACCCCCTTTTATTTCATCTCAAAGGTGCCGTGTAGAATTATTTTAACCTCGATGTCAAACAAATAATAAAAAAAAAATGTAATACGACCTAAGTTCAACCTTTACTTGGAATTTGGTACACTCAGAATATTTAAATATTGTATATTTTTCAAAACGTGTAGATTTGAAATTTATAAGTCACTTTCTTTGAAAAAACATGTCAAAACGGATTTGGACCAAAAATGGCGTCTAATTTAACTCTAAATAAACCCCGAAAAATCAATAATTACTTCATGTAATTTAATAAAGATGGTGCTCCGATCGATAATATTTTGACTAGTATTTGATTATTTCCGTTTATAATATGTGTGTTTACGGGGGATATACGAGATGATACTCTGATACTGTTTATGTGATACAATTGGAAACGACCTTTTTTCATCGGCACTCTTTTTTCGCCGGTGACCTTTTGACACGCGCCTATTTGTTATATGCTGTATGATTATCGGTTATTTATCAACTAAAAGAATAGGAAATTAGTACATTGTGAATGATAATATCATTTTAATGCAATTTTTGAAACTAGTTCAAAAGTTGCATTTAACGATACTCAATGTTTCATTTTACCGTCAGTTTTAGTTTGACATATCCGTCATTTTATGTTTACAAAGCTCAGTTTCTATTCGAAAGTAAGAGAAACAGTCAAAATAAAATGCGAAAAACACTTTTTATCAATTTCGTTTATGTCAACTGAAAGCGACAATTGCTGAAGACGTAACAAATAAATTAGGTCGAGAAATAAAAAAATCTATACTATAAGTAACATACCATATATTATACCTGTTAAAATAAATCAAAAATAAGAAAACATATCGTTGACGTATATACTTTTCCATCTGTGATTAGTGATTACCAATTGCAAATTACGTATGAACATGCTTCTGCGCAAAAAAACATTATTTCAAGTACTTGTATCATTAAAGTCCATTAAATTATTATTTTTATAAATTTGCTAATATTTGCACTTTAAGTTTCATTATATGGGGTATCCCGACATTTTAATCCTCGTCCTCTTCTATTTAAAATTATCTCAGGTGCCATATGTTCCGAGTAAAATTTTTCTAATTTTTCAACCATATTTAAAAAAAAAAAATGGGTTGAAAATGAATTTTTTCAACAAATAGTGGATTTTCATCTCCAGTATATACTACAAAGTAGCACAATTTTCTTTGAGCTATACCTAGCTGTACTTGAATCTAATAGTATATAAAATCATTATTAGAAAATCAAACATAAAAAGAATATTAATATTGTAGTATCATTTCTAGCACATTTCTTAAAAATCATGAATTATTTTAACATATTGAAATTTTTCACCTGGTAAAAGTAGTTATGGTTTTCTTTTAAATGAATGTCACCATCTCCTATTTTTAAGCATGGAAATGGGTTTGAATATTAGGTAATGTGCGCCAATAATGTCAAATTATGACAATTCGCAGAAAACGTCAACTTTTTATTTAGATTTTAATGTGCAAAAGCCTACCTACTTTGGATATTGATCGTAGAAAAAATATATTCAGAATAATGAAACATTATTATTAAATAACAAGTTTTTTTATTGTCAAATTTAATACGTAATATTATTTTTTAATTGCAAATATTTGAATGTTAAAATTATAGCGTTTAATTTTTTTATTCAATGACGAACTCGAGAGTGATAGAAAAAAAATACTACCTACCTTTAATGCAGGAAGTCGATGTCAATTTATCCAAAAATAAAACTGATTAAAATGTACAATGAAACTCACTAGGACACTTGGCACAAATAAATCAATTTTCTAGAAAATAACACTTATTAAAAACAAACAGCACAATAAAACACTTCAGAAACGTGTGATGTAATTTTGAAAACTAAACACCCCCAGCCTTCATCAAGTATATTAAAAGTCGTGACGTCATATTGGCACAGATATACGGTAATGTGTTATTGACAATCAGGGAAATGTTTCTAGGAAATAACTACCTAAGATAAGATAAGATAAATGAATGTTAAATACCTACTCATAATATATATTGTAGGGTTTTTGTACTTTAATAGGATAAATATTTATGCGGGCCTGGAAATTCCAGGAAATGACAGTCAAAATTACCCAAAAACATTAGGTTAGTACCAACATCAGATAACAGATAACTTCGGTATTTAACCAATTAATCACAATTAATATTCTTGAACATTCAAATGACAAAAACTTCCATCTTTAACCAATGAGAATATAGTTTTCATTCGATACTTCAAAATCATAATTTATTAATTAGGTAGAATAGTTTTAAAATATATTGCGAATTGCGACACGTCAAGCGTCCCACTCCGACTCAATGTGACGCAATTATTGTGGCAATATATTTTGAAACGACTCTATATTCGTGACTTGAAATTATAAACATCCCTCGTATTGCTACCCGTATATAAACCAAATTATTTGTTTTAGGAAATATTTATATTTAATGTGAGGCAAGATATCGTTTTTGTTGTTGCCATCTGCATAATACCTACCTACATTCTTTACTTTGGTCCAGGAAACAAAGTCGATTTTCGTTAAAAATAAAATGTAATAGGTAGGTAATACTTTATGAATAAAAGTATTGAAATAAAGTATGCTACTATACTCCAAAATGAGCCCTAGAGTTAACATTTTTATAATATTATAAATGGCATATGAAACGATTGGACCGTTTTCACAATCGCGAAATATTTTTTTTTATTTGGTAAAATCCCGGCAATTATTGAAAAATAGATTTTATGTTCAGGACTATTATTATGATCCTTCGAACTCAGTCTACTAAAAACCGGTTTATAATACAATATAATACAATATCCCCTAATAGCTAGTCGGTCGATATTTATAGTTACTTAAAGATTTCTGTAATAGTTTGCACTAATTCAATCTCTAGTCGGTAGGTAACAGCACCTCCTTGATTGAATCTAAATTGACATAATTTTGTTCAGAAATTCCTAGGAGATGCTGTCCTTAAGTTATGTTGGTTGCATGATGTTAGATGCGTTTTAGCATTTAATTATGTAATAAGGAGCGAGACAAACAAATATATTTAAATTCGCTGACTAGCGGCGTAGGTGAAAGAGGAGTAAAATAATTGATATATTCTGGCGGACAATAATGATAGTTATTTTCCAACAACATGAAAGAAATATTCATTTGAAGTATCAGTTTTTTCCTTTTTCTTTTTAATGATTTATTTTTGGTATATAAATTATAATGCAGGTTTTAATTTAGAAGATCATTCGACGTCTAAAGAATAGTTTCTATAACCAGGATAATGAGAAGGGTACCTTCGCAACTCAGAATTTCTCAACTGGGGACCCTGGGTTAAAATTTCTCATTTTCAAACTATTTATCTAATTAGGATTTTCAACTGATGACTCATTTAGCTGCAATATATGATCCAATTGAATATACTTAACAACTTATTTTATGAATAAGATGGGATTTATGTATAAGTACGATAACAAAAACAGGTTTTTAAAAAATATTTTTTATACATATATTGCAAAGAATAAAAATAAATGTACCAAATACAAATAACTGCTACATGTATATACATAATTAAAATAAAATGTTTTCTTTCATCAAGTACAACATGCCGAAATTTTATTTTTTTGCGACTTAAATAATTTCACCTTTGCTATATATTGCAACATTTTCAGCTTTCAAAAGGGTAGAGTTACCAGTTAAGGTCCTGAGTTGCGAATGAACTAACGTAAAGGTTTGCTTTGAGGTCCATCTTATAATTAAAAGGTAAAAAGTGCTTGGAGCTAGGGATGCGCGATACGATCCGATATTCTAGAGTATCGATACTTTTTCGTCCGATATTCGATATTTTGGATCGATACTTTGCTTTTTGATACATTGCAAGTATCGATACATTTGTACTGTATCGATACCTTTACGATCCTGGGAAAGCAAATTTCATAAACAAATATATATTTTTTTATGATAGGTATATTTTTGTTTTTTTTTGTGTCATCCATTACTTCGGATATTTGCTTCGTGTGCTGTTTTGGCTTTAGGCGCCACTTTAGAAACAGCACTTTTAATTAAAATCTAACAGTGGATGGTCGAATGGGGAATTCTACCTATGCATTAGAATAATTATTTTGTTTTTTTTTTTATTAAATAAAAACTATTGCTGCCTTTGAGATCCGATCCTGAGACCTTCAGATCTTAAAATCGTGACTCTAACCACTGAGCATAGGTATATTAGGATTGCTAAAAGAATTATACTTTGTTTTTTATTTCAAATTTTTAGTTTTAAGAAATATTTTGATTCAAATTGTTACTACCGCTCCTATCAACCCCTGTGGGGACCGTACTGCTGGCAGCCTTTAAACCTCGTTCTGATCCGTATTGATACCTAATATCGATACCTAATATCGATACTTTTAAGTGTATCGCGCATCCCTACTTGGAGCACACATGACAATTATCTGTTTTAAATTTATCTGAACGGCCACAGGCCACTGTAGGGCGTCTTCGTCAAATTTTCGAGGAGAAGTGGGTATCATTGCCTACAACATTTCCCTTTTTAGTATATTTTTTTAATAAAAGTCTCATGGAATGTAAAAATGTTAATTAAGAAAGAGGCAAGGCTTCCTGGGACCTACAACTAGAGCCACCCTTTGGCCATTTCTGACTAACCTCTGACTGTTGAAGAATGTGAAAAACAACGTCATTTTCAACTCCTTTGCTTTGATTGTTACTGTTAATTACGTAAAATGGGTACCTACCTCATTTTATAATGTTTATCACTAATACCACTCACAAATAACATTGTTTACAATATAATACAGATATTCGCTTAAAACGTTATAAATCACTATAATTAACTTACAAATCACTGCAACGTGCGTCTGTCATATGATATTTACTTGGAGCCAACTCTACTAACTCTACGCATGACGTCAGCGCCGCCATGACACTATGCGCGATATCCCCCCTGGTTTCTACTGACAGCCCGTGTCCAGTTACCTTGATACCCCTTTAATATTAAATACACGGATTCCTGTAAACGGTGGTCTATTATCTTAGGTTTTGAGGCGGGCATTCTGCTAAGATTTTCACTAAAAATGTTTTTCGCATCACCATTTTTTGGCGCTTTTTACTTAACTGGACCCTGGTGTTGGCTATGAATATGCAAAAAATATACCGACAGTGGTTAAAAGATGTCAATGTGACAGATATCTTCTAAATATACAAACTAAAGGTACATTTACATTTGACATTTATTGCATGAGATTTATGTCTAACAGTTTAGTGCAGTGTAAACACACAAAAATTTCTCTCGGACATATATTTTTGAGTGTTTACACTATACTAAACAACCGTCAGACATAAATATCATGCAATAAATGTCAGATGTAAACGTACCTTAAGGCTACAGTAAAAATTAATGTTGGGTTCTGGGAGACTGCTTTGGCCCAGTGGGGCATTGAACCTGTTAAGTGCTGAGTTAATAAAAAAATAAAAATTTACCAACCGGACCTGTGCCTGGCTGTGGAAAGTTCATTTTCCTTTTCCAAATTTTTTTTTATGACATTTTAACACATTAAGGCCACAGTAGCACACTCCAATATTCATAACATTAACTAATTTTGATAGATGTCATTTACGTGTCATATTTAAGAACCCTTCTGTTCAACAGATGGAGCAATATTCCATATTTAATAGTTTTTTTGTTCAACAGATGGCGTAAAAATTCTATTAATTCTAAACGGTAACTGTTATAATATAACAAATGCATCACCCGCAGCCACTACGCGATAGATAAACAAATTCGTGACCTCTATTCATTTTTCCTTTGTTATAAAAAATATGCCAGCTGTCGTTAAATCCATTATTATCATCATCACTATACTATTTTCTACAGAATTATTTTAACACTTTCATTCATTTAGTTTCTCATTTGTCAATTTCTATAAAATTATCTCTACAGCCATCTTTACAGTATTCTCATTTTTGTTTTTTCATTATATCTTATTTTCAACATAAAACAATATTATTATGACATCTATCATTAAAGCCGCTGCCACTGTTAAAAATACTCACTGTTTCATTAATTACTGACATTTCAGTATGCTATGTATATTTCATTATCCTAAAAATATGATATCTGTCATGCTAGTTCCTAGTTTGTTGGTTCAACCTAAAAATTATAACAGCTATCATTAAAGAAATGTCTAATAAAAAACTCACGAGAGATCCCTAATTATTGACATTTCATTAGTTACGGTATTTGTACTTATTTAGTTGCTGTATATTCATCGTCCTAAAAATATGACATCTGTCGTTAAATCCGCTTAATATCATCACCACTATGCTATTAACCACAAAACTATCTATACTGCTATCTTCATTTTTATTTTTTAATTACAACTTCTTTTTCAAACTAAAAATATGACATCTGTCATTAAATCCATCACTATTAAAACAGCATCTTTTCACAATGTATCTTCCCTTTTTAGAACATCTGTGGAGAAAAATGAACATCACAAATTCTATGGCTCTTGTGAAGAGTGTCAAGTTTGTATAATAAATCTGGTCTATAACACGCTAAGAGCCAAGATTTCGCTCTGAAAAAAGATTTACACTTATTTTTCATTTTATTTAACCTGACGGCTTCAGACTTTCATTGTCTGGGATAGAGTATAAATTAAGATTAAGTGTAAAGGTTAAAGAAAAGGTCCTTTATTTCTCACAAGTCAATTTATTGGCGACCGGTTTCGAAGTTGTCACTTCATCATCAGGCACACCTTGACTAATTCCATAAAGGAAGCGCTACAAAAAGTTTAACAGAACGAATTAAAAAAGTCATGTGTAATAAGTATTTTTTAAAAAAATTTTTAATGTAGGTTAGGTTAAACCACCAGATGTCTTTTTGAATAAAATAATTAATTAAAACACATTTAAGACAATTATTAACTAAACAACACAAAATAGTTTTACAAGCACAAACAGTTTAAAAATTTTTTCTTTAACCTTTACACTTAATCCCTACTACTCACATATGGCTACCCTCACTCCAAATATAAATTAAGATAACTAATAAAGCTCGGAAGAAAAGCACTTAAAAAACAAAATATGGATGCAAATATGCACAAAAACAGTCAAAATATGCACTAAAAACATATATTTTTGAATTAACCCATTAGTGCCTAGATAATTTTTTTTTGATTTTTTTGGTATTTTTAGTATTTTTTGTTTAAATTTTGGTAAGAATTTAATAAAAAATTGAATTTTTATTTGTAGATGAAATCTGAATAGACTTTAGGTGTTTTACATTTAGTTTAAACATTTTTTGTGTGGTAGGAAACAAAACAATCAATGCAGAATCCTACATCGCATTTTCTGCATTGGGTATGTGTTGAACTATTACAAGATCCTCCTGTACAACGTCTTCTCTTGTCATTGGGAATTTTTTCAACAGGTCCATCCTGTTATATCTAATTTTATCAATCACTCCTTGTGCATTAGAAATTAGTGATGGAGTTCTGCCAGTGCCTTTGGGAGGTGACGCATATTGTTTTAAATAAACTTGCACAATAGCCCGTCTAAAATCTATTTGGCTGATTTGGGAATTGTTGGATTTTCGATATAAACACCATGCATTATTGATTGAAATATCCAAAAGCCATGTAAACAATGCCCAATACCATTTCCTATTCCTTATTTGGATTCTGTATTGTCCAACGTTTTGGTCCATTCGATCAGTACCACCCATTTTTTTGTTGTACTCGGCTAGTAAAGCTGGTCGGCTAACTTGTATGTGTTTTTATTCCTTTTGGGAGTAACGTCTGACATTTGACACAGGATTAATGCCATATTTATTGGTAGCAATGCAAATTACAGAGTTATCAACCCACTTAGCTACTAGAATACCATCCATCTTACTTACTACTAGTGTTTTCAAAATAACCTCTTTCCTTTTTTCCAAGGAGTTTTTCATCCGATAAGGGACAGCTCCTGGGTAAACGGTTTTCCCTAATGGTTCCTGTACCTCCATATCCTTTTAAACTAATAAACTAAAAGTTACAAATAAATTGTCGAAGTAAAAGGAGAATTGCAAGGATTTCATGTTATTGGGTAGTTCTTCTATCATTTTAACCAATGGCTTTCCGAAGTTTCTTTCAATGTGAACGTCAGGAGTTACAGATTTTTCTTGATATATTTCGAAATCTATCAAGTAGCCCATTGTGGTATTCAGGCACCAGACCTTATACCCAAATCGTATGGGTTTGGCTCTCAGAAATTGCTTACAGCTATGTTTACCGTAATACTTAACCATACTTTCGTCAAAAGCCAAGGAATAACATATTTTCGGCACTTCTTTTTTATTTTGTTTACGAAGGGTCTTATTTTTCAGAGCTTATCACCTTGATCCAAGTTTTTGTTGGGAGCTAAGTGCAGAAACCTCAAAATTTGCTCGAATCTGTTGCGTCTCATTGAATTATATAACAGTTCATTTCTGGTGTTAAGACTTTGTTCCCAATACATACTCTTACTGGGTAGAGCATTGTTACTGCTAAGAATCAATATAGCAATAAAACATTTCATTTCCTCTGACGACACTCCTGGATCTGGTTGGTTTTTAAAGCGAGCATACTTATTTGTTTCTTCTACCAGATATAATATTATTTCCTGGTCCAGGAACTCTCAAAGAAGTCAACAATCGGTTTGTTTTGAAACGATAAATAATCTGCTGCAGGAAATGGTTTTTCTTTATAGGTAACAATCACCTGAGATCCAATCCCAGGGGTCAGAAACTTTTGGATATACTATGTGCGCTGGTGACACACATACATCACTGATCGGAGAAACATCATCTTCGAACAACTCTTCATCAGGTTTTTGCGATCGTGTCTCAACCATGGAAATATCCCCTTCTAGTGTAATTCCCCTAGCAGTGCGTACTTCTGCAGCAGCCAATAACTGACGCCTGCTCAAATTATCAACATTTCCGCCCACGTCCTCGTCTCCGGAATCCTCATCTGTAAGAGTAGCTAGACCTGGTGGTTCTATATAGACGGCTTCTATGCAATCATTTATTTCATCGTCTTCGCCAAAAGCTATGTCAATTGCTTCTTGAACAGTATATTGTTTTGAAATTGCATATTTTATGAGCTTTGTTTCAGACTTATATTTGGAGGAATTCAAATCAATTTTAATATGAACCTTTAGATTTCTCTGGTTTTTGTTATGTTTTCTGTGATAACCAAATAAAACCACTGTATTTAATAAAACCGCCATTACCTGCAGACTTAGCTAAACCGTGCAACTGTAAAAAAAATTGTGCAACGAAAGCTTGTTCGTGTCAAAAACTAAACATGACGTGTGTGGCATTATGTGGATGTTTAATTGAATGTTGCCAAAATTAATTTCATGTAAAAACTAGTTAGATGTACAAACTATAATTTTATGTAAAAATTTTCTTAATAAATGAATATTACTATTAAATAATCATAGTGGAAAAGAATTAATAACCATAGAAAAAATTGAATACATATATATTGCGTACTCTGTTTTAAAATAAAAACCAGGCGAGTCAACTATGCTCATCGTAACAGGTAGAAATTTTCCTTGAATTACGGCAGGTATGTTTGTCTTCTTTTATCTTATTGGAAAAAAGTGAGAAAAATTTATTTTTTAGACAGCTCTTGGCAATGATTTTTTTTTGTGGATGGAACATTTCTATTAACTTCAATGAATAAAAAAGTTATCGAAAGTATCTAAAAAAGTAAAAAAAATCACATAATACAAAACTATTAATCGGCAAATATAACAAAGTGTTATGGCTAAATTTTCATGAAAACGTCGGGCAATATATTGTGTAGTAGTAATCCGTTGGCAGCCACTACAATATCGTTTGCGTTTTACGTTATAAAAAATTAACAATTGAAAATATGCGCCATCCTTCACCCATCGCTTTTTTGCTAAATTTTCTACCTAATCGATAGATAGTAATTAAATATAAATTTCTAATCCCGGCTGCCGACCATCATCCCTTGCATTAAGGGTGGCTGATGGGTTCGAAAAGTACTATATCAATGTTGTTTTTATACACTCATTGCTTTTAGAGTCAAACTATATACCGTTGAAAAAGTCGCAAAATTTCCAACAAGAAAATACCCGGCTGCCGCGCGAAAGCGTTTGCATAACTTAGGCTGCCGCAATATTCGGTCAAGTTTACAATCCGCCCTTTAGAAAAGGCACAGTTTGGGAGTGTGCGTACAGATGACGTTTATTTGACATCTTTTATTGCCTCAAGTTGTAACTTGCATATTGGTTCCTTTGCCGTGATATTAATAAAATGTTATAGCGATGGCCAGGGGCTTTATCCTCGTTTTCTGAAAAACGTATACGCTTTAGCAACATGCGAGCTAGTCGCTATTCTCGACATTCGTTTTAAAAGTGTGTACGTTTCTAAAACGGGTGTTTTACAGTCAGCGGATTTTTCACACGTGCATGTTTTCAAGGATTTAGCTAATGTCACTTTTAGAATGATTCATAATATTGATTGATTTTAACAAAATCTAGGTAAACTAGTTTCTATTAATACCTATGAAAGTATCTAATTTCTTACAAATATGGTTTGTAGTACTAAAAAAGTCTATTAACTGAGAATTTCTTTCAATTAGAAAACTTGGAAGATAAGAATCCCCAAAGATTCAGACACGCAGAAGCAGAATTCATTTTTTGAATTTATTGAATGAATATTTTTTTATATCTTACTGTTCAAGAATTTAATTATTAATTCATGTATGTTTTATTTACAGATATTAATGGGCCCGTTCACTCTCATTTTTGAATGTGAATTAATTATATATTTATAAAGATATTAAACTCTTTTGTCTGGTGGTACTTTTCCCGTTAAGATATTCTTGCCAGAAGTAAGGGAATTCCCATAAAATTCTTTCAGTGACTCATTGCGTCAGAAAATCCCTGATTCCGTTCACGTCTCGTATCGGTTATGCTTAAAGACGGCGGGGTTGTCGGAAGTATCCCTAATATAGCATTTCTGCATTTATATATGTAATTTAAATAGTAAAATTCCATTATTTTTCTAAAAATCATGAACGTATATTTTCAGATTTAAAGCTGGGAGCTTATTTTTTACTTTTTAATTAAAACAATCATTATTACTCAGGCTGAAAATTAACCAGACCATAATCAAAAAGTAGAAATTTGATTTGCAATATTTATCTGGTAAACGTGGCAACGTTGCATTTATTTCTAGAAGTGTGTGTAGACAACACTATTTAGAAGTACTGTCACGTTTACCAGATACATTTTCTCAAATAAAATTTCGATCTGGTAATATTCAGCTTGAGTAATACTAATTGTTTTTATTAAAATTTAGAAAAGGTAGGGCCTACAGCTTTATCTGAAAATATAAACACATTATTTTTAAAAAATAATATATTTTTATCATGTAAATTTCTTTAATAAATGCAGAAGAGGAATGGTGGTGCAATGATACATCCGACAACCGCGCCCTTTTAACTATTAACCGATACGAGACTTGAAGAGAATTAGGGGTTTTCTGACGCAATGAGTCACTGAAAGAATTTTATGGGAATTCCCTTACTTCTAGCAAAAATATCTTAACAGGAGAAGTACCACCAGACAAAAGAGTTTAATATCTTTATAAATATATAAATAATTCACATTCAAAAATAAAAGTGAACGGGCCCATTTGCTTGCGGTTTCTTGCAAGTGGTAGTTCAAAGCTCTTCTGTATCACACGTTGTGTCCAGAAAAGTTATTATTTAAATTAATTTGGTTCCTTAAAAACTAGGTTTCTTTATGACGTACGATTTTCCTAGAATTTTAGGTTGTATTAACTACACCCGTACAACTATTTTTCCGCAAAAAAAATAACGATTTAGTTTTTCCTGAACTTTTATTTATTATGTGATTATAAAAAATCATTATTCGATAAATTTACAATTGGTTTGTTGTAATTAAATTACATATGCTGCGTTTGAATATCTATATCGGATGCAACTGAGATGTTGTGAATTTTTTATCACGTGATAGAGGATTAGATTTAAATGTAGATGTAATAAACAAATGCTCTAGACTTTATTGGTCACATGATAAAATGAAAATGATAAGTTAGAAATTCATATTTTTTAAATTTGACTTTTAAAACTAGAAATAAACTTAAATTTTAAATCTAAACAAAAATTAAACACACGAATCACTTTTATATTCACGCTAGCATAAACAAAGGATAAATCCATAATCTTGTCTTCACAGAAAACCTACTTTCTGGCATGGAACGAACATCTCATTCACATCTCATTTGAAAAATGTAATCCGGACAGCTACATCTGGGATAAACAAACGCAGATGTAGATATAGTAGATGTTTCCGATGTGGATGAACAAACGCTCGAGATGTTAAAAATGAATCGGATGTGAATATTTAAACCCGGCAATATTCCTAATTTTTTTATGGTTTGCTTTACTTGAATTTAACAGTTTACAGTAAAGCCGGACATATTATTTGCTTGTTAAAAACGTACACGTTTTAAAAAACAAATGCTCATCGAACGCCAGTTAAGAATATAGATTTCAAAAACTACTCACTTTTCAACCATACACTTTCGAAAACGGTTCGTTTTTTAGCGATTGTCGAGGATAGCCCCAAGGTGTTTTGTTTGCAAAAATGACGGTACCTTCTTGAAATGCATCGACGAAACTTACAAAAAAATAACCAGAGTACTACAATTTCGCAAATACGGAAATTTGTTGTTGCTAAACCAATACGACGTCGAATATCATTCGAAATATTTAAAGAAAATAACAACTTTGAATTCAACATACCGAGATGAACTTGTACTTGAAAATAATAATTTGCAAACAACTGTAAGTATTGACTTTTTGTGTGATTAGAAATCCATCTTCTGCAATAAATGCAGATTTAATAAAACAAATAAAAATTACTTGGTTGTGGAATTGCCCGTAAGAAAATAATTGTATTTCGAAAGAAATGATTATCAACACGTACGAAATTATCGAGCAATATGACAGTGATGTCGATTCCGATATCAATTACTCAGAAAACGATTCTTCTGAGGAATTTAGTGTATATCCTTGAACTTATTTTTTCATATTTTGTTAACTTTAACGAAGTATAATTTTATAAATTGCAATAAATAAAACAAAATTGACTTCTTTATTTATTTACTTCTATTGAACAATAATTACTCCCTCAGCTTTAGATTTATAGGGACGTTTAAAACATAATTAAAAATGAAAACAATAAAAAGACAACACAAACTATATATTTATAAAAATAACAGAAAAACAAATATTCAAAGAATACATTAAAGCGAGACGCTCTAGCTTTGACCGAAAGTCGCGTATTCCAACTAGAGGCAATAACAGTTGTCTAATAAACGTCAGTATGTGCCCATACTCCTAAACTCCTTATCCTTATCTAAAGCGCGGATTTCAAACTTGACTGAATATTGCGCGCGCACAAAATCGCGGCAGCCTTAAGCCTTGGTTTCTTTGAACACTTCGTCGCGGTGAGCGGATCAGTCCGTCAACCGTCGCGTTTTGACGACTTTATCCAACCAGAGTATTTAAATGGGAATGGTTTTCTTGAATCCGCTTAGCTGAGCAGGACGGCGTCAGGCCGCTGATTTGTCGCGAAGAGTCGGTTGATATCTGTTGAGTTTGATTTCAGCGGAATCGTCGGCGTGTGCGGAGACTATATTGTTATTAATTTTAAAACAATGAGTGTCAAATTCACACATACAGATGACATCATGACTTTATTTTTAGGTTTCTTGGAAATTATGTCCTTTATAAAACTCAACACGAATTCAAAAAGATCTATAGAAAGTCTAAAATACTCCCTAAATTTGGTTTCATTTCCAAAAAGCCTCCGCTGCACAGTGATATTAAAGGCACCTTCTGTATCGCGACACAAAAACAACTCATCCACTGGCTTATTGGAAACTTTGACGGTTGCAATTGCCAGTTCCTCTTGTTCTTCCTCTTCCAACAATAATAACAACGCAAACAATTTATTTGCATACATTTTAGTAACTTTCGTTTACATTCATAATACATAAACAGCACGTACAGACCTAGAGAAAGTATCATTTTCTATATTTTTTAACAAACCACCTCGGGCGAAAATTACTGTCCTCAGCGGTCGACGGACTGTCCGCTCACCGCGACGGAGTGTTCAAAGAAACCAAGGCTTTAGAAATGCAAACGCTTTCGCGCGGCAGCCGGGTATTTTCTTGTTGGAAATTTTGAGACTTTTCCAACGGTATATAGTTTGACTATAAAAGCGATGAGTGTATAAAAACAACATCGATATAGTACTTTTCGACCCCATCAGCCACCCTTAATGCAAGGGATGATGGTCGGCAGCCGGGTATAGAAATTTATATTTAATTACTATCTATCGATTAAGTAGAATGTTTAGCAAAAAAGCGATGGGTGAAGGGTGGCACATATTTTCAATAGTTAATAAGTTTTCAAATTGTGGCAACGTTGTGAAAGTTATTCCAAATTTTAGGTTTATTTACATCTTCAAAAACAGTGGAAAAAGTGGTAAATAAATTAGTTTTTGAGTGGTAACATGGTTATTAGTGGAGCCCGATTACCTGTAAGTGAAATCAACTTAGTTACTGTGGATTTACAAAGAATTTGACTTTTCACGTGGCCCATAATTGCTGAAATTAACCTTTGCACCTTAAATTTAATACACTGTCACGTTCTCATGTTGTCATCAATTCAGTTTAACAATCAACATTGAAAAATTTCGAGTCGATATTGATAATTTTATTTCTTTAAGGAAATAAAAAAAGAACTAAAAAGTGAAATTAAAAATGTTACCGAAACATTATTTATTGAATTAAAAGATGCTCGTAAAGAAATAGCTCTGCTTAAAGACGAAAACAGAAAATTGGAAAGAAATTTAAAAAGAAATAATATTATTATTTTTGGAATAAAAACAGAAGGAAATGAAATTATAATTGAAAAAACTGTTAGTATCCTTAATAATAATCTAGGGTGCAATATAAAAGTAGAACATTTGAACAACATATACAAACTAGGAAAGGGCCCAAACACTCCAATATTAGTAGAATTTATTTCATATCTCACAAAAAAACGTTATTTGCAAATATAGAGAAACTCAAGCAACTCAAAGATAAAGGATTATCTATCTGCCACGATTTATCTAAAGAAGATAGAGAAGATAAAAAAATTCTGAGAATTCATCTGCAAGATGCTCTAAATAAAAAATGTAATGCTAAAATAAGAGGACTGCAGCTTCTAATTAATGGAAAATCTTTTACTGTGGAAGAATTGGAAAAAGGAAATATAAAAACAGGCGAAGAAGAAAGTGATAGTGAAAGTAACTCGAACAGCGAAGAAGAAGATGAAAGTGAAAATTTAGAAGCGATAACAGATTCTAAGAGTGCAGAATCTACTAAACGAAAAAAGGATAACATAAGCCCTAAAAATACAAGAAGTAAGAAGAAAAAGTAAAACTATAAACTATAAAAAAAAATTTTTTTTTTTTTTGTTCTTTTTTGGCTATTTATGAACTTTGGACCTAATCTTTTTACTATTTTTAATTTTATTTCTTTTTTCCTTACTATTGGAAACTTTAACTATTAATATATTTTCTAAATTATTAATAAATAAAATTTCATTTATAAACTGTAAACAATGGATCCGTTTATCTTACAATATGAAAATGAACCTATAGAGGCACAAAACATACTTCAATTAAATCAATTCAAAAACTATGTTAACTTAAACGAGTTTAAAATATTTCACATGAATATTAGAAGCGTGGAAAAAAATATCGATGAATTGTTTATAGTATTAGACCGTTTAACTGTAAAATTTGATCTGATAGTATTAACTGAAACATATCAGCTACTTGACCCCAACTTACACCAAATCCCTAACTACGATATTTTATATAATGAAGGAAACTTAAACAAAAATGATGGAATATTGATATTTATTAAATCTCATTTAAAATATACTTCATCTAATATTTTTATCGGGGATGTAAAATGTTTAAAAATACAAATAATGTCATTCAAAAATACCATAGATATTACTGCCGTGTATCGATCACCATCCATCTCTCCAGTAATTTTTAATTTAGAATTGTTAAATTATTTAAATCATTTTCATCGCAGTGATATAAATATTATCGTAGGAGATTTAAACATGAATATTTTAGACAGTAGCGACTGTATCGAAGAATATAAAAATATATTAAGTTCTCAGGGCTTTATATCATATATCAATGAATACACACCAAGTAAAACTTGTTTGGACCAATTTTGGATACAAACTAGGGCTAACTCAGAAACTGGAAATATAAAATCATTTATATTTAGGTACCATATAACAGACCACTGCCCAATAGGCCTCACATTTAGCACAGATAAAGTAAGTATCAAAGAGCCTTCACAAAATATTAAACGATATATTAATTATAAAAATTTAAAGCAAGAATTAATAAATGAATCTTGGAATGAACTTTATAATGAAATTAATCCAGATATCATGTGTGAAAACTTTCTAGCTAAACTAAAATCTTTTATAAATAAAAATACAAACATAGTCTTAATAAAAACGAAAGATATTTATAAAAAAAAATGGCTGACACCAGGTTTGCTAAAAAGTATTAAAAAGAAGCAGACAATGTACAAATATAGCTTAAAACATCCAGATAATATAGAATTAAAAGAACAATACAAAAACTATAATAATCGATTAAATAATATAATTAAAAAAGTCAAGAGAACATATTTTTCTCGACAAATTAAAACTAATAAAAATACATCTAAAGCCGTTTGGGAATGCGTAAAAGATATTTGCGGTAAACAAAAGCAAAATAAAAACATTGAGGAAATTAAGCTTTTAGACGGAAAAACAGTAAAAAAACGGATGAAATTGTAAATCACTTTAATACTTACTTTAGTACAATTGGAGAAAATTTAGCTGACAGAATACCAGATCTGAATAATTATGAAGATAATTTAGATTTTTTGGAAAATACTATGTATCTATTTCCAACAGACACATCGGAGGTCTTAGAAATAATAAATAATCTAAAAAATAAAAAATCTCCAGGTATGGATGAAATTCGTGCAGATACTTTAAAACAAATTGCTTACGAAATTGTTGAACCATTGACCTTTCTAATAAATAAATGTTTAGATACAGGGTGTTTTCCTAAGATTTTAAAATGTGCTATAGTCAAACCGCTATTTAAAAATGGAAATAAAAATGAATTAGGAAATTATCGACCAATATCGCTATTATCAACTATTTCAAAAATAATTGAAAAAATTTTAAAAATACGCCTTTGCAAATTTCTAAACAAATTTCGTATAGTATCTGATCGTCAATTTGGTTTCAGGGAGGGTCGATCAACTGAGGATGACATTTATAAACTAACATCAACAATTTATAACTCTTTGGATAAAAAAGTACCCATTTTATGTATATTTCTAGATCTCTCCAAAGCCTTCGACACTGTGTGTCATGTGAAATTATTAGAAAAATTGCAAAAGTATGGAGTTAGGGGTAAATCATATAACATTTTTGAAAGTTATTTATCAAATAGGCAGCAGCTTGTTCAAATTGGAGATACTAGAAGTGATTCACAAACAGTAACTGTTGGAGTTCCTCAGGGAACCGTGTTAGGCCCGATCCTTTTTTCTGTATACATAAATAGCCTTCTCAATTTGGAATCACTTGGCCAAATTTTTAGCTTCGCGGATGATACGGCTGTCATATACACTTCGTCTTCTTGGGATAACCTAAAACAAAAAGTTGAAAGTGACTTTCCAAGAATAGCAAATTGGCTTCAATATAATAAACTTACAATAAACTATACAAAAACAAACTACTTACCGTTTAGCTCCTATACTAGTGGTCTTCCTTCCATGGGATCTTTAAAAGTAGGCCTAGGTATAGAAATCCCTGAATCCTCTTCAGTAAAATATCTTGGAATTCTTATAGATAGGCATATGAGGTGGGATTTACATACCAAGCAACTTATTAAAAAAATAAGAGGATTATTGCCCAAATTCAGGTATTTAAAAGATTTTTTAAATGTTCATGCTCTAAAAACAATGTATTTCTCTTTGGTACAGTCGTTATTAGTCTATGGTATTATAGGTTGGGGAGGAATACACGATAACTTTCTGAATGATGTTCATGTGGTGCAAAAATGGATTTTGCGTATTATCTATAACAAAGATATTCAATATTCTAGTAACTCCTTGTACAAGGAATTAAAAGTTTTTGATTTAAGACAATTATATTTTTTTAAAATTCTTCAATTTATAAAAACAAAAAAAATTGTTTTGACATCACATGAACATCAGTATAATACACGACGAGTAGAATCTGTTTATTTTCCTCGTAGTGAAAAATCTATAGGACAACGTACATGCAATTATCTTGCACCAAGAATGTATATTTTAGTCCCAGAAGAGATACGAAATATACCGTCTTATAATGTATTCAAAAAACATCTAAGAAACTGGATTCTTCAAGAAGACCGAGAAAAATTTACTAATGTTATAAATAATTACCTATCGTAAACTATTATATTCATTATCCATACTTTTAATAACTGCACTGATTTTCCGATTAATTTCTTTAATTTCCTAAAATTTGTAATTTACTCACCCAATAATAGGACTTGTTCTTCTGATTACGACCTATTTCTCGATTATGTCCTCTATCTCGATTATGTCCTCTATCTCGATTATATCCTCTATCTCGATTACGACCTTTCTCTTGAGTGTAACTAATTCCCGATTTTGACCCTTTTCCAAGTATTGCATTATATAAATAATTTAATTTAATTTTTAACATTTTGTCTAAGATACAAAGAAACTGATCCATTGGGCTTATTCATTATTCATTATTTATTAGGTCATATTATTATAGAATTAATTTTTGATTAAATTTTTTAGTAATACCTACCACGTACAAGCTGTCCATAACAGCTTCTGTGTAGTTCATGTTTATTTTGCTTATCTTTAAATGACATTTTTTATACATTGTATTTGTTTTATGTGAATAAACAACATTATTATTATTATTAATATTATTATTATTATAACGTACAACGCAAACGATATTGTAGTGGCTGCCGACGGATTACTACTACGCAGTATATTACTAGACGTTTTCATGAAAATTTAGCCATACTAGTGATTGACCCAACTTTTTGCAGTGGGCTCCTAAACTATAAGTACTGTAGGGTAACCCACCCTCCCTCAGATTAAAGATACAGAAAATATCCCGAAGTAACAGCTAATGTAAAAGACCATGTATTTGACTTATATATTATACTTTATTTATATTACCTTTCAACATCTTGAGGAAATCTGTAAAATGAATGTGCACCGATATAAGATTTATTTTTGCAGTCTTTATAACTACAAACAAATCTAGATTTTTTGTCATCTTCCATAACTCACACTGTCATTAAAGCACAACAAAATCAGAAAATAGTCAACGATAAAAATATTTAAGCAAAATAACAGAAACAGCAAAATAATAATAATTATACATTCACGATTTCGATACCAACGCCCGTTCTGGTCGCTACTGCACTGAAAGTTTCGGTGTAGAATATCCGTGTAGGTGTGTTTAGAGGTCACGAGCCCTCGAAGATCACGTGATCGGAGATATTCTTCTATTTATTATTTATTCTTGTGTCTACAGCGCGATAAATCGAACTAAGAAATTTCTAAATTTTGAAGTTAGGCCGGAAAAACATGAAATATTATCTTTCCGAAGAAACATACAAATATTCTTTTTAGTTTATCAAAATCTATGCTATTTATTGTACAAATTACTACTTACCTTCATTTTTTTTTTTCAATATTGACGACAAAAACAGAACTACTTTTCAGGACCGTGTCGAAAATGAGTATAAGTGGCCCTTTGTTTGTAACGGATACTGGACGATATTTTAACCTGTTGTGAGTTTAATACGCGAAAACAAATAAATGGTCGAATATTAAACCAGATCGCGTCTGTGATGTGGGCTATGAACTAACTGGCCGAATATCAAACCAGTATGCCATTAAGAAATGTAAAAATTATCTGTGGTTGAAATATCGACCAGTATCCTATAAAGGGTTAAGAAATATTGACTAACAACTTTATATTTCTATAATTTAATATTATATTAAACATATGCACTCTTATATATACATAATATATCCATTAAATCCCTCCAAACATTTATAATGAAGCCGTCTCGTTTCTAGTATTGATTCAAATTTTCGATAATTCTTTTTTATTCTTTAATTCGAATATTCAAACTATATTTTTTAATTTAGTTTACAAGTTAAACATGAGACACCGAATTCTAATGAAGAATCTTCGAAAATCAGCTTAGATACCTCTACAACTCCCGAACTAGAGGTCATTCAGTTTGATTTGTGTCCAATTGAAATTTACCATAGAGAAAATACAATGTAAGTGACAATCTGTATTTTTACATTAAATAATAAGAGAAACAAGCCAATTTTTTATTTTTATCACATTAAAATTTTTGCATTTTCGAAGTTTAAATAAGAAATTGGCTTTTTAACAAAAAAATTAGTTAAAGTTTTATTTTTATTGCTAGGCATCATTAGCAACAAGAGCTTTTAGCACTAAGCACCTGATCCTGTAGTAAGAGTAGCAAATTTAGACTAGCTACAATCTAAATAGAAGAAAAATATGCATTAGGTAAGATCAATATCTGAAATATAAACTTATATATTTCAATTAGTGATTTCATTTGTTTTACAGGATCTACAAAAGAAACTGCACTCGATTTATCACGAACTTACACCTAGTATGGCTTAGAAGCTTACATTTAATATATTTTTGTTAGTAGTTAATAAGTTTAGATTAGGTTTAGTTTCTATGTATGACAGTAAAAGCTTAAAAATTATTGTACTAATTTGCCATTTTATAAAAATGATTAAGAAGCCCAAAAGTAACACAACAAACTCAGGAATTAAAACCAAATATATATTTACAAATAAAATAAACAGGCATGGTTTTCCCAAACGGAACGGTACAAGATTTACTAACGGTAAAGAAAGTAAAACACCCGGTGTTCTCGAATTGAGGACCACTACCTGCACAGACCAAATAAGTGCACCGAATTGCGGACCGTACTAAGGATTAGGGATTAAGGTGGTAATGAGGGTTCATTGCGTTAACTAGATTACTGAGAGAGATTTTTGTACCTGGAAATATAACACGAATTGAGGAACAAACTTCTCAATAATTGAAGTATCTTATCACTATACCCATTTATAATATTATTATTTGTCTTCTGATGGATTTGCAAAATTTGAAGAAAAGTACGAATTCAGATAAAAATAGATATTTATTGCACAATTTACAATTTATAATTAATTTTTTAAACATATACATATTATTTACATTTAATACACTTTATGATAATTTGATGCGAATTTTACAAAATCTATTCGTTTTATAGAACCATTTTTATATTCTAACATTTTTGAAGTTAACATATTTAATCTTCGTCTAACAATTTTGTTGTTACATTTAACAGACTCCTTAAGGATGTTAATACGAATATAAGTATCTGTTTGAAAATTGTTCAAAACATTTACAAATAAATACAATGAAGGGTGCATTGAATAGAAATTTGAATTAAATCTAGAATGAAAGGACTCGCATGCATTGGTAGAATTTTCTGTAGTTATAACAGCTTCAGCCCAAATTGTTGGTGGAAATAAAGAATTTTCTTCAATATAATTCTTTACTAAATAGTCAGCTAAATTTACCACAGCTTTATGCATATGATCGGGCTGAAATTCAGCCAAATCCAAAGCAAAACATTCTCCAACTTCTTCGGGTTTTAAAAAAGACAATCCAAAAAGATACCTCATCCATTTTCCAGTTGCACTTTTTTCATCTTGGTATTCTTTAGCCAATCCCAAACTCTGTATTTTTCTGTACCAAGCTTGGCCAAGATGAAACCTACATCCAATGATCTTTGTGGTGGGCCATTGCGCAGAAATTGCTTTGTGAATAGCTAGTTCATAATCAGCTACAATAATTTTTGAAACAAATATTAAATTAGCATTACAACACTTTTCTTTAAGAATAACGAAAAGTCTTTCGTATGTTAAACGAAGTTTATTCGGTAATAAACAAAAAGCTACTGGTATATAATGGCCGTTTTCTACGATATGAAGTGTGAACAACTGTAAAAAATGTTTCGTACAATATCGAAATGTTCCATCAAGATACACTTTGTCACTACTACACAAAAATTTTAAATTAGTATAGCACGAAAATACTACAATATTGTTAATATTATCAGTGGCCAAGAGAAATGGTTCATTTTTAATTGTTGTCAAATTTAATGTTGGTAAAATATCGAAAACATCTGATACATTGCTTGGTAAACGTGCTTGGACTTGACGTCTTCTGTAATACATATTATTTCTTATGTATGTAATGTCTTTTCTTGTCAAAGCGTCCATTGTATCACTGTTTTCCCTTAAAACAGAGTGTATGATTTTCGATGGCCGTTCTGTGATATCTTCTACAGCTTTCCGTTTGCTTGCTACACTCAAAATTTGTCTATTTAATTTCTTTATGTCATTTTCATGATTGTGCACTGTTTCTTTTCGAGAAATTATATTATCTGAACCTAGCGTAAATACTTTTGCGTTACATTTACTTACAGTACAAGTCCAAAACTTTTCACCACTTTTAAGAACCTTTTTTTCACGAAACTTATAATCATCCCACACAAGTAACGACTTTCCCTTTTCACTTAAGATCATTTTAATTTCACTCATTTTTACAAGACTGCTCAAAATAACTAAACACAAAACACTCACTTCAAATATATATTAGAATTTCGAAAGTAAAGTAATAAAATGCTCGTTAACGCAATGAATCATCATTACAACCTTAATCCCTAATCCGCAATTCGGTGCACTTACTATAATTATTTCTCAGAAGCCTGGTCCTCAATTCGTGTCATATTTTCAGGTACAAAAATAAACCCTTCTTAATATTTTCATTTTGGTTCTCAATTCGTATCTGCCCAAAACACCCCTTATATTAATATTTATTTACCCATACATGCGATATGATTAAAAGAAACCCCCCGGTATTGCGAATCGAATAGTCGGCTTCTGGTGTTATGAGGCCAAAATAAAATCAATGGAACTTGGGTGAAATAACACCACCCGGTATATGTAACAACAGTAAAAAAAATATAAACGAATCAAATGTGTTGTTGATAAAGTAAACGGTCTCGGTATCAACAGAAAAGTCCTATAACTGTAAAATTAGATATGACTTAACTATATTCATGAGAAAATAAAAATAACAATTTCCTTTAAAAAAAAAAAAAAACGATGGACAGTACCACCCTTTGCACAAATTCTTTCCTACTTAAGGAAGCAACTGGTTTTAGTAGTAAGAGAAAAATCCTACAACAGTAAAATGAAATATAATTTGAACTATAATTATTAGAAAATAAAAATAATAATTTTCTCTAAACAAAATGTTAGTTCTGGTTATTATTTTCCCTCTGACTTAAATTTTCTCTCTCGGTGATTAATATTAGAAAAGAATAAACGGCGGTGAACTGTATAACTCTGCACTCATGAAAGGAAAAGAACTGATGCACTTATAAGAATATCAGTTAATATCCCCGCAATTATTATTACTTTACACCAGGCACATTAGCCCCAACTAATAAATGAATTGAAGACGGGATCGTTTGATCAATACTTTAGGGAACAGTGACGGTTTTTTTTAATATTATTATTCGGTTTAAAGTCTCTCTTATGTAGACATCTGATAGTCCATAGCTTCTACAGGAGAGAAACCCTTTCCACGAGCTGTTATAAAGACTAGGGGCCGAAACAGCTCCAAATATTGACGGGGGGGAACAAGCGAATGCCGCTATCACCCCCTGGTTAACGCGAAAATTGATGAAGGGTGCGAGTGGCCCTGATTTAAATCCAATTTACTTTATTACCCTGACGGTACTAAGGAAATTAAAAGTACAGGTCGAATTCCTTAAGTAGACAATGAAAACGGAAAATGAGTGTTGCAGGGAGAATTATTGGACGGAATTTTAAAGTGTCTACCTTGATAAAGTCCTCACAACGGTTTTTGGTGCACGAATGTAAATTTCGAAAATCGGTCTCGAACGGCAAAACTACTCTGAAGCACAGTATAACGTAAATCGCGGTGTAGAACTCACAGTCAACAAAAGCCGGGATGGGACAGAGTGTTCCCATCGAAAACGTCTGCTTTTATCAAAAGTCGGACTTTTTGCCAGAGTGACCACGCTAGTTCCTACTCCTCTGTTATTAGTTGTTTTGCAAAAAACGTTGGATGATCGGCATACTGATAAACCTACAAGAATTGAGATTTTAAGACATGATTTAATTTATGGTGATAATGAAAAGTTTTAAACTACGAGGGCTCTTGCAAAGGTTTAAAAATGGTAATTCTATGAAAATATAAGTTACAGAAAATGTTCATAGACGGAAATTAGTTTTAGAAATTAATTTAGGGAATAAATTAAATGAAATTTTAGTGACTTTGTCACACATTTAAAAATTCACTTACGGAATAGAAGCCACCCTCATGTAAAATTTGTTTTAATGCTAATTTAAATGAATTTTCAGATTTACAAGATTTAAGGTGAGGAGGCAAATTATTAAAAAGTCGTTGCCTAGATATAATGGGTGACTTGAATAAGGATTACCCTTTGAAAGTGGTATATAAAGATCATTAAGATTTCTTGTATTTAAATTACTAAATACAAATAAACAAACTTCTAAAATATATTAACAAGGTAATGGTAAAATTTCAAATTTTTTAAAATATTTTGGTTGTGCGAGAAAGCCAGCAATACATCGAATTATTTTCTTTTGTGAAATAAAACCAACATTAAGTTATGTGGATATACCCCAGAAACAGATCCCATACCTTAAACACGATTCAGCATGTGCATAGTACAACATGCTTAGCTGTTTTTCGGTTAGAACTGTTTCTAATTTCTAAATAAGTAATTTACTGACTTTAGTTTTGAAGTTACTATTTCGCAATGTTTCTTTCAGTCAAGGCATTCATCATTGTATAAACCAAGGAATTTACCACATCCAGTATCGTCAATTTTTCTGTTATTGATGATAACATTAAGTGAGCTAATTTGCTTTTGTTTATTATGAAATTGTATCAGATGGATTTTTTCTGCATTTAAATAAAGAGAATTCATACAGAACCATTGAAATATATTAGAACAAACTTGGTTGCATTTATTTTCTAATGTAAGGGCATTTTTGTCAGAGACAAGAGCTGATGTGTCATCTGCATATAGTGTAAAATGTGTCATATTCAGGCCCACTTTCATTTATTGGCACAAAAAACAGATAAAGCATATATTACTTTAAAAATGCTTCCAAATGTTTTACATCCGTAACTGTTTGACACACCATTTCTTAGAAACCGAAACTTATTTTGAAGTCTTCCAAAAACCGCTTCAATTACCCATCTGACCATTGTAATAAGTAGACCTAGGAATATATGCACCCAAAAAGTAGTTAAATATGCGCATATATATGCCGCAAAATACTTCAATAAATGCGTAAAAAATTGAAAAATATGCAGAGCATATGCAATAAGAGTAATTTGTTATTTGATCGAAATAGTTTATTAATATTTATTATTTGTTTTATTTTACAATACCTAATATAATACTTAATAATTATTTAATTATTAACTAATTTTATTTACAAATCAACATTATTATAAAACGAATGAACAATTAGATGTTTTTCTAAATTATCTGTATTAAATGATTGTCTCCTATCAGTAAGTATGTACTTGTACAAAGAAAAACTTCTTTCGACATCTACAGAAGTAATAGGTGCAAACTTAAATTTTCCTGAAATATCTGGATGAATAGTATTAATATCTTCAAAGTTACCAAAATAAATATTAGCAAGGTTTCTTAAAACAATAAATCCTTCATTTTTTAAAATTTCATTTGAAAATTTATGAAAAATCGTCTTTCCAATATCGCCCTGGACATTTTTACACTCTGATTCAAACGTCTTAATTAAATTTACGGAAGTCACCAAAGGTAATTTTTTTTTGTTCTAAATCTAATATAATTTTGGGTACAAATGCATAATTTTTTTAAAAACACTAATTGCTTTGGTAATATGTGATTTTGAAACAACTTGTATTAGATATTCCCTTAGATGAATTATCAAAATCAAATATGATTTCTTTAATTTTTTCATAAATATCTGCGTAAAAAAAGGCAGCTTTAAGCCAGGTACCCCACTGAGTAATCACAGGTTCCGGTGGCATCTGTAATTCAGGAAATTTTTCTTTGTACAATTGAGTTCTTAGAGGAGCTTTAAGAAATATTTTTTTACATTACAAATTAAATCGTTTATTAAAGGAAAGTTAGACCTAATTTCTTCTGCAATTCTGTTAAGGCCATGAGCCAAACATGTAACATGGATTAAGTTTTCATAAAACATTTTTACTTTCCTATCTGTATACAGATATAAGGAAAGTATAAGACTCATGATTTTTTTCGACTTCGAGTTTTCGACGGATTTTTACGTTTTGAGATCCCCTGAATCCGTTTTGACTATTTTCGCGATGATGTGTGTGTGTGTGTGTGTGTGTGTGTGTGCGTGTGCGTGTGCGTGTGCGTGTGCGTGTGCGTGTGCGTGTGCGTGTGCGTGTGCGTGTGCGTGTGCGTGTGCGTGTGCGTGCGCGTGCGCGTGCGCGTGCGTGTGCTTGTGTGTGTGTATCTATAATTTTTGTTTTATACAAAATTTTCCTAAAATGGTCCGTATTCGAGAAATTTGACAAAATGTAAAAAAAAATTTTTATAAAAATTGTTTAAATAAAAGTTGTTTGTAATATATTTCTCTATAATTTTTGTCCCATACATAATTTCTCTAAAATGGACCGTATTCGAGATATTTGAGAAAATGTGTAAATTTCGAAATTTGAAGAAAACTCAAAAACGGATAAACGAAAAAACATTAAATTTTAAACTTAAGGTTTATTTCGGCCTGACGTGAAATGATTAGATTTTGGACAAAGTCGGAACATCTGGGGGGTACTTTATGGGAGGCCGTTTTTATATTTTATGGAATATATCTATTATTTATGTTTGGAGAAGAAAATTATTCAAATAAAAGTTACTTCTAATATTATTATCTATAAGTTTTGCTTTATGTCAAAATTTCCTGAAATGATCCGTATTCGAGAAATTTGACAAAATATGCAAAATTCTGATTTTTATGAAAATTGTTGAACTAAAAGTTGTTTGTGATATCGATTTCTATAATTTTTGTTTATACATGATTTTTCTAAAATCGACCGTAATGGAAAAGTGCTAAATTTAAATTTTTCAGTATTTTCGTTTTCAATGAATATCTATAGAAAAATGTTTCGAGGTAAATGTATGTGTAAAATGTAGATATTTAGTTTATCCTCTAAACATTTATAGAGATGCTGCAATAGGTTGTACAAAATAACCGGAAAATGCCTATAATAACTAGATATGAAAGTCATGTGTTGGACACATCAGATTTTTAAATTTTGTGCGGCTTTTACCATGTACGGGGCAGCATCGGATAACAGCAATAAACATTTTTCTGTTGGAACGGCTTCCGGAAGAAAAAAGGAAGACAAATCTGTCATGATAAAACGAGTTATTGTCAAGTTATTTGTTTTATCTTATTGCTTTGAAGCGATTAGATATGGACCAATTTGCATTTCTTCGCGTAATGAACCTATCATTAAATGGGCTATATATCGACCACAAGAGTCTGTTGTTTCATCCACAATAATGTAGAAATGGTTTCCAATGGTAATCTCACGAATTTTTTCAAGGCTCTCAATGTACAAACTGTCAACACCACGTTTGCGTAATATACTTTGCTCTGGAATATTAAATTTACAGTATTTTTGCAAAAATAATCGGAGATTTGGATTATTTAATCGTATTAGGGTCAGTCTTTTCACCTTCAGATAAAGTTTCAGATAACCAACTGACGGATATATTATCTGAGAGTTACTGTCTGTCAGATAATTACTGTTCTGTTTTTTCAAATAAATAATATGTGTGGTAGGTATCCAGTAGTTTTTGACCTTATGTGGTTATGTAGGTTATGTAACTACCTGTTTATCCATCAGTGAAGTATTTTATTAGAAATTTCATAAATAAGATAATTTATCATTGAGAAAGTTAGGTTTACCCAGAAATTAAAAGATTACTTTTTAAGTTACTTGGGAGATAAAAATTACCTGATACTTTATCTGAAGGTGAAAAGACCGACCCTTAAAGGGATATTCGAAGTCACTAAAGCTTTGCATAAATCTTCATTAAAAATAACTTGTTTACTTCTAGACGATCCAGATTCTAAATATTGTTTCAAGGGAAGTTGACTTTGTCTGCAAGTGTCTTTAAATTTCTACTTTGCTATATGTGAGGGTGTTTTCGCGTGTTGGTCGATTTGAAACTTTTTTTTACATGGAATCTAAAACAAATAAATTCCTGTAGATGTTGAAGTTTTAATTAAATTAAATAAATGCTTACGTTGTAAAGTTGCCCAACTTTTTTTTAACTGTGAGTTGAAATAATATTTTACTGTCGTTTGATTTACCATTGTAAAAGGTCAAAATAAAATATAAAATAAAAAAGTACTTACAATTTTAGAACATGTTTTACAAAACACCTGGTTATCACCTTCTACAACAAAATCTGAATAAGATTTTACCCACGACTCAATTAATTTTGTCATTTTTCCCACTGGTTAACATAACACAACAATAAAGACCGAAATGAAGTTAAAAGTATACTGAGTCATTTAGAAATTTGAAGATATTAATACAACTACCTGAAAGAATATTTAGCAAAATTTGTTGGTTTAAGGATGGTGTTTATAATTTAATCCTCTCAAGTACCTACACCATTAACCGTAATTTATTACAGGTAAAAGTTAATCCTTCAAAATTTTAGGAAATCGACCTGTAAAGGCATTTCACAAAATATTATTTTGGTCCAAAACTCATAATTTTAATATATCCAGCCAATTAGTACGTCAGATATATGCCAAAAAAATTAACAAAATGTCAATATATGCATTCAAAATCAAAAATTGTATATATATGCAACATATGCAAAATATGGCGTTTTGCATATATTTCTAGTTCTAGTAATAAGTCTTGATTGATTTGCTTGCTAAGTAGTTAGTTGATGTTGGCCGTTGGAAAAAAAAGGTGGCATAAAAACATTTAGTCCCATATTTTGACAAAACTGCATCGAGTTTCGATAACCGCGATCATATACAATGCTATCACCTTCTTGAATGAAAAAATCCGTCCTCGTTAACAGCCACAGCGTTAAATATCGACCGTTTTGGAAAAGCATATGTCATTCGCTGAGAAAGATGATCAATAGCTTTTTCGTGGTTCAAGTATGTGGCATCAACAAGAGCTACCAATAAATCAGGATTAACGTGACATAAATGATTTGAGGTAGTGGTACTGTGATAAGTAGCGTATTCCTGACGAGTTATATGTTGGTAACCAAGATGAAGAGGAACAAAGTGAACTGTGAGTTAAGAACATTGTGGAATATTTTGCTAATAAGATATTGTTGCTTCGGTTTTATGCCAAATATCTTGCTTTTAACTTTTCTTCAGGCTCTACCCAGTCAATTTCTCTGCGTGCTCGAATATTTAGTAGAAACTTCTGGTAGGTTTCATTGTTGGCCGCTTTTGAAGTACCTTTTTTATTGATGTACCCATCGGACCCAAAACACTTTATTGGGGCCATGTAAAATTATCGAATATAGATACAAAAATTGTAAAAATAAAAAGGTATTCTAAATAGTTAAATAATAAACGAATTAAACAGAGAATGATGCAATAAAAAAATATTCTAATTAAATAATGAACTGAACAGAAAACGATATAATAAAAAAAATATGCTAACTAATTAAATAATAAACGAATTGAAAAGAAAACGATTCACACTTTTTGTTATCAACAGTAACAACAATAACAATAAAATGTCACTTCTTTAGTCATTAAAATAATTAAAATGAAACTTTACCAAATTGAATTTATTGTTCTACTTGTTTCTAAGCATTTAAAAGATTTAAATTTTTTGTCAGAGACCGCCCAAATTTCCCTATCAAAAGCATACCCTCCTTAAGGAGTTTTCTTATATACATCTCAATTAGTAAATCTTCGCGTCCAAATCTTCGTTTCAAAGCTTCAATAGCTATCGAATAATTTTCTTCTGGTAACACTTATGTGCTCTGGAGCCAGCTTTCGTAGACTGAATAAAATACTGAATTTTCTCTTCATTATCAATACCAGTATCTTCGTGTATCTTCTTGAATAACTTCCAAAATTCAAACCAACCTTCCAAATCGCCAGCATATTTTTGTACCTCTGTTTTTGGCAACTTAAACCTCTGACTCCTTATAGGAAGCCGTGTGAGTGCTTTCGCTATCAGCTTCAGAAGTGTTCCTTTTATGAAGTGCATTTGTTTGTTCTTTAAGTAAAACTTACTAACATATTTATCTACTACTTCAGTTTCTAATTCTAACTGCTCTTCTGAGGCGTCACTCACTAGCATGTTTTCAAATATGCTTGCGTCTAAATTACGGATCTCGTAAAGCATTCATTAAAACTTACCTCAACTATACGCAATGGTTTGTCTTTTAACTTTTCAGTAATAATATTAGACTGCTTGGAAAAAGAAGCTCTGCTAACTTTCCTTGATTTCTTAGCCCTTTCCATGAAAAGCGAAAAAAATTCCACGGAAATTAAAACAGTCCTGTCACGGTCACCACAAATGTGGAAAAAGCTTCAATAAATGGATTAAAAATCTATCTTTAATGACAATTTAATTTTTTTGTAAAAGTCACAATCAATTCATAATAATTATTTTGTTTTTGCTAACTACTAAAACACAATAATACAAGGGTATAACAAAAACTACAACATAAATCTGATTCGCAAGATAAGTCTCCCGCACTATCTTGTGAATAAAAACTATTCTAGCTATACTGAAGTGGCCATGTTTTTTCCAAATAATTTTTTAATTCAAGTTTCGTTTCTCCACTAATAATATATTCCGGCATAATTCCCCAATCCTGTATAATACGAGCACATAAAACGTACGAAAATAAAAGTACACAATTATGCTGATTGCCAGACAATAGTAGGTTTTCAAATAAAAAAAATATATTAATTGTAAATATGCATATTTCCTGCGTTATTTTTAAAATTAAAAGCTGCAACTCTAATGTCAACCAAATTAATTAAAATTTTCCTCAAAGAAATATACAGCAAACACTGATTATATCTGGCTAATCAAGTTCAAAGTTAGTCACTAATTACTAATTAGTCTGCCTACTAAAACTCGCCTTTACATGGAATTTAGTATATTAATTATGGGTTGATCTGGAGAAACTTCCTGCTATTGATATAAGAAAATTTAATTACTGATGAAGGTGGATAAAGGGATAGTGGCTTTGATAGTGGCTTGTACGCCGATAAATATTTTATTAAGACATGACGAAAGAAGTAATATTAATTAAATTTTTAATAAATAAATAAAGTCTTCATTGTCCAACAAAGAATCTCCATTTACAAGACAATATAAATTAGAATACATACATGTTAGTATAATACAGTTACACATTAAAGATATAGACAATACCATACAGTTAGCAAACACTATTTAACATATTAAAGTTACAAAAAAAATATATGTATACAAGGGAAAAAATAAATATAGTTTAAAAAAAACTAAAAAACACGCTTTTAGAGCATATCAAAATAAAAAGTTATACATAATTTTTCAAATAAGCTTAAAACAATAATAAATGGAAAATACTAGTATTATTGTAAAAAAAGCGTCGGGCGCTGGATGTACGAGAAATATGGCCAAAGCGCCTCTTGCAGGATAAATTCCATCAAGTCCATCAAGATAAAAATTTAAGAAACTTGGGTTGAACTTTTTCCAATAAATTTATATGCACTTGATAATGCGGAAATCAAACAATCGATGCATATTCAAGTTTTGTTCTTATGAGCGCAAAAAATAGCGTTTTTAGAGCAATTTCATTAGAAAAGTTCTACAATTTCTTATAATAAATCCTAAGACTTTAGAAGACTCAGAAAGTATATTATTAATATTTTCTACAAATTGCAAAACTAGAATCAAATGTGACTCCAAGATCTCGCATCTGCGTAACCCTTGCGACCATATGTACAAATTTTACATTTATCCAAATTTAGGAAGAGATTGTTACTTGTACACCAATCAGAGATTTTATTCAATTTTTCTTGTAAAAATAAACAGTATAATTGAGTTATATTTGAGTAAATTTTCAAATCATCAGCAAATAATAAATGTTTACAAAATGATGTGGAGAGATTATTGATAAATAATATAAAAAAACAAGGGTCTCAAATTAGACCCTTGAGGAACACCTGATGTAGGGCAATATATTCTAGAATAGTAACCGTTGTAAGCAACAAATTGTCCTCTGTTGTGTAGACATGATTTTATTAATGTAATGAGAGAAGCACTAAAACCAAAATTATTTAATTTATGAATTATTATTTTGTGGTCAATCCTGTCAAAAGCCTTGGAGAAATCAGTGTATATGACATCAACCTGTTGTTTATTGTCCACAGCTTCAGCTATAAAATAAAGAAGCTATCTATTATGAGACAATACGAGCAACCGTTTTCCTAGGAAAAACCACTAGTCCGTTGGCTAATACAGCAACAAGCACTGAATTATAACTAAAGAAAAACTGCAGGGGTATAAAATTATTTTCAACGCTTTACTATGATTTTTCTTACCAAAGGGAACGCCATTTTTGGACTGGTTTCATTCTTATTAGTACTTACCGGCTACAAGTAGACATTCTCGATTTATAATCTTAAACGGAATCTGTAGATGCATTAAATTTACTCGTACACATGGATGGTGGTTGTGTGAGGATAAATAAAAAATAAATGTGACAATTGGGTTTTTCTTCAAAAAAATTTCAAATTAGTAATACTAGATGACAGAAATTTTGACAAGTTAATGGTATCTATTTCTATGTTAATAGAACTATTTCTTTATTGTAAATTTTCATCGAAAGATATACATCACATCTTAGACGAGCTCTTGAGGTTCCTCAAGAGTGTCTGCTCCCTCCAAGTAGTCTTGCATGTAATGTTGCTTCACAATGGCTTTAGTTGCTTGAGGATGTGTCGTATTGAAGTCCAGAGCATTTATATTTTTCGCACTTGAACTAAACAAGGTCCACTTATTGAGCCAAAGGAAAGTACTCTAATTTTGCAGTCTTGTGGCCTTACCCGCACTTTTTACTTTTTACTTTTTACATTTTACTCAATTTTCCATAAAATAAAATTTTATATAAGTATTTTATCATTCCATCATTGAATACTTACCTTCACTCTTTAATAAACATCTAATCAGAAAGGATATTTTTTATAAACTTTATGCCTACAAAAAACAGCTAAACAAACATCAAAACTTGCAAGTCCATCATCAACAAAAACTTTTAAAAAACATCAAAACTAAGATAGCCAACAACAAATTAATCACATCATAAGCTGATAAAGGCAATTGTTTAGTAATTCTTAATCAAGTTGACTACTTAAATAAAGTAAATACCTTTCTGACAGAAAATAACTTTAATATCTTGGCTTATAACCCTTTCAATACTTTCATGAGAAGAACTAAAGCCTTACTTAAGTTAAACAAAGATTTTTTAGTTTCTTAAGCTTCAAATTGGAAGGTACCATCCAATACCCCATGCTTTGCTTTTACGGACTTCCAAAGATCCACAAGACGGACATACCCATTAGACCAGTTGTAAGTTTCATCAATACTCCAGTTGCAAAAATCACCACTTTTATTTGCAACTTAATTCATGATCTCACACAATTCAAACCAGCCAATTCGGTAAGTAATAGTTTAGAATTTTGTAATAAAATCAAAAATTTCAACATCCTTGACAACTGCACCATGGTTTCTTTCGATGTTAGTAACCTGTACATCTCGGTCCCAAGGTTCGAGAAGTCTTGAGAAGTTCAAACGTTTCTGTCAATAACACAACCATCATTTTACAATTTTTAAACCTGTGCTTATCACTTTCAACAACATCACCTATGAACAACCGGATGGCCTTGCTATGGGATATCTTCATGAACAATCTAGAAATCAGCTACATTATTCCATAACATAAGAATATTTTAATTTACCACAGATATGTGGATGACATCTTTTGCCTAATAAATGGTGGTGCCAACACGGCTTTTAATATTTTAAATTCAATTAACACTATCCATCCCAATATAAAATTCACTCTGGAAGCCGAAAACGAATGTTGTTTGAACTTTTTGGACCTTTCTATCCACAGGCAGGGTAACAAAATTGAATTTAGCATATATAGAAAACCCACCCAAACACACAACGTGATACACTATTCTTCAAATCACCCTCACTAACATAAAATGTCTGCTTTCTATTGCTATATTCATAGACTTCTATCAATCCCTCTAAATAAAACTAACTATCTTCAAGAATTAAATACACTTAAACAAATTGCATCGGACATAATTCAATCTCTAATCACTAAAATTAAATTCAACAAAATTCAAAAATTAGCCTACCCCAATTTGAGTCATACAAATAATTTTGACATATCAATTCCGTTCTGGGAAAATAACTTAGCTTAGAGCATCTCAGAAATGTTTGCTAACAACTTAGATAACATTAAAGTCTCACTCAAATCATTTAATAAATTAGACTCTCATTTAGTCAACACCAAAGATAAAACAAATTTGTACAGGTTGCAATGCAACGATTGCGATGCCAGTTATATTGGCAGAACTTGCAGATCTTTGGGAGTCCGGACAGGCGAGCACATCAAGAGGCCGGACAAATTAGTCAACTTGAACACAAAAAAATTTAACTTATAAGATTTCCATAAAGATGTTGAAATTAACCTTGAAAGAGACAACAATATCCTTTGTCTCAACACTCAACTGAACCTTAACAGAAATTTCATACCACTCCATAGACAACTTCTAGTCAACCTTTTTTGAAATTTTATAAGATTTTAGCCTAGAATGGCTTAGGTCAGGTGAAATTAGGGAGTTACAGGTATACTAAATTGTGTCCCTCTCTAATGTCATTACCGCATTAAAATTTTGAAATTAACAATTGATTTTTGTTATTTACAAAATTAATTAAAAATAAAAAAGCTGATAAAAAATAAAAGGAAGAATAAAACTTATTAAATTATTATTACTTGTCCAAATAATATATTTTTGCTGATATACAGGGTGAGTCATGAGGAACCTTACAGACTTCTACCATATGTAGAGTCCCTTAAGGGGTATATCATATGAGCATTAAAAAGTGGCAACTCCCCTTCGTTATTAATATACGGGGTGTTTTGTGAATTTTGACCAAACTTTATATGGCCGTAAAATCTACAAGGATTACTAGATTTCTTTAATTTTTTGGTGGATCTTTACACTGGTGTCTAGCATTTAATTCATATCCTCAAAATTTAAAAATTCCAGGATTGCCTTAGGAAAAATTAATCTCGACGATTCATATCAAAAAGTTCGCCCTGTATAAAATTTTTTTAAATTATAATAAAATATTTTTAAAGTACATAGATAGACAATCAAAACTGTGTATGTGACATTTTTGTCACCTTTTTTTTATTAAGGTTCGATTTTGGGTAAAACTGAAAAATCACCTTAAGGAGTCACATAAATTATGTTATAACATAAAGAAAACATTGTTAATTGTATGCATTTGAACTAAACGAGCCAAACATAAGCCTTTAGTGAGCTTACTAGATCGTTAAATTCATTTTCGACAATTTCCAGATCCGGATTAGTTCATTTTTAAATTTTAAATAGAAATCGGCCCATTTTTGTAGACTATAGAAATTACTCAACTAAATTAAACATGTCAATAATCAATAAATAAATTGTAGCGAATAACAATAACGAACAATAAATTCACACTTATTAGTTAATAATTATAAATGCTACTTATTAACCTCTAATAAAAACTGCACATTTTATTCTTGCAACTAAGATATTATATGGTTTTAATTTTATTATAAATACATAGTAGGTACCTATGTATCAAGGTAGGTTGTGATAGTTTGACGTTTGTTTGTTCTTATTTATTTGTCATTTGCAACCATTATTTATACTTGTAAAATAATATTTCGCTTTGTTTTATCTATTTTACAATAGTGTTAGAATTTTTGTTGTTGGTGTTGTTATTCAAAATGCCCCATAAGTTTTCAAATGCAGAATATGCAGATATCATTTTTATGTACGGATTCTGTAATGGGAATGGCAGAGCTGCAGCAAGAGAATATCATTGAAGATTTTCTGGTCGTCGAGTTCCCTGTCATTCAACATTTGCATCAGTTTTTAATTATTTGCGAGAACATAGCACATTCCCTAAAGCAAATATAGAACGAAATGTAGATCATGAGCAGGAAGATAATATTCTTGATGCTGTTATTGCGAACCCCACAATAAGCCCCAGGAAAGTAAGTCGACAACTTTATGTTACCCAATCAAAAGTGACTAGAGTCTTACGAAAAAATAATTTACACCCATATCATATTCAATTAGTTCAGCGGCTACACCCTGGAGATGAAATCCATAGGTTGGAATTTTGTAGGTGGATTGCAAATCATAGACCAGTACTGTATAGAACATTGTTTACAGATGAAGCACAGTTTACAAGGGAAGGGATAAATAATTCCCGTAATTTACATGTGTGGGCAGTAGACAATCCCCATGCTGTTCGAGAGTTTCGGTCTCAGTTAAGGTTTTCCGTGAACGTGTGGATTGGTGTGATAAATAACCAATTTATAGGACCTCACTTTTTTGATGGTCTTACTTAGACTTTTTGCAAAATACTTTGCCTAATTTACTTGCCAACGTAGGTATCCGAGGGATATATTTCTAACATGATGGAGCATCGCCTCATTTTTTAGTTGCGGTAAGAAACCATCTAAATAATGTTTTTGGCAACTGATGGATAGGACGTGCAGGTCCTATTTCATGGCCTCCAAGATCCCCAGATTTTAACCTCGTAGATTACTATATTTGGGGACGATTGAAAGAATTAGTTTATTCACAAAATATTAATAACCGACAACAATTATTTGATAGAATTATCCTTTGCTCTAATGTTATTAGAAACGATCCCTTGACTATCCGTAAATCAATAAGGCACTTAACGATTCGGCAACAAAAATGCGTAGAAGCTGGAGGGTTTCATTTCGAACAACTACTGTAATTGTTAATTTATTACCATGATTTTATTTTCTAGTATACATGTTATCATTATTCTATGTATGTATGTAGTATTAGTTTTTTTTTTTAATTTCTTAGTTGTTCGTTATTCTAATTCGTTAAAATTTATTTATTGTTTGTTGATGAAATTTAAACGAAATAAAATATTTCTAATAAATACATATGAACTTATGTTTAATTTATTTGAGTCTCCAAAAATGTACAGGGTGATTTTTGTTTAAAAATTAATTAAAAATTTATAACTAGGCCTGGAAATTGAATAAAATGATATTAACGGTGTAGGCAATAAAGGCTTATGTTAGACTCGTTTTAGTTCAAATGTATACTATTAACAATTTTTTCTTTAAGTTATAACATTATAATGTGACCCCTTAAGTTGATTTTTCAGTTTTGCTCAAAATCAAAACTTAATAAAAAAATTAAAGAAAATGTGACGAAAATGTCACATACACAGTTTTGATTGTCTATCTATGTACTTTAAAAATATCTTATTATAATTTAAAAAAATCTTATACAGGGTGAACTTTTTGATATGAATCGTCGAGATTAATTTTTCCTAAGGCAATCCTGGAATTTTTAAATTTTGAGGATATGAATTAGATGCTAGACACCAGTGTAAAGATCCACCAAAAAATTAGAGAAATCTCTTTAAGTTATAACATTATAATGTGACCCCTTAAGTTGATTTTTCAGTTTTGCTCAAAATCAAAACTTAATATAAAAATTAAAGAAAATGTGACAAAAATGTCACATACACAGTTTTGATTGTCTATCTATGTACTTTAAAAATATTTTATTATAATTTAAAAAAATCTTATACAGGGTGAACTTTTTGATATGAATCGTCGAGATTAATTTTTCCTAAGAAAATCCTGGAATTTTTAAATTTTGAGGATATGAATTAAATGATAGACACCAGTGTAAAGCTCCACCAAAAATATAAGAAATCTAGTAATCCTTGTAGATTTTACGGCCATATAAAGTTTGGTCAAAATTCACAAAACACCCCGTATATTAATAACGAAGGGGAGTTGCCACTTTTTAATGCTCATATGATATACCCCTTAAGGGACTCTACATATGGTAGAAGTCTGTAAGGTTCCTCATGACTCACCCTGTATATGCATTTTGCCTTGCATAAATCTACCTTAAATTCTAAACATTTTATATGAGATTTAAAGGCAGTACCCCAGGCGCAAATTCCATATCTAAAATGATTTGTCTACAAGTGCATAATACAGTGTTCTTAAATGCTGTGGAGGTAAGATTTCTTTTATTTTTTTATTTATATAAAATAGTTCTCAATTTAGATACTGCGTAAAATGTATGTCCCATTTAAGGTGAGAATCTATAATAATACCTAAATATTTTATTTGTTTAACAGGTAGAATCATCAATTCTCTACTTCCATAATTTGTTAAAATTTGGAAGTCTTACTAAGTTACAACTGAAAGGTAAATAGTTTTTTCTATATTTAATGTAAGTAATTTATGCTGTAACCATTCTGAAATAAGAGTAAAGTCAGACTCGGCTATTAATTTTAAACGTTGCCAATCATTCACTTTGTAAAAGAAGGCTCTGTCGTCTGCGAACCCAATTATTTTGCCCTTGGTTTTCAATTGGAATGATCCGTTTCTATAGATTTTAAAGAGTATGAGTTCTAAGACAGAGCCTTGTGGAACTCCATACTCTATTTCTTTATCTTTGCTGATTTCATCGCCCACTTTGACCTTCCAGTTAGGTAACTAGAGAACAGTTGTAGACAAGTGCCTCTAATAACAATATAATCTTCAAGAGACTGACAAAGTAAAGGATGTCTAACAGTTTCAAAAGATTTTTTTTAATCAATGAAAATACTTAAAGGTGGCTTGCTTTCATTGAGTGCTTTAGTAACTTTTGTGGTCAAGGATACTATGGTGTTCTCAGTTGATGTGTTTGATTTAAATCCTTATTGATTGTAAGATAAAGTGTCACATTTACTTAGAAATTTGATTAATTTTTCCTTTAGTAATAGTTCAAAGATTTTTGACATATGACTGACTAATGATACAGGTCTGTAGCTGTTTACGTTCATTTTTACACCTCTCTTAAATATTGGAACAATTATTGCATTTTTGAAAATTAAAGGAAAGCAGCCCATTTCAATACACTTGTTTAAAACATATGTAAGTGAATCCAATATATAAGGAACTAATAGTACTATTCTTTCAGCTTGGATATCGTCACAACCTACTGCTTTATTATCTTTTAAATTCTTAATAATGACTCTGACCTTGCTTGGTTCTATATTTAAAATAATAAAAGAGTTAGGATTGCGCCCTGCTTTTTCTTTATATTTAGGATCTAATTTAATGGTTTCAGCCAAAGTTTTCCCTACATTGGCAAATCTGATGTTAAACTCATTTGCTATTTCTTTTTTTTTATTAGAAGCTCATTTTTTATTGACCTAATTTTTTAAGAATTGTTATTTTTTCCACCTATTTTGATTACTTCGTCCCATAACTGTTTAGAGTTATTTTTATTTGTATCAATTTTATTTTTATAGTATTTTTTTTATTATTAAGGAATTTACTTTTTTTCTATTTTGTTTATATTCTTCATTAATTTTTTGTGCAATTAACTTTTCTTATTTATAGATTTAAGTAAAGAAGATGTTAGCCAAGGTGCTATTTTATTATTTTTGCACTAGAGACCAATTTATGTCTTTAAAAATCTAATGCATTTTGTTTTTGTTAATAAAAGTGTAGTATCTGTTTACTGTTTGCTTTATTTTATTTTCCTTAAATATAACCTGCATTAGAGTTAAGTAATAATCAGTGATATTGTTTTTGTTTTCAATGATCGGCATAATATTTTCAAATATATCTAATTTGGACTTTAGGAAAATATAATCTATACAAGATCTTGAGTTACCTCTTACCCTAGTTGAATTATTAATGGTATACATAAATTCAAACTCGCTTAAAAATGTACCTTTAGTATATATAAATAAGTTGAGGATTTGTTTTAAATCATTTGGAATATACTGTTGATACATTTAAATTACTTCAAATATTATTAAATATTTAGTAAATAAACAAAAAGTGTTCTACATGGCCTAGGAAACAATGTATATACTATGCTCTGAATTTAGAAATAGCCAACGTTTTTATCATTTTACGATAACAATTATTATATCTTATCTTATCACACACAATTTAATGACTTTCCACTACTTTGTATAGTTTTTTCATCAATAAATAACAATAGACGATTTTACTATGTGCTTATTTTTTATCATTGTTTATGGTGCCATATCCATAGTACATTCGTCAAATGAAAGTTAACACAAATATTTATATCGTACTTACTTAATTTTACCACCTTTAGTGTTTATGAGATGTGGTTATAAAAATACCAGAATAATCCTATAAATTTTTTTTATGAGAATTTTTAAATATACTTCAAATTAACTACTGAAAAATTCTTTTGCGTCCATGGCCTACTATTAAATTATTATGCATTTAATTTTTAGAAAATTGTCATTTATTTGCGTGTTTCTGAGAAAAAGTGCATACTTTTATACAGGGTGTTTCATAATATATGCGCAGGACTTCAGGACGCGATAGCTCGTCCAAAAATATGAAAAAAATCAAATTTTAATGTTGAAATACATGGTTAATTTCTGGAAATAAAACAAAATTTGATTTTTTTCGAAAACGGTCGACTTTAGAGCGTATGACCAAGAGTAACTTTTTTGTGTAGAAAACATAGGCGGTTCAAATGGGCGTCTCGAAATCGTACTTTTTCCAGTGGCGTAGAATTTTTTTTTTCAATTTCAACACCCTGTATCTCGAAAATGGTGCATTTTAGAGGGTAAGTTAATAGAAACTTTTTTTCATATTTTTTGACGAGCTATCACGTCCTGAAGTCCTGCGCATATATTATGAAACACCCTGTATATCGAAAAAGTAAAAAAAAGACAAATTTTAGCCTATAAGTAAAAAATATAAGTTTGCTTCATAACTCAAAAATAGTAAATATGTAATAAAAATTATTTACACCACTGCTTTCTATGGAAAAAAATCTATCCGAGTGTTATTTTTCCTTTTCGATAAGTTGAAGGATACCGGAGATACGAGGGGGTCCCAAAAGCAACATTTTCAAAAATGCCCTGTATCTTAAAAACTAAAATGCATAAGAAAATTTTGTTAACGGCATCTTCAGTCTTACGAAAAAGTAGCAGTGTCGCGAAAACGGCAATCCTCTATCTTTAATATAGAACTAATATAGAACATAAATTAATAAAGAAATAATATAGAACTAATAAGGAACTATTATGGAACTAATATAGAACTAGTATAAAACTAGTATAGAACTAATATAGAACTAATTAATATATAACTAATATAGAACTAATATATAAGTAATATAAAACTAATATAGAACTAATATAGAACTAATATAGAATTAATATAGAACTAATAAAATAATATAGTAATATGGTACTTGTAGCTCGTCTCCGTCCTGCAAATTATTTCTCCCATTCTCCTTGCTTATTCTCTAACTTGACATAACTAGTAAACTAATAAGTAGGCACATACTGAATAATAATAATAATAAGGTGGTTTAAAAATATTGATTCAGGAATTCTGATAGGCAAAAAGTTGGAACGATTGGAAGTTTACTGTCAAATATAGGTGTTGTAGCTCGAAATATGGGCACGCGCTATTGGAATACTCTATATTTAAATAAAAAGTTAAAATCTGTAAATTTTGCATCTTCGAAATTATTTATTTAGATGCCTTAAACAGTATTTTTTATCAATCTTGATTATTTAAAATCATTAAATATATTTGAATTTTGTTGCATTGAAGCTATAAGGACGAAAAAAAAAATTTTTAAATAGCACCTTTATATTTTCTCATAATGACGATCTTAAAAATGGTTACAAATATGTCTGCTTCAGGAAAAAAAAACTTTAAAGTTGCAGAAACTAAAAATATGCCACTTTGTAGTTACTTTCATCAAATAAGTGGCAGCTGGAACTAATCCAAAATATTGTTCATCACTTATTTACATTGTTGCTAGATCAGCCATTTCTCCACTTATGTCAGAGTTTTTGAGTTGTTCAGTAAGGCCAATATCAGGGGGGGAAAATCAAATTTACCTTAAATTACAAATATTTCATCCATCAACCCAGATCAAGGTAATGTAAAACGGCTTAATCAAATATTAAGGTACAGTATATTAGGAATCGCCATAGTAAAAAGTATATAGGGTTCCCATTTTAATTCACAAAGTTGATACTTGTTAGTTACCTTTCAGGTTACTGTTTGTTTATCTCATTAGTAATTTCTAGTAAAGCCCTATAACTTATGTGTTTAACAATTTATTTTATCTTTTTTAGTAACCATTTTAAGTGCCGTTCTAAAAATAACTGAACACCCTGTACAAATAAAGTGTACATTCAAGAAGATTATGGAAAAAATTTGTATACTATATCTTCTCAGGGAAATTGCGCTCTGGTGATATCGCAACACTGTATTAGCTGTATTATTCCATATAACCTCAAAATTTACAGTAGATTTCACCCGTTAAATTTGTTTATGTCACAGATCACTTAAATTTATGTATTTAATGTTTTATATTGTGTTTGTGTGCACACCTTAGATTTAGATATGAGTTTTAAAATTCTATCGACTCAAGAAAAGAGGGGTGTTTGTTTCTACGTTGTCCCCGACATGTGGGAAAACGAAGGAACCTTATTTTGGCCAGGCCATTTAAATTTTTCACAACGAGAAACGTTGAGGCGAAATCCAATAAGTTCCCATGACAACAGCTGCTTGTTTACTACTTAAGTTATCTGTAAAAAGTTGTCGAATGTCTAAAAGTAATTTTTTTTCGAGGCTTCTTGTTGTTTCCCATTTTACACACAAATGCACTCTAGATAAGTCTAAAAACAAAGTAATTTGCGCATATATCGACGACACTTTGGAAGTTTTTTCTTTATTGTAAAGGCGGACAATGTAGAAAGCAGGCCACTAATAGGCAACGGTTACTTCATTGTGAATTTTGAGCGTGGCAAAAACGTGGCAAGAACTACTGCATTTATAAAATCAAGTGCTGCCACTTTAAAGATATATTTATGGTTCGCGAAACGTTATTAAAACTCTCAAACCCACTTTAAGATTACTGCCACTTCTAGGTGGTATTTAAGTGATATGATTTGGTGGCCGTAACTACTATTTTCCACATTCAAGTTTGTGAAACTTTAAAGTGGTACCGCTTAGTGGCTACAACGTTTCAAACACCTTCAGAGGCAACTAAATAATATAAAACTTTGAACCGATTCCCAGTGGTGAAATACACGTGGCTACAACTGGGAAAATATAAAATGAAGTTATTCTCACTATATAGGGGTACATTTAGTGATTATAACGTAATAATCACTTAATCGAAGTGGCGATATAAGTTTCTGTCACTATAATGCTACTTGGGTAATATAGAACTAATAAAGAACTAATATAGAACTAATATAAAACTAATATGTAACTAATATATAACTAATAAAGAACTAATATGGAACTAATATAGAACTAGAACTGATATAGAACTAATATAGAACTAATATAGAACTAATATAGAACTAATATAGAACTAATATAGAACTAATATAGAACTAATATAGAACTAATATAGAACTAATATAGAACTAATATAGAACTAATATAAAACTAATATTAAACTAATTTAGAACTATTATAGAACTATGCTAATTGGCCGGCAAGTCTGCATGATGTAAGGGTTTTAACTGACTTTACTGGTAATTTAGCTAAATAAGATTTTGACATTTTTGTAGTGGTACAACTTTTCCAAAACATATTCTATGCTAATCAACCATGTTATGTAATAAATTTAATATTAGTCATCTGTATTTTTTTATGAAACAGGCACCAGGCACTTATTTTCTCCTTATAGTGAAAATATTCAGTGATTATCTTAATGACTTGAACATGAAATTTATTGCTTTCTACAATTTGAGTATTGCTTGCTTTGTTTGTAAGAGGTAGTTTTGTAAAAAAAATCTCAGTCTAACACCACAATACGATTATTTTTTTTTACAAAACTGCATCCAATTTCTTCTAAATCTTTGCTATAGCAAATTGTGATATACCAAGCTTTGCAATGTGTAGTATATATACAATATTTTGTAAGATCATGGCACTCTTGTCCTATTTTTTTATTGGAATAACATTGCGCATTTATAACAATTTGCTGATGAGATGTTTCTATTGGTTGACGATCATCACTAATTCACAGTCATCAGTACCAAAAAAAAAATCATTTTTAATTAAGTAATAATACAAAATACAACTGCTGAATTACAACATTATCAGAACCTTCCAATTATTACACAGACATTGCAGTTAACAATATGGACCAGTTTCTGCAGTCTAATGACTGATATATCTTTTATACTAGTATCGATAAACCAGACTCCTTATACCCGTCATCTTGTGTTTACTCTGTGTCATTTTTCTGTTGTAATGAAAATTATTTTTGGTTAAATTAAGTCTATTATTTGTATGCATTACAATATTAAAGGCAAATAACTGTTTATCCTTTATCAAACACCTTATAGCCTTTTATTTAACATCAGATTATTAATGATGAACGGAAATTTTAAACCAGAAATTAACCAAATAGAAATGATAATACACAAAAATAATTATGCTTATCCAATATGCTTCACAAATAGCAAAATGTTTACATTATGTTTCATCTCTTAATTACAAAAATCTTTAATTTTTATATCAAATCATTTAACTAACGCTAAAAATAGTGATGTTAATAGACTGTTACTATAGGCCATTGAAATAACTTTACCAACCAAATTCATAACACCATCTTTAAAGAAAATGACTTTACCAGAATTTTATAGGAAAAGAGTGCTTGTTCTTATATTATCTGTTTTAGAATCAATCTTTTCACCTCTGAGTAAAGTTAAATCTAGGTTTGCTTGACAGATTAACAAATAATAGCCCTATAGTTTAACTAGCAAAGTAGTTACTTTCAACTTTACTCAAAGTTGAGAATACTGGCCCTTAATATCATATTAATTTAACGATTTTTAGGGGGATGACAGTAACTTCTGGCAGTGTTACTATTCGAAAAGATGATAATAACCTCATTGGAATAAGTATTGGTGGTGGCTCTCCATTATGTCCATGTCTGTACATAGTTCAAATATTCGATAACACAGCAGCTGCTAGAGATGGAACTTTACAATCTGGAGACGAACTTGTTTCTGTTAATGGGCAGTCTGTTAAAGGAAAAACAAAAGTAGAAGTTGCTAAAATGATTCAGGCGGCAAAGGTAAATAAATGTTGTATTTGCTACTTCTTTGGCAATGCTCTTAAAAGATTTGGGCTGAATTTTTCGATTTTCCATATGAGGCATGAGTTTTAGGAAAAAGTTTTTATTCTGAAATTACTATTGTCAAATTCAGCTAGTAAACTTATTTACCAAAAATTGAAAACTATATATTAACATGAATGTTCGTGTTACAATAAAACTTCCATTTTAAAGGCATTGGTCTTTTATGCGCTGTCTATAAACTGTATAAAGCATATTTTTTATGTATCAGAATAATGGACGTGTTTAGTGTAAACGAATTTAACGAATCTAATGCTATTAACTGTTTAAGCACAAAAAAACTTTTTTTTTCATGCAAAAAATACTTTAAATAGATAATGAATAATGAAGTTATAGTACTTTAAAAAGTTTACTTTTAAATCTATTATTTAAAACACTTTTGCGCCATTTACCGCGTCATAATGAAGCGCCTATTTCTATTGATCACTAAAGAATCTGTGATACCATAACATATACAGTTGATCGTTATCTTTATCTAATAGTGACATTTATGATTTTCATTTCCGTGATACAAAATTTTGGAGATTCCACACAAAAAAGCCCATTATGTTCATTAATAATAATAATAATAATAATAATAATAATAATAATAATAATAATAATAATAATAATAATAATAATAATAATAATAATACTCTCCCTAATTCACCCCCTTACGAGTGAATTTCAACCCCTGAAGTTGACTGAACGACTTGTGTAGGGGAAGGGACGGCTATTATTATTATTTGCCGTGGCGCTCCGGGGCGACTTAAGGATGATTGATGGTGTCATTTGACTTACAGGTGAGGAAAACCCGGAAAACCTCACCCACCATCATCGTAGAAAGCAACATTTGCAGTTAAATATGGAGTATAATTTTTTGGTCACTATTCACTCTTATTATTTATAAAAACACACATTTAATGTTTTTAATTCGAAGAAGAATCGACACCCTCAAATTATTATAACTTCAAACTTTTGACAACAGTGACCTTTTCTAATAACACAATGTTGATGTGATGGAAGGTTATTCACTTCGATGGTGTTCAGAAGCCACAACAAGAAAGCAACACTATGTTTTACCCACTTAAAAAAAATATAACCATGAAAAATCATTTAGTACCGTATTTTGAGCTTTTTAATGTTGACAGGAATTGAAATTACCTTTAAAAGCAGAATATTCTTTAAATTTACAAGGTATGATCTTTTCCGTTTGATCATTTATTACCTACGCTATAAACTTTTTATGTTCTAGTGTAATTCTAGCTTTAATGTTACAAATGGTAACCGAACATATGACTTTCTTGGTAGACCTACAATAGAATAGAAAAATGTTGTAAGATAGATCTAGTAAGACTACTAACATTTTAGTCTATCTGGACAGTGGTCATAGGTGAGGTTGTCAATATCACATGTCATGTCCGGTAGACGACCGGTGGATCGACACACCCTTGTTTGTTAGGTTAGTAAACCATCTTCAACTTAAAATAAAGTAGTTTAATTTATTATATCCTGGGATATTACATGGTGTCAGGTGTGTAATAGAATCTTTGTAGTATTAGTCATATTTGATAAATTAAAACACGTGGAAATGAAAAATTTATTTCGACCGCCAGAACCACTGGTGCTTGACGGCAATATTGCTGACAATTGGAAAAGGTTCTCACAAAAGTTCGACGTGTTTATGACTCCAACCGGCCTGCAATCAAAAGCAGAGAAGACCAAAATCACCGTATTTCTAAATTTTGTTAAGGATGATGTATAAGAGCTCCATAATAGTTTTACATATGTTGATGATGAAAGAACGAAACTAGATTCGGTGAAGATTAAGTTTGAAGAATATTGTTTACCTAAAGCCAACATGATTTAGGAAAGATTTAAATTTGATAGTGTGTATCAAACAGAGGGCCAAGCGTTTAACAGCTTCTTGACGGAGCTAAGAAAAGCCGTAAAAACAACTGTTACCAAGACTTTGATGAAATCGTAAGAGACAAAATCGTCATGGAAATCGGCGATATGATTACCCAAGAAAGATTATTAAGAGAATCGAAACTGACCCTAAAAAAAAGCAATCGAATTTTGCAGGGCTGTAGAAATAAGTAAATCACAATCGAAAGCCTTACAAAATGAACTGGAAGTAAACACAGTAAGAAATGAGAGATATTCGGATAGAACTAAGCAAGCTACCTCGTCAAATAAACAAAGCTCATGTAAAAAGTGTAGTTATAAACACTCTAGAAGTGCAAAGTGTCTAGCAATGGGAAAAACTTGTGCTAAATGTCAAAATCGCAACCATTTTGCATCAGTATGCACATATGAAGGAAATCAAAACAAATATTTAAAGAAAAGAGGTGCAAAACCACATGTTCAGCCATCCAGAAGGGTTCCAAGATCGCTTCATGAGTGACTTAAACAAAAATTAAATCAACTTGAAAGTCAGGGTGTTACTGAAAAAGTAGAAAAACCTACTGAGTGACTGAACCCGTTAGTAATTTTGGAAAAGAAAAATGGAGATTTAAGGTTATGTTAAGACCCTAAACATTTAAATGAGGCCATAAAACGTGAACACTTTTTAATACCAACTGCGGAAGAAATATCGATAAAATTATATGATAAAGAATACTTCACCGTTCTAGATATGAAAGACGGGTACTTTCAAGTGAAAATTGATGACCAAAGTGTTGATTAGACAGCTTTTGGAACGCCGTTTGGGCGCAATAGATTTATGAGACTATTTGGAATATGCTCGGCCGCAGAAGTCTTTCATAAAAAGAACTTTGATGTATTTGGAAACTTAAATGGAGTGAGGCTGTATTTTGATGTAACAGGCTCAAATGAGGTAGAGCACGATAAAAACCTGCAGCTAGTTCTAGAACGTGCTTTAAAATATAATATTAAAGTTAATAGTTCAAAAATTCAGTTTAAATTAAAATCAGTAAAGTTTATGTGACAAATTTACTAAAATGAAAATTATGTAAAAGCTGTGTCTGAGTTGCCAAGACCTAATAACAGAAATGAATTGTTGGGAATTAGGGGTATGGCAAAATTTGTACCAAATATGTCAAAAGTGATAGCTCCACTTCGAAATCTAATTAAACAAGATGTAAGTTGGGAATGGAATGAGACTCATGAACAATCTCTTTCTCAACTCAAGCATCTTTTGACAACAGCTCCCATATTAAGATATTTTGACTCGAACAAAGAAATTGAAATAGAAACAGATGCATCAAAAGATGGATTGGGTGTCTGTTTACTACAGGATGGGCATCCAGTCGCATTTGCATCCAGGGGTCTAACAAAAACTGAGTCAAAATATGCGCAAATTAAAAAAGGGATGTTAGCAATTATATTTAGTATACAAAAATTCCACTACTTTATATATGGTCTCAAAATAAAGGTTACTTCTGACCATAAACCACTGGAAGCTATTTTCAGAAAAGAATTAGCAAGTATTTTACCGCGGCTACAACGAATGCGTCTACGACTGTTAAACTATAATTTAACAGTGGCTTATAAACCAGGGAAATACCTCTTTATATTACAGACACACTGTCACGGGCACTCTTATCCGAAAAAGGCCTAAATAGTTACGATGAATTTGAATATGCAATTCACGCAGTAATAACTACATACCAATGACATATATAGATTAATAGACTGCTCATCCATATATAAACAAGACGACGAAAAGCGGGTCATATTGCTTGGCTTGCCGAGTGCTCACCAGGCAGAATCGGTCTGGCCCAAATGAGTTTAAAACTCATATTTCATCAAAGTAGGAATTGAGTAAAAAAAAAATTATCTGTATGTTTATTGTATATAACGTCTAGTTTCCCAATTTTCAAAACATTTTAAGAGATCTAACCAATTTTGAACATAAAAATAAACAATTTTACACTCATGTGTATATAACTAACTTTAGACCACGGCCACTGTAAAAATATCTACGACGTCTAAAAAAGGTGATATTTAAAAATGGCTATAAGGGAAAAAAATTGAATTCGACTACCAAATGCTTAAGATCCAACTTCTAAAACTTGGTAAGCAACATAAACATTATGATAGATATGTAATAGATGAAATGGCTAAGCAGCAAAACAACATAATACTTCACATGTCTCCGTATCATTGTGAACTTAACCCTATTGAATTAATCTAGGTTGACGTTAAACAATACGTAGCAGATAAAAACTCAACATTTAAATCTGGAGACATTAAAATTCTTTTTGAAGAAGTAATATTATTAATTTCTCCAGAAAAATGGAAAAAGTGTATCGACCATGTTCGCCAAAAAGTTGAAGTAAAAATGTGGGAGTTGTATAATATTATAGAGGTTCAGGTAGAACCACTTGTAATTTTGATTAATGAAGATAGCCTTTCAAGTCTAACCAATTTATCCGATTCAGAATAGTGCTAAGTCAAGTAAGGAAGATTGCTATAATACAGGGTACAAGTTGTCTAATCTAAATACTAGTAGAACAAGAACAAAAGTTATCAAAAATACAAAAGGTTTCTTTTCAAGATGCACAATTTTAAATCAAATACCAAATTCAAATACCAAATACCTCTTATATTTAAAGTTTTTTTAATGCTTTTAGTAGATATATATTAGCTATTAAAGAATTTGCAATTATTTGGACACCCTGTACAATATAATTTTATAATATGATTGTTTTAATGCTCTGTATCACAGTAGACATATGTAATGAACTAAATATAATGCAACCATCTCTTTTAAAGTCAAATACATTTATTAATTTGTATTGCAGGTTAACGCAGTTTATGTCGCTCACCTATCTTCGTCCAGAAATGTCACTAAAGTCTGGGAGACCGTGTATGGCATTTATTTTATAGTTTTACTTTACAAAATATGTTTTTATCGTAATAAAAAAATAATTTCACAATTACACTCTTTTATTTTACATTTTTGCAAGACGGAAAAGTAAAATACGGCCCTGCTCAATTTTAGCGTCCACCTGCTTCTGTTTACATCAGGCGTAAATTAAATTTGAATAGACTTTAGTATCAAATTCTCAGCCCCAGTCACTGGGGTCCAAAATGATTCCCATCCAGCATTGAATTTGAAGATAAATTTTCTTGATGTATTGTAGAGCTGCATCTTCAGTAGATGGTTCACCTTAACAAGCCAGAAATGCTGGAAAAATCCCGGTCCTCTAGTAATTTTGGGGGTTGAGTTTTTAATTTGTTAATTAGCCAAGTTACAACAATTTAGCAATAAATTATAATAAATCTGACACCAAAGCGATTAAGAAGGACCTCGAAACTTCCCGAGAGAACATTTTCCAGACATTTTCGTTGAACCGTGTGTAGCATTTACCACATATTCATCAACACTCTAACAAAAATGCCTCATTTGTTAAACAAACAATTAAGAATTTGCGAGCTTACAGAGGTTAGATATACCTTTTGTTATGGAGGGTTTCCTGAACATTTTGCAGAAAACCGCATCTCAATCGGACCTCTCCGCAAAAAAATGTCCATTTTCACTTTTTTCATGCTAATTTGACGCGACTAGATGATCAGACCCATAACCAATTAGTAAGCCACACACATAATGGCGAGGGTAGTAAACAACATCAAAATGATGTAACTCTAAGCAAAAACCCAAAAATGCCATCAGCAAGGTAAAATCCTGATAGGTCTGGTCGTAACATTAAAGCACCTGATAGATTAGATCTATAGATCTGTAAGGGGAAGGATGTAAGATAGATCTAGTTAGACTACTAACATTCTAGTCTAGCTGGACAGTGGTCATAGGTGAGGTTGTTATTGTCACATGTCTTGTCCGATAGACGACCGGTGAATCGACCCACCCTTGTTTCTTAGGTTAGTAAACCGTCTTAAACTTAAAATAAAGTAATTTTATTTACTATATTCTGGCCAACAGTCCTAGGATATTACAAATGTCAACAATATTGAGTAGTGAGTTTGTATAATAAAAAAATGTTTTATCCTTAAACACAAATCTCTTTGAATACAATAATTCTAGAAAAATTTGGAACTTAGAAAGTGTACTTACGTTGTGAATTTCAGAACCAATAAACTTTATGTTACTTATATAAAAAATCATTAATCATGTTAGAAGCCACATTGGGTAAGTTGTCTAAAGATTCTTCTTTTAGTCCTGTTTGAAATTTGGCTATTTTAAAAAAATATAAATATCAATTTTTAAATAAATCAAAATAATCTCGCAAACGAGGTTAGAATTTAGCCGCAGAGATAAAACAACGCTTCGTTGCCAGACCTAGAGAAAATATTTTGCGATTTGAATAACATTTCGATTAAGAAGAAAGTTTATTGAAATAGTAATTGTTAAGTTGCATTATAAAAACTGAATTTAAACAAATATTATTTTAGTTTTAATATATATGGTTTTTTAAATTATACGATCTTAACCCCTAAATTGCCGGTTATCCGGAATTTTAATAATTTTTTATAAGAAGCGGCAACAAGGTAAAAACATGTCGACAATTGTTTGGGAGGTTATAAATTAGCCAATCAGATTTTAGGCTTCATTATGACGATGTTCAAAAATCATTGTGTCGCGCGTTTCAAATTTGCTTGAATTTTATGGAAGTTCAAAAATTCTTGCAGGAAAATTTGAGAAGAAAAAAAATTAAAAAAAAATATATTTAGATTAGATTTTGTGCTAGCTTTTAGAAAAAAACATTTTTGAATTTCACTAAACACGCCCATTGAAAAATGCATTTTTTTTTGGATGATAGTTTTTCAGTTTGTATGCGAAATCTTTTTAATGAATATACTTAAAAAGTGAACGCACAATTGGTTTGATTATTAAAATTTTCACATTAAAGAACACGTGAATTATGTCTGATAAATGTTTGATAAATCATTAACTGCATAATATGAACTCCATAAAATACACGTGACCATTACTATTACAGTTTAACAGTCAATCAATATATCCTTGTATATACCTAAGTCATTTCTATAAACTTTAAATAATTGTACAGCAATTAAACTCAATATTTAGTTGTTTTTTTTTGTGTTTGCATTCCATTAGATAACCGTTACATGTAATCAAATTTATGGAACAGTATTGAATTTTAAGATTCCAAATCGAACAAATTAGTACTTATAAATTGTAGGAAATTTTCTACAGTTTTATTTTGAATATAAATGTTTTTATCGTGAAATAAGTCGAAAAAGAGACATTGTTAACAAACTGCTATTAGGCGCATTTTTCCAATATGACGGCGGGTGGCAAAGTTAAAACTAGCACATCAAAATTTATAAAATTACCCATTTTCAAAACTTTCAAAAAACTTTCCAATTAAAACTACCAAATGAGTGTACTTAACCCCCAAAATTTCATTTTACTTGTATTAAATTGATAATTATTCTGCTAATTTTCTCTAGGAGGAAGTAATCATTAACTACAACAAATTACACGCTGACCCAAGACAAGGGAAAAGTTTGGATATAATTATGAAAAAGATGAAGCACAGATTAGTTGAAAATATGAGTTCATCCACTGCAGATGCCTTAGGACTTTCACGGGCAATATTATGCAATGACACTTTAGTTAAAAAGATGCAAGAACTTCAAGACACCGAAGTCATGTATAGAGGATTGGTAGATCACTGTAAACGGATGTTACAGGTAAATTAGGCTTTATGTAATAATCTATTAACAAGTTAGATAGTTTGGACAAGAATAAAATAAGCAAACGTTAATGTTTTCAGCTTTATTTCTGACAAAAATAAAGAATACATAAAACTTTTATTCATCATAATTGACTGGTGTAAACGGATCTGCTACATCTGACGACACAATTTCTAGTATCCTCTTTTACTTTCTTTCTTCAGGGATACATTTGAAGGTTGCACCTGTCTGTTTACTCTTTAAACATTCATTATATAAATTTTAAGACGGGCAATGAAAAGAATGGCCCATTCGTCGATGTATCAAATCTTTTTCTTCTGATATATATTTTTTTTATTACACTACCCAACGGATAAATCCAATTACAGGGTAGGAAAACTTACAGATTTTAAATATGAACAAATGGTAAATATACAAAAAAAAAAACATATTTACAAATAAGAACACAATATATATTAAATAGTCGTTATACGTTTTATTGAAACAATGCTGCAGGAAAAAATATCAAGTGATGAACCAATTTTATTGTAGCAGTTGCATATTCTATACAAAGGTGAGTGATTTTGTATGTTGGTCCTCGCAGTTGGTAAATAGAAAAAGGAATTTACTCTAGACGTAATTCTAGGTACAAGAAAGTTAATCATACTTAAGACCTCGGAGCAGTCAATAGATGCACTCATGACTTTGTGAATAAAATTATTCCTGTTGTGTCACGCCTATCTTCCAGTGATTTTACACAAAATCTGCTAAGGAGATTTATGTAGGGGTATCCGATAACTGGATAGAGACCATCTTCTTTAAAACTCAAATATTTCAAGAACCTACGCTGTACTCGTTCTAATGTGGTAATGTAAATATCATGCGCGAGGGACACCATATGACAGAGGCATATTCTAGTTTAGAGCACACATAAGAATAATATAATAGTAACAGCGTATCAATATCTTTAAAGGTCTTGGTATTTCTGATGACAAATCCCAACATTTCAAATGCTTCATTGGAAATTCTACTAATATGTGAACTAAAAGAAAGTTTACTATCAAATGTTACACCAAGGTCCTTGAACTCAGAGGCTCTGGGAACAAATATATCACAAATTGCGTAATCATGATAAATAACATTGTGTTTATGGGAAAATGAAACGATGCAACATTTATTAGCATTTAATTGTAGATTGTTCTCAACACACCAGGTATGCACTCGATCAAGTGCTACCTCCAACGTGTTGCAGTCATAGATATATAACCAAGACAGATAGGATTATTTACAAAAATTTTGAAGAATGAACGGTGGTGTCCGCGGTAGAAATTTAATAATCGGATTGAACATTGATGCCAAGTTTACGTGCTTTTAACTATAGATATATATAACCAATACAGATTACACAATTTCTGAAGTCAACGCGGATGATCCTCGACAGAAATGCAATATTTAGATAAAATTAAAATATTGATGCCAAGTTTGCGATGTTTTTAACTGTAGTAATGTTAGTGCGTTTGCTTCAATTACTGTCAGGTCTTTAAATTGTCAAAAAAAAAAAAATAATGTCTGACAACAGCGGAAGTAGAGTAGACCGCAATTGTGGAGGGTCGTATATGGTTTCATTCATAAAAATTCCTTCGATACAGTTCTAGTCCAGGAGCCAGTGAATTTTTTCGTACTTGTTTTCCCGGTCCGTGTATATTTAAATAATATATTCCCGGTGAACTGTATATTTAAAATGGAACGCTAATCTATTAACAAAAGTAAGCCAGATTGAATTAGCGCATTACGTTACATCGATACAAGTGAGATTGTTTACAAAGTGTCTTTGCAGGCCTATTTTGCCCATTTCATGTATTTGTTTTTAAATCATGTTAAATTACTATTTTTGAAACTCAACAAGGAGAAAATCCAATTAACTCTTCCGTTGTGTATATATATAAGATAAATTAACTGAAGTTTTATTAGTAAAGTATTAATACTAAAATTTTAATATAATTTACAGAAAATAGCTAGGTATGTATTTGTTTTTAAATAATTTGATAATTTATGAAAAAAGGGAGTAAAAGTGGAATGACCAGTGGCCAGTAGGTCAGTCAATACAAAGTATCATATATTTCTATTATAACATAACTAAAATACCCACATCTTTTAATCATAAGGACATAAGTTAAAAACCAATATAATATATGCATTAGAATGAAGTAATAATAACTTAAAGAGACGAGGTCTTAAAGTAATAGCTGGTACAGCATGTTTTTTAAACGTTTCCTCATTGCTGCTAGAATGAAATCACTTACTATGAAATGTGCTCTAAAAACGGCATTTATAGCAGTCAGTGTTCAGTCTTAGGATCTCTTCCTAAAGCCCTCATCCAAGCTGCATACATATTAAAAAATAATTAAAAAAAAACATATTATATACCTACCTATATAGTTTTCGGTTCTGGGTGCCCTAAATGAGGACACTTAGCCGACAATTTGGCTCAGAGAGCTAAAACCCAAAAGTCACACCCCGAACCAGGACGTATTGCTATCCTTTTAAGTAAAAAATAGACCACAATATTAAAATTCAAATTAAAAACTATATAAAAGACAAAACTCTAAAAGCGCAAAAGATCAGAACCAAATAAAATGAATAACCATAATAACCTAAAAATCACACTAAAATTGCAAAAACTATTACTGTAAAATCATGAGATTACATTAATAATGCATATGCGTCGGAGTATCGCAAATGTCAAAAGTACAGTGTTTCTATGAAAATTTAGCTATGTTTTTAGCAGTATTATAGGACCATTTCTACCACGCGCATCCAACGATATTGGCGTTCCACAGTTCACTGTATTTTCCTCACACCTCTAGTATAAATGATTTGACATAACGAAACTAACAATAATTATAATTAATGTAGAGTAATAAGTGATTCGTGAATTCTAAATAAAACAATTATTATATAAAAGTGTAAAAGGAAATGTAATTTATTTCCCTATTTTCTTCTGTAATATCTTCAATTATTATGTTTAATTTCTATAAATAAACCAACTGGTTAGGTGAAACATTGTGATATAAGATTTTATTTATGTGTCCTATGCGTACACTTTAATATACAAAACACCTGGAATATTCTTTAAATAATTGTGGTCGTAGAAATAATTGTGTACATAACTCGTTTGAAAGTGTATTTTATGCACTTGCCAAATATATTATCCATACAGATTAATCAGACTATTTTTTTACTTAACTTCAGTACATCTCTTACTCCTAAAACTATTTTTGCTAATCCTACAATTCTCTATTCGTGCTTGCTGTCTGGGAAAATAAATACCGAAAATCGTCACTGTCTCCTGAACTATACAATAGATGATGAGAACTTCACAACAAATACACTTTTATGAATGGCTAGTTGGGGATGTGGTTGCAGTCATCTGGTGATTTGATAACACTATACAATTTCATGTCATCGGCATACAGAAGACAATTTACATCCAAACCGTTTACAATGTCATTTATAAATAGGTTAAAGAGCAGTAGACCCAACACAGAACCTTGGGGTACACCTGATGTGGCATTCAACATACTGAGATCGGTCTAGTAGATAGGTCTTAAAAAAAGTTATCAAAATTTTGTGAAAATCCAAATGATTCTAACTTATGTACCAATAGATTGTGATCAATACGATAGAAACCTTTTGTGAAGTCGGTGTATATTACATCGACCTGTGTGTTAATGTCGAGAGAATTTTTTTAAATAATACAAAATAAATTTGTTGTGGTTGACCGTCCTATGTAAAAACCATGCTGCTTCTCATAAATCTGATTTTTTAAATGTTCGAAGATAGGAGAGTATAAAAATATTTCAAATGCTTTAGATATGTTATTAATGATAGTTATTGGCCTATAATTTTCTATTAGTTGTTTATTACCCTTTTTAAATATTGGTATTAGTTTATCATTTTGTAAGCATTCAGGAAAGTAATTATTTTTAAGACACAAATTGAATAATATTGCAAGCGTAGCTGCTAAGGCAGATGCACAATCGTGAAGAAGGAAAGCTGGAATGAGATTGGTTCCCATTGTATGCGTTGGTTTAATGTTTATGAGTCTGTTTTTCACATGAGCCACAGAACAGAAGTTAATATTAAATTGATCTACAAAATTAACAGCAGAAGTATTATTTTGATATTTGTTTGAGCGACAGGATGCCTCGATGCGGCATCAGTGGTTGATTAGCTGTTAGAGTTGTGAGCTGTGACTTTGCTCGTTGCAATAATCCTAATTCTAATGCGAAATAAGAAAGCTTTCTTCTTAACTCAACTTTTTTCATTCGAAGACGTCACTTTAAATATACACAATGCGTTTAATAAAATGTATGTCTCGAATTAGCACGCTTGCAAATTGGCGCCACCTCATCGATAGTACATTTTAAATCTTAACACAAGTTTCTTGAAATAATTGGGACAAAAGTAAAAGAGTAAAGAAAAGTCCACAACTTTTAATTATTTGTTAAATATCACATAAAAATATTATGTATTAAAAGTAAAACACTATAGTGTTAGAAACGAAGGGGGTATAAATATTAATTAAAATTAAAAATCCAAATATGATTAAACACCACTATAATCGTATGAATATTGAATACAAAAACACAAGTAATGACGTAGCGAGTGAAACACCAACATGATGCCGACGAAAAGCCCGGTTATTCACGCATCGTCATCAATACGTGCTTATCTCCCTGACCAGAGGCGACTCTAGGTAACAGTGCTAACACGGCCAATTCTGACGCTAGTGAGGTTCTCGGCACTACTGTGTCAATTGGACATCTTCTGAAAAATAAATTTATATGTGGAGACCACAGCCACCACCTGGCTCAACCACTGACGGGACTGAGACAGATAATTATTAGCATTAAAAAAAATATGTGAGATCGCAATCACTACATCCGGCTTAACCACTGACGGGACTGAGCCGATAAATATAAGCAATAATAATAAAAAACATGTGAGATCGCAATCACCACATCCGGCTCAATCACTGACGGGACTGAGACCGATAAATATAAGCAATAATAATAGAAAATATGAGAGACCGTAGTCACCACATCCGGCTCAACCACTGACGGGACTGAGACCGATAAATATAAGCATTAATAATAAAAACACGTGAGACCGCAGTCACCACATCCGGCTCAACCACTGACGGGACTGAGCCGATAAATATAAGCAATAATAATAAAAAACATGTGAGACCGCAGTTATCACATCCAGCTCAACCACTGATGGGACAGACCGATAAATATAAGCAATAATAATAAAAAACATGTGAGACCGTAGTCACCACATCCGGCTCAACCACTGACGGGACTGAGACCGATAAATATAAGCAATAATAATAAAAAACATGTGAGACCGCAGTTATCACATCCGGCTCAACCACTGATGGGACAGACCGATAAATATAAGCAATAATAATAAAAAACATGTGAGACCGTAGTCACCACATCCGGCTCAACCACTGACGGGACTGAGACCAATAAATATAAGCATTAATAATAGAAAACATGTGAGACCGGTCAGCACATCCGGCTCAACCACTGACGGGACTAAGACCGATAAATATAAGCAATAATAATAAAAACACGTGAGACCGCAGTAACCACATCCGGCTCAACTACTGACGGGACTGAGACCGATAATTATTAGCATTAAAAAAAAAACATGTGAGATCTCAATCACCACATCCGGCTCAATCACTGACGGGACTGAGACCGATAACTATAAGCAATAATAATATAAAATATGTGAGACCGTAGTCACCACATCCGGCTCAACCACTGACGGGACTGAGACCGATAAATATAAGCAATAATAATAAAAAAACATGTGAGACCGCAGCCACCACATCCGGCTCCAGCACTGACGGGACTGAGACCGATAAATATAAGCATTAATAATAAAAACACGTGAGACCGCAGTCACCACATCCGGCTCAACCACTGACGGGACTGACCCGATAAATATAAGCAATAATAATAAAAAACATGTGAGATCGCAATCACCACATCCGGCTCAATCACTGACGGGACTGAGACCGATAACTATAAGCAATAATAATAGAAAATATGTGAGACCGTAGTCACCACATCCGGCTCAACCACTGACGGGACTGAGACCGATAAATATAAGCATTAATAATAAAAACACGTAAGACCGCAGTCACCACATCCGGCTCAACCACTGACGGGACTGAACGGATAAATATAAGCAATAATAATAAAAAACATGTGAGATCGCAATCACCACATCCGGCACAACCACTTACGGGACTGAGACCGATACATTAGTATTATAAACATGATATGAACTTTGAATTCCCAAAAGTGACTGTAACGTTTATTTATTTTTGAATGGTGCTGTTTAAACAAGTTGAATCTTCCATAGACCGTTTGGCCATTCTGATTTTATTTACTTTTCCATTCTTAACAGTTTCTGATAGTCCTCTAAAATGAACACATACCCGGTATGCACAACTTTTCTTTTTTTACGAGAACCACAGGGCTACTTAGACGAATAGTCTGGTTAGTCACCAAATTTTCTGTAAAGTGCTTCTTAGTACAGCTCCTCTTTCACTTGGAGTAACTCGGTATAGAGCACGATTCACAACAAGGACTTTTTCCAGCTTTATTTTTTTTTTTAACTAAGATTATTAACCGCTCCGATTTTATTGTTATATGCTTCCGAAATCTTATAAAACTTTGTCCAATACCTTGTAGGACTCTGGGACGGCACTTTAACTTCACCTAATTATATGTGAAAACTTTCAAAAATTTGCTTAATTCCATGTAATTTACGTCGTTCAATACGAGAACCTTGAAGATCTGTTATTGTCATTGTCTTGGTCTTTAGATAAATAACGACCAATAATTACCTCATATTCAAGAATACTCTCAGAAACAAATATGTAAATGATAGAAATATCATCGTCAGAAATTTTTGTACACCCTGTAAATTTATTTTTGTACTTATCATGACATTTGTTGTAATCCTCTTTAGCAAAATTTTACAAATAACTACTTCATTTTTAAATCAATCTTAACATTGTTTCAACATTAACGATAAATATCTCTACGAGAGCCTAAAATAGATGCCCTTCAATTTCAAATTTCTGTTGTATTTGCAAGTTTCTCAGATGAACAAAAATTAACGTTTCGGCGTTTGTCAATAGCAACTTTTCTAAAACAACTTAAAATCGTATGTCCACGTTTAGCGCAAATAGAGGAACCATCATCATTCTCGTTTTCAGATTTTGTTTACTGTATGAAGCATCGGCGTCGGGTCTTGGACTCTTGACGTGGCAGTTTACTTTGAGATGTCCAAATTGGCCGCAATGATAACATTTCTTTGACAAACGGCTATTAATGGCAGAATATTTATTAACATACAAGCAGGCCCATGACACTCCCTGGGCGGGAAAAAGACGCGCAGCTTTTACTGCGCTGACGTTTTCGGGATATAACCTATCACTTGTCATAAATCCGGTTAAAAACTCGCTACCATGCGCAGGCAACCCATATTTCGTACAAAAATAAAAACTTTTGTTTACATTTTATCGAAGTAGTTTTTGTAATACATTCACAGCTTAAAAACGGAAAATTTGTTATTTTGATAGTGGATTTAGATCAAAAATACCCCAAATACACTTCAGTGTGTGTTTTATCCTTATTATTGCTCGTTTTATTTGAGGACATTGAAATAGATAGAGTACTAAAAGTAATCGAGCTAAAAAGGTGTGTTATAAAAAGAAAATACATTGGCTTCGACTGATTTATGTTTAATATGTTTTCGTGAAGTATTTCCAACATGCTAGTTCCTTGAATGATTGTAAATTGTAAGTATATAAGTGATAGAAACTAATCTAGTGCTTTGTGCTTCGTTTTTTTGGTGTTGGTGTCCCAGCCCAGCAGTAGTAGCAAAAACATTAACATTGTCTACATTCAACCCATTTACATGTACATGATTTATCAGCTAAAAGCAGAATACAATATTTCTCTGCAAAATGTAAACAACGCTACAAGGAAAATTGCTCATGTATAAATTCAACAATTAAATCAAAATATAATATTTTTAAAGGACTTATATCAACTATTATGTTAATTTTAATTATAAATATTATAAGTATTTGTAACAAAATAATAGTTGTGTATTAATAAACCTGTTTCTACTCCAAAAAATATATTATTTATTGATTATCAGGTATCAAAAATATGTGTACCTATAGAAATTTGTTGAAATGTTCTATTGCTCTTAATCTTTTTAATGGGTTCTTATTATAGTTGTAAATAAAAATCAACACTTTTTATCCGTCTATTTAACACTTACAAACGTATGCATATTTTAAGTTGTAAGGATCCATAGCACTTCTGATGTTAGAAACGAAGGGGGTATAAATATTAATTAAAATTAAAAATCCAAAGTAAACACCACTATAATCGTATAAATATTGAATACAAAAACACAAGTAATGACGTAGCGAGTGGCCAGTCTGCGCAGAGAGATCGACCACGTTGATTGTACTTTTCAGAATGCTCCGTGAAACACCAACATGATGCCGACGAAAAGCCCGGTTATTCACGCATCGTCATCAATACGTGCTTATCTCCCTGACCAGAGGCGATTCTAGGTAATATTGCTAACAATAGTCTTTCCACCATTCTTTACCGTATTCTGAACCCATTTTAAAAACAAATTCTAAAAATATCGTTAGGAGCTCTATTTTTTGTGATAAAAAAGTCGCCGTCACTTGTCATTGACAACGCGTTGAACTTGGACTTACGGGTTTATTATTCTTGGTGTATAAAATCTTATGACGCAAAAAAGAACGACTAATAACGGTTTACAATTATCAAGACAAGAGTTCTGTACATATGCTATCGAGCAAATCCTTGAGGGGAGAAGATCATTAAGCACCTTTAAAAAAAACGTTCTATAACGATTCTTTAATTTAAAACTAGTTTGTTTATTAAAAACAGTTTATTTATAACTTATTTATATCGTACTAATTATTTTATTTAATACTTAGACACTATTATAACTCACAATTCTAATTTATTTATTGCAATTTATCTTTTATATGCAGCACTTAAATTGAAAATTAGCTTCTATCGACAAACTCGTGCTATTTATATAAAGCTAGCTCTGCATTAGAACATTCTCGACCGTTTTGAAACTGTAAAATTTTGTCATCTATGACTCAGCCGTCGCGTAACTCTTCCTCTGGTAGCTTCTCGAAGAAATGCGTTTGCTCTATACCGCGGATAAGGTAAAGAACAGAGCCGGCTTTGGGCGACAGTTTATTACGAGTCAGAAATAACTCTCTAGTAGTGCTTGCGAGTAAATTTTAGGGAGAAATATATATTTTTTTGCCAGTTTCACTCCTTGAAGGGAAACCTTCTAGCGGGGGTGAGACTCGCCCCTAAAATCTTAAATGAAAAGAGGTATCGAGTGATATCTTATTTTGAAGATATTTTTAGCAAGACTCCCGAGTTTTACATCGCTACTATCTACGTGGCTCACCAAAAGTCCAAAACCAGTTTAACATTGTTATTAAAAAAAAATATTTTTGTAACAATTCTAGTTTTATTCCTACGGCCTTCAATTATTGTTATTGTTGGTCGCCGTAAAGTAGTAAGGTTTAGTTTATTTTGTTGTAGAGTCGATATAAAAGTGGTATATCAGTGATAATGGTTTACTCAATTGCTGAGAGGGTGCAAATAATTTCACATTTTTTGCGAACATTGAATATGCTAATAGAACTGCCCAACTGTTTAAAAATCAACATCAAAATCAACAAGTCCATCGAGGGGGTGGGTGGCTCAGTGGTAGAGTCTCTGCCTGTGGATCCAAGGGTCCCAGGTTCGAATCCCACCGTTGGCCGGGATTTTTTAATTTATTTTAATTATTTAAAATTAATTCTGATGCCTTGGTAGGATTCCCCACTCGACCATTCACTGTTCGGTTCTAATTAACAGTACTATTCCTAAAGTGGCGCTGATACACAGTAACAAAGCCTACACAGAACACGAGGCTAATAACCTTAGTAGTTGATGCCGATGACACCAAATAAAAAAAAAGAGAAGGCCATCGAAAGTATATTTTACAGTTAGTCCAAAAATTTTGGGAAACGGGGCCAGCAGCTAACAAAAAACGTGAAACAGGTAATGCTGTAGTAAATGCAGCTACAGAGGTGACGATTTTAGGGTATGTTGTTCAAGAACCCACATTGAGTACAAGAGAGTTGGCGATAACATCTGGTATTAAGAGAAGTAGCATTCAGAAGATATTGAAAAAATACAAGTTTCATCGCTACAAAAATACATCTGGTACAAGAACTTAACGATTTTGATAGGCGATTATAATTTTGTGAAATTGTGACTGAACGGGCAATAAATGATTAGCAATTTCTTTTTAATCTAGGAAAAACTACTTTCAAAATAATATATCATTTGACCCCTCTTTCCATTGAAGATTTTAGGGGCGAGTTTCACCTCTGCTAGAGGATTTCCGTTCAGGGGGTGAAACTGGCAAACAAATGTTTCCCCCTTAAATCAAAAATTGACGGGTCCGAGCGTTTTTTCGTAAATGACCTGGGGTGCCCAAAATTGGCTATTTCGTTTTCAAACGCTGTATACGGAGTCTGGAAACGGCCAATTATCTCGTAAATTGCTAATCCTAATTGTGCAAAATTTGGGGTACACCTGTTTTGGGATACGGAGATTCCAAATTTGATATTTGCAATGTTGCCAGATTTCTCTTATATTATTAGTAACTTTGGTTTTTCAAATTCATCACTCTGTATATTCAGTCATTATTGGAATCTCCTATTCAATACGAGTTTAACGATATGTAACACTTATGATTTTATGTAGTCTGGAAGGTCTTAAATAAATAAAACAATCATGGAGAAATAGGGTAGACGCATTGTACCATCGATTAGGGTACTGTCAACTCACAAATGGAGCACATTTTGAACACTTGATAAAGTAACCATTATGTTAAAAATGTTATAATCTTTCAATTGTTACGTTTTAATATAGTTGAAAATAGTTTGTATTAAAAAATTTATTGAGACAATTAGACGTTGCCAGACTTATTTTATTTATTTAAGACCTTCCAGACTACATAAAATCATAAGTGTTACATATGATTGAACTCATATTGAATAATGACTGAATATACAGGGTGATGAATTTGAAAAACCAAAGTGACTAATAATTTAAGAAAAACGGCAAATCTGGCAACATTGGAAACATCAAATCTGGAATCATCGTATTCCAAAATAGATGTACCTCAAATTTTGTACAATTAGGACCAGCAATTTACGAGATAATTGGCCGTTTCCAGACTTTTGGGCCACTCTGTATATACAATACTCCATTATATGTGTATTAATAAATCATCAAAAATATCTTTCCAAATTCATGATAGTTAATTATTGTTTAAATTGTGTTTCTAATTATTTCATTGATACTCTGTCACCGCAACACCACTGAATACCAGTGGTGGCTGCACCGAGGGTTGCTAGATATCCCGATTTACAGGGGAGCCTCCAGCCTACCAACTGTTGATACTCCCGTCTGCCGCTTCAATCCTCAAAGCTCCAGCAATTCGACATTTGACGATACCTTTTTTTTTCCAAGAAAATGTTCATAATATTAACGCTTTAAAATGACTTCTATAGTCCTTTTAAAAAACTGGTGGTGACCCTAAGTGGGGTGTGGAAGGGAGAGGGATGATTCCCCATTTCCCGCAGAGAGGCCGGGCACCCAAAGCAATTTTTGAATTCCGGCGCCTATGGTTGGCAATATTTTTAGGATCTGCTAGCTTATGATTATTATATTACATAACAGTAGGAATGGAATTAGTTTGTCTTTTATTTTTTATAAATTGCCAAAACCTTTTAGAGTCCGATTTGATGCTATTTTCAATTTCATTGCTGCAGTTACGATATGCTATGTTAACGTCACGTTTTATATCATTTTCGATAATTTTAAACTCTTGGGTAATATCTTGATCATCAGTATTTTTTAATTTTTTAAATAACCTGTCTTTTCTCTTCAGTTTTTAACGATGCTACTATTAAATCACGGTGGATAATTACGATTGCTCACTTTATTTTTGGGAACGTGATAGATAATCTATTATTTTAAAAAATGTTGAGTAAAAAATGTCAAAGGCTGCATTCACGTCGTTGACCTCAGTGACACCACTCCAATCAGTTGCAGCTATACTTATATAAAGATCGGCTAAATTGGCTCTTTTATACTTATAATATATGGCTGAACTTTTCTTGGTTTTACGATATTTGGAAAGGCGATTGATATTTAGCAAAACAAGAAGTGGTGGGTGATGAATTAATTGTTTAACAAGTGAATCATGAGCCTTATAACGTCGTTGTCGCGATGAAACCTCCTATGTACATTTCATCAAAATTTTCAGTAGATATAAAAACGTAACAATTTTGTTCTGATGCCTTATACGTATTACGCACAAGGGAGGTCTAAAATCACAATATTTTAAAAGAAAATTACATGGGAGGTTTCGCTAAACTGTACAGAATGTTAGTTTCTATAAACTGGTATAAAAATCTAAAACTGTGATAAAATATCACATAGGAGGTTTCACCGCGGCAACGACGATAAACTGTGCACTGACAATTTGACAGGACTAAGTCTAACAATCTGTTATTATTATTTCTGATTTCGTTGAATTGATCAAATTCAAAAAAGTTACAAAAGTTTTTTAGCGAGTCGGTAATCTGATTAGAATTGTTAGTATCCGTCATTTCTGCATACTGTGTGATATTAAAATCGCCAATTAAAATAATGTTTTTGCCATAAAGATAATCTAACGTACTTAAAGCATCGAAAATCTCGTTTTATAGAGCAAGCAGTGTGTTAGGGGGAATACATGTTTCTTTTTAAAAATAACACTGCATACAAAGGACCCCGCACTGTTTACATTGATTTTGGATACTGACAGAATTTGTTCAAATTTTAGTATGTTATTTTTAAGGTTTTCTTATGGACCTCAAGTTTGCAGCTTTACAGGGTGAGCTGCTAGAAGGAGTCAAAAGTATGAAGTACAGAATTAATATTTTGGTATATATCTCTATTATTCTTAAATTATTCGTTTTTTTCATGAAAATTGTGACATGTATTACACATGTATATAGTTTGTTAATGCCTACTAGCACTTTGTGTAATAAAACATACAGAGCGCTCAAAAAATTAGAAGTATTAGTTACTTAAATATGGTGCAGTTTCATGTATTATCATAATTAAAACATTATTTCTGATCGCTTATTTGTTGTATTAAATATTAGATAACATTTATTAATTATACAGGGGTGACAGAAATACATAAATAATTCATAGTAATAATAATATAATTTTTTTACATTGATATTTAGACTTTCCACTAAATTATAAATCAATATAAAAAAACTGCATTTAAAACACTTTTATTACAATAACTTTAAACCAATCACACCATCAAAATCTGACCAATCTTTCAGCAGCATCTAAAATAGTTCTTAATAAAACATCTGAAGGGTGCTTTATATTATTTTCGTATCATGCAAATCCTAGGTACCACACTAGGAATATGAGCACACGTGCCTATAGTTCTTGCACCAGTCTTACATGTACAATTGTACAGTAATACCCAGTTATAGTATCCTCTTGAATTTCATTATACTCTATAAATAACATGTGCTTCACATTATTCGTAAATCTTAAATACATTCGACACCGCAATAATGTAGGTTCAAACTGTTCAAACTGAAAAACAAATTCATTGTTTTCGACCCTGCTTGATTTATACTTGATATAAGATAGGGCTACTGAAACTTGATATAATATTCCAACAGTTTTGATCCTTAGATAATAAATAATAAAGGCGTGGAAAATCAAAATTATTTTGGGAAGGCACTCCACATAGAAAGTCTTTTTACAAAATATAAAATTCCTATTATCAAAAAATTCCTAACAAATTTTTAAAATTGTTTCTAATAACATAGCTTTAAAAAAAAGAATGAAATATACAATTTAAAATAGAACATAGTCTGAAATTGCAAAGGTTACATTGCTGTTGTATCAACCCTATCATAATAATTTAGTTGCTGGTAATTATAACTATCGCCAACGTTTTAGCTTATAGAAATAAAAAAGTTATGTTACATGCCTAGATAATATTCCATAGCATGATAAAAGCATGTAGGTACAGGGATGTGGAAAACTAATCATTAAAAATTGACCAGAATTAAATATCATACCAGGAAGTATTTTAATAAAATACTACTCCAATAACTGTATAAGATTTTTTATATGGTTTTATTTTAACTAAACTAAACGTACTAAATCTACAAAAATAGAAAAAAGTGGTATACTGACATCGGTACTGTATATAAGAATTAGGAATTACTTTTTAATTAGAATATATGTCTTCTGAATCATTTATTCAAGTGAGGATTGATATTAATATTTTAAAATTAAAGAAGACGTCGAATGGTATAAAATGGTATCAATACATAAAAAATGTACCTTATTTCAGTAACTGATATTCCCAATTTTTTAAACACTCTGTATAATTTATTTTACAAAGTGCAAGTAAGCATTAACAAACTATATATAAGTGTAAGACAAACCATAAGTTTCATGGAAAAAACATGAATTGGTTAAGAGTGGTAAAGATATAATTCTGCACTCCATACTTTTGACACTTGCTAACAGCTCATCCTGTATAGTTGCAAACTTGAGGTCCATAAGAAAGTTGCCTTTAATGACCTGAAAAATAACATACTAAAATTTAAAGAAATTCTGTCAGTACCCAAAATCAATGTAAAAAGTGCGGGGTCCTTTCCCATAATTCGACCTTCGACAAGTATTTTTGTCTTTTTCTTTAATATTTTTACGCAACTATCTGCAAATATAACTCTCAGTCCCTTTGTTCTCCAGTTTCTTAACAGATAGTAGATTATATTCCAATTCATTGCATTGCAGCACATTCTTCATTTCGATTTTTAAACCGTTTTGATTTTGGACTGACTACTTTTCATTTATAGGCACATGTAGAACTGCAGCAAGCTATAAAAGCTATGGGGGAAGTATTTTCTGGAATAGCTGTAAGGGAACCACAAGAAAGAGCAAGCGAAGCATTTCGGTTATTTGGCGAACAACATCGTAATATTGAAAAATTGGGGATGGAGATGGTAAAAAAAGTAAAACCAGTAAGTAATTTCTTTTCGTCTAACAAATAAGATATGGCGTATCATGAAAGTGTATTGATGAAATGTAATATAGTATTAATTTTATTTTAGGTTTTATCGGATGTAGGAACATACCTCTACAAGGCCATACCAGATACAAGACTAACTGTAAAAAAATATGCTGATGCTAAGTTTGAATACCTAGCATATTGTTTAAAAGTGAAAGAAATGGACGATGAAGAATGCAGTTATGCAGCGTTACAGGAACCCCTTTATAGAGTTGAAACAGGAAACTATGAGTACAGGTAGGGTAAAAATGACTTATTTTCGTATAAAAAGAAGAATATTGAAAAAAAAAATTAGGTGGATTTGAGGTTAATGTCTTAAAAAACTGAAGAAATATTAATGAAGATATCTGTATCATTCTGCCTAAATTTATTATGGTATTTTAGATTGATTCTGCGTTGTCGCCAATTAGCACGAACTAGATTTGCTAAGTTAAGAGCCGATGTGTTGGTAAAAATGGAATTATTAGATAATAAACACGTTCAATCTCTTGGAGGTCATTTGGTAAAAGTAATTAAAGGATTATCAGAACTACATACTAAAACTTTGGAATTGTTTAATGGTCCTGCATTATTTCCTGTAGAAGTGGATTTGTCCAATAGCGCATTTCAATATAAATCTACCACCCCTTTGGTACAGGTAAGTGTTTTTTATTTCTTCTATTTTAGTAATTAATTATAAATAGTTTATAAAATATGTATTAAAGTTTAAAATACACAGATAATAAAATTGTAGTCGGACTCTAGTAACATTTTACAAATTATTTCTAAGATTTTTGTTAATTATTTTAAGGACAACAGTGAAGATGACAAAGATATAGATGAAGGTGAAGAAATAATCGAAATTGAAGATGATCTTATAGCGGATCTAACTAAATCAAATGCTACAGTTGATCGTTTGGAAAACACAGAAATGCTTCTGCCTGATTTACCTACTGATGATATACAAAATGAACCAAACTATGATCAAATGGATAACTGGGCCCTTTTGTCATCTCTATGTATAGATAATCCTCAATATAAACCTCTATTGTCAGATTTAGATTAAGTAGTTTGTTTTGAAATGGTTCTAACGAGTAAGAATTATTTATGTTTAAAACAAAATACTGTTTATTTTGTTTAAAAATTTTAATAAATATATTTATATCAATATTGCTATGTATATTTTTACTATATAATACCAGAAGATATTTTAATTTTGATCTGAAATAATAGTAAAATATTTGGAGAAAAGCAACAAGACTAATATTGGGCATTGCATTTAAAACATTTATTCATCTTTTTAATATAAAATGTATGCAATGGTATTCTAACAATACACACAAGCTAAAGTCTATTCAAATTTAATTTACGCCTGATGCAAACAGAAGCGGGTGGACGCTAAAATTGAGCAGGGCCGTATTTTACTTTTCAGTCTTGCAAAAATATAAAATAAAAGAGTGTAATTGTGAAATAATTTTTTTATTACGATAAAAACATATTTTGTAAACTAAAAATAAATGCCATACACGGTCTCCCAGACTTTAGTGACATTTCTGGATTAAAATAGGTGAGCGACATAAACTGCGTTAACCTGCAATACAAATTAATAAATGTATTTGACTTTAAAAGAGATGTTTGCATTATATTTAGTTCATTACATATGTCTACTGTGATACAGAGCATTAAAACAATCATATTATAAAATTAAATTATACAGGGTGTCCAAATAATTGCAAATTCTTTAATAGCTAATATACAGGGTGTTAAAAAAAAGTGTCACAAAATGAAATGGTGAATAGTATGACCCAAAATAAGCAGAAAAGTCTAAATAAATATATGACCGCAAATTAACGGTTTCGGAGATACGGACCATTTTGTGTTTATAACAATTTTTTATTATTATAAAAAAAACAATGATATTTATAAACAATCAATAACAACATAGAGTTAAATGAGATGTTCAAAGTGCCCTCCCTCCATTTCAATGCAGCTACGACATCTCCTCCGAAAGGACTGTCGGACTCTTTCCAAAACACCCTCATTGGCTAGGATTCGATGACATCCCTGCTCTATTCGTTGCTGCAGCTCTTCGACCAAAGGAACCGTCTAAATGTTCTCTTACGGCAACTGAAAAATGCGCCGGAGCACCATCGTGCTGGAACCACATTTGATTTCTTTGTATTAAAGGAATGTCATCTAAAAGATCACCCAATGTGTTCTGCAAAAAGTTTAAGTAGTCAGCTCCCGTTAATCGGTTAGGTAGTACAAGCGGACCTAGTAACCAGTCGCCATAAATACCCACCCAAATGTTTAATGAAAAACGAACTTGATGCCTGGATTCCACGATACTATGGAGATTTTCGTCGGCCTACATATGCAAATTATGGAAAAAAAAAAGAATTAGTGCAATAAAATTGGGATCCTCAGCATCATTTCTCAGAAACCATCGACAAAACTCCAAACGTGCTTGATAATCAGGTGCATTCAGAGCTTGCACTCGTTGAAGATGGTACGGGTAAAGCTGCTGCTCGTGGAAGATTCTCCAAACCAGAGGAGCCCCAATTCCTACCTCCGCTGATATTCTTCGCACACTAGTTTCTGGATTCTCTTTTACTCGTGCTAAAATTGCTTCTTCTGCCTCAGGGGTGGACACCGACCTTGGTCTCCCGGAATCATGTGACTGTTTCCCAAATTTACCTGTATCACGCAATCTTTGGTGCAATCTTCCAAACACACGAACTGAAGGGATGTGGCGATTAGGGAAAGCGTCGATATACTGACGTAGCGCTTCCCTCGCATTGCCATTTGCACGACCGTACATAAAATGCATGTCAGCTAATTCAATATTAGTGTAAACAGGCATAACGAAAATTTATAAAATTATTCACCCACAACAAAATAATAACTGCAAATAGTATCTATGAAAAAACATCGGTAGACTCCGATAAGAAAAGCAAGTTTTTGAGAATGAAAAAAGATAATCAAAAAATGATACAAAACACAAAACACTCCGTATCTCTGAAACCATTCATTTGCGGACATATGTTTATTAAGACTTTTCTGCATATTTTGGCCCATACTACCCCCCGTTTTATTTTGTGACACTTTTTTTTTAACACCCTGTATATCTACTAAAAGCATTAAAAAAACTTTAAATATAAGAGGTATTTGGTATTTGAATTTGGTATTTGATTTAAAATTGTGCATCTTAAAAAGGAACCTTTTGTATTTTTGACAACTTTTGTTCTTTAGGGTGCGTTAAGTGAGCCGTCGGACCGGTCGAAACTATCTAGCGAAAGAGAAAACCGACCAACATGACCAGTCATGACTAATCAGCTGATCGGTCAGAGTCAGTCAGAACGGTCGATAAATTGAGTGTGACTTGGTTAGTCAAAACTGTCTAGTGAATGGCCAATTGTCAATTCATGTTTTTATTTCATTTAAACATACAATAAATTAATAGTTAATAAACTAATGTTGCTGAAAACCAATTTAATACATAAAACGGGAAAAACCAAATATTATGTAATAATAATATCCCGTAATAGGGATTAGTCACCAGTTATTCTAAAATAGGCGGAAAATCAACACAAGAATCTTTCCTATTCAAGATGCTGATGCTGGAACTTACACTTTCAAAAGAATTATGTTTATTAGTGAAATTTCATCATCAGTTTGAAAAGCCAACTGACAAATAGCCATAATAAGTTTATTTCTCTTTCTGCTGTTCATATAATTTTTTTAAATGCCTTCTAATTGAGTTTACCGCATTTTTTAGAACTGTCGATGTGTCGAGGAACTCACAAAACACAGGAGACAGGAGGGACTGCCTGGTTTTCTAATTTTCGGTTAGCTAATCATGAATTTTACAAATTAGGACTAGACAGTTTCGACTACATCGCCTAGCGAGCAGTCTGACCATACCAGTCAAGTTGACCGTTGACTTAACGCAGCCTTATTGTTCTTGTTCTACTAGTATTTAGATTAGACACCTTGTACCCTGTATTATAGCAATCTTCCTTACTTGACAGCACTATTCTGAATCGAATAAATTAGTTAGACTTAAAGGGCTATCTTCATTAATCAAAATTACAAGTGGTTCTACCTGAACGTCTATAATATCCAATTTCCACATTTTTACTTCAACTTTTTGGCGAACATGGTCGATACACTTTTTCTATTTTTCTGGAGAAATTAATAATATTACTTCTTCAAAAAGAATTTTAATGTCTCCAGATTTAAATGTTGAGTTTTTATCTGCTACGTATTGTTTAACGTCAACCTAGATTAATTCAATAGGGTTAAGTTCACAATGATACGGAGACAGGTGAAGTATTATGTTGTTTTGCTGCTTAGCCATTTCATCTATTACATATCTATCATAATGTTTACGTTGCTTACCAAGTTTTAGAAGTTGGATCTTAAGCATTTGGTAGTCGAATTAAATTTTTTTCCCTTATAGCCATTTTTAAATATCACCTTTTTTAGACGTCGTTGTAGGTATTTTTTCCAGCTTTCTCGAATAATAATGCAGTTATCTTCTAATTTTGGTAAGGTGTTTGAAAACCACTCTTTGAACAATTCTCCACACATTTCTTCATGGTAGTCACCGGATTTTTTAACTCAAATATATAAAGTGCATTAGAGACAAAGCCTTCTTCACTTCCAATATGGCATGTAATGAGCTGTTTTTACGCACATACCTGATGGGTTTTTAATACCAGTTAAAAGTTCATCCAAAAAGGCTTGTCTGAATGATAAAACCGTAATATCGAAACATGCTTTTGATTTGGTGTGGCCTGCGTTAATCCAAGTCTCATCAAGATAATATATTTCTTGCTTTTCTTCTCTGTACCGTTTTATTTTTTGTGGCGTATGACGAAACAATTTAAATTTTGTCTAAAAGCAAACTATTTTTTCCTCGAGTTAAATTTAAAACTAAGGGTTTTGAAAAGCTTGTAAAATGTAGCTCGCTTAAAAGTAGACAAATATGGATCATCGTTGACTTCTTATAAAACCTTATCGATTGTTGGAAGTTAATTTATAAAGAAGAATTGATGTACTTTGCGCCTTATTGCATTTTTATCAAAATCATCCACAGAGCCACTAATTTGTTTATAACGTAGCTTTCTTTTTGGTTCAGAAAATTTATGAATCTGCCTATACTCCTTCATAACATTAAAAACGGTTTTAGCGCACATCCCTGTTTTATCAGCAACTCTCCTTTCAACATCATGTACCAACATATCAGGGTTCTATAAAATTTAGTGCTTATAAATATTAAGAACCATTTCTTTAGTACGGATGACCAAATGTCCCTTTTTCGGTCCCTTTTTCGGTCGCTTTTTAGATGGACTTCATCTGCTGTATCCAGTGTCCTTTGTGGAGGACATAGTGTCACGCAGCAGTTACAAAATATAGTCAATTAAATGTCCATAATATAGAGTAGAAAATGTTCAAACTAACAACAACCACAAAAACAAAAAAAATAAATAACACAATATATGTATATCTAAACTATAATATAATAAATTATAATCAATCAAACATACAAAATGTGCAAACTAACCAACACGGTGAATGCTACCAAAACGCCGTTTATAATTATCCAAATTGAACTGAATTCGACTCTGACAAAAAATATTTGCGCGTCGTCTAAATGACTAACGACCGATTAACCAATAGAAGCACAAAAAAATGCCACGTGAGCTGTTGCTGGATGGGAGAGATTGTTTTGACACGGCGTAAATGAAATATGAATAGACTTTAGATGTTTTGGCAATTAGTGTTGCCTACCTATTAGGAACAATTGCAGTTCTAAAGGGATACCTGCGCACAATTTCTAAATGTTAAAGGCAGTAGCGACTTGAATTCGAACGTGAAAACAATAGATTACGGTCTTACAATTAATATTCTTTCGATATTTCTTTTGCCGATTTCGGGTGTTAATAACAACCACATTCCTCTCTATTCCTTCTATTTTCCCTCCATAGGTGGTGAAACCCTAATATTTGAGAACGAACCAGCATCTACCGGTAAGTTTTTTATCATTCATTTTGGTTGTGTACATTTTTTATACGACATTTTTTTTTGTAGGCTTATGCTGGCCTTACAGTAAACCGATGCGGCCATGACGATATCTTCGCCCCTGGTAGAAGACATTGTTTTTAATTTTGACTAGCGCTAAATGTAGCAGCCTTCGCTTCTTACCTATTAGGTATTATCAAGGGGTTGTCGTTGTTATGAGTCGGTAATTGGAAGTATTGGAAGTATTGGAGTTTAGTAATGGATATTGTTCCCTGAAAAATCTGGAAAAAACAGTGTTTTAGTTGTGTGCTTTTGTGTTCATGAGTAGTCTATGTTTATTGTCACATTTCACAAGAACAACTGGGCGTTGCACATACAGATATTTGCACGATCTACGCGGCCAAAATTATTTTTTTGCTTATTTGGTATCTAAATAACGTAAATAAATTAAATAAGTTATTTTTACAACAAATCACTTTATTTTCTAAAAATAAATATATATTTGTTAGTGATACTCCCCTTGTACCCGAACATTATTGACCACGTGTCACTGTCAACTGTCAATGCTCCTGGCAAGTCAGGACGGACCATGGAGGTATAATACTAATGGAGATGCCATGAGGCAATTGTTTTGCATATGATACGTTTTATTAAAAATGACCCACAGGGCGTGGCTTAAATGGTTGACTAAGCAGGGTCGTATTCAAATATAATTAAAGTCCGTATGCAGAATAACAACTTTTAAATGACTTACTTACCTAAGATTTGTTTCAACATGATCGATTCGAAATTAATTTGATGACATTGCGCAATTATGACTTCTACACTATTTACTATTATTTATTAACCTTTTTCCGACCAAGCCAATGCCAAGACCATAAAAGAGATTAATATTATTATATTGTTCTGTCTTCGCCGAAACCGTCCGATATATGACCTGTGTGATCGAAAATTAACGTTCGAATAACACTGATGATTTGTTAATCTCTTTGTGCTTTAAAACTAAAATCCGAACTACGATTTTTCGTTCAAGGACTCTCTTGTCTTGATCAAAGCTGCCAATGTCAAAATCTGACAATAAGGAGAATTATGACATCAAAATACCAAACCAAAAACCAAACCACTACGTGAATTGTGAATAAATATATTTCAGTAAAAATACAGCCGAGTTTGTAGAAAGGACAATTAATTACTTTTAAATGTAAAACATGTAGGTCTTTCTGCTGCAGATGACATACATTAAAAATATGACCCGCTACAGTCAAAAGTTTAAAAAGGCCAAAAATTCAGCTAGGTATGACTTTATGGTTAAAAGTAGATGGAAGAAAACCATGATCAAAACTACTCTGTCAAAACCAATCGGAACTAAAAAGACTCAGATAATAGTTGTTGGTTTTATTTGTTTGAAATAATTAATTATATAGGGTAGGTACATATATTACCAAAATTGCAAGCAAGTACTTACTAAAGATTTCTATAATTGGTACCTATGTATAATAAACAACAATCTTACAGATGCACAGCATACAACTATACAAATAGAATTATAGAGATAATTTATTTTAAAATAGGCGATTTGTGATTACAAAAAGAAAGCGGTTCTTCATATGGAATATTTGGAGAAGAACTAGAGGGTACAGGTAATTCGATCTGACTGGTTTGATTTGCTGGTTTAATAAGAATATTTGATAGGATCCTGAGTAGGTGTAGGTATGGATGGGTTAGTCTGGAACAAGATTTGGTATGTTATAAAGCCTTAAATATAGATCCATGATACAAAAACTACTAGTTTAAGTTCCAAAACTACTAATTTTTAAATATCATTAACTTCGTAATATGTTTTAAATTATATGTATTGTGTATTGTAAACAAAGTCGGCAGGTTTTTAAATTAAGGAACATCAATTTAATGTTTGTTCATTTAATATTAATAATAATTGTAATGTGGTACATGAGCGGGCATATTATTTTATATCATGAGGATGAGGAGGTACATAGCAGTGAGTGATGGCCACAAATCTAATTAAATAATAAAAATACATCACCAGTATTTATTATTATACAGTATATTCATTATCAAAACGGTATAATAATAGGAAATTAGGATCTAATAAAAACTGCTTTTAAATACTTGAAATTTTATTCTAAATTATGTGTTACTTAAAAAGTTAGTCATTTAAGTGTAATTATAAGTTGGTTTTTAAGTTTAATTATAAGTTGGTTTTTAAGTTCAATTATAGTTGGTTTTTAAGTTTAATTATAAAGTTAGTTATTTAAGTTTTATTATAGTTATCTAAGTTTTAATATAGTTATTTTGTCTTTATTATAAAGTTAGTCAAGCCAATGTTCTTTATTAAGTTAGTTATTTAAGTTTTATTGTAAATAAAGTGTATACTAACTAAACATTCATTTATTGTCGGAACAGCATTCTTCTTCAATCTGACCCTAAACTCACTCTTATCAAAAAATTCTTCCTTGAAGTGAATAGAGCACAACATGCTATTCGGTTTAGGCTCAAATTGGTCTTTTCCCACAAATTTAGACCAAATTTTGAGATATTGTGGGTCTTTTGGAAACCTATAATAAAAAAAAGTTAAGCATTCTAAAAAATATTCTAAGTACACTCCTTATACTTACTTATGAAAACTTAAATTAGATATTTTCTTACGCTCTTTCACTGAAGAGTTTTTACAATTAATTTTGGCACACTTAGTCATGATTTTTATACAAATTAATCAATAAAAAACACAAAAGATAGAAATAACGTCGAAATATTTAAATTTGAACAAAGTTCTGACAGCTCTTTGACAACTATGACATAACCACTAAGAGAGGGGGAAGGGGTGTCGTTTTTTTGGCATGTCATCTCCATAGTATTCAACCCACATACTTTAATTACTATACGGTGCAAGAGAAATGTCCGATACGCCCAACAGAGGGCGCGGCCATGTTGATTCCTATGCCACAGTTTATAGCTAAAGAATCAGATCGCTCACTCTGCGTCGGCACTTTTGATCTCAATGTTTCAGTTTATACACTGGGCAACTCGGATAATACAATATATGACAACCGCTTATAATAAAACAGCAGTCTACTGCGTATCCTGAATTTGTATCCCTGGAGTGGATGTTATTTTGGAACTTTCAACTGGTTCGAGTAAGCTAACTGATTCTTTAGCAATAAACTGTGACTCCAAAAATAATATTCACTGAGACTGACAGCAGCAAGCAAAATATCAGGTGCGTTTTAATCATTCGCTTCTGCTTCCGGAATTGTCGTTTTAGTCGTTTTAACCTGTCAGATTAAAACAAGAAAACCGACAATTCCGAAGCAGAAGCGGATGATTAAAACGCACCTATTAAAAATATTGCGCCAAGATGTAGGCAACACGTAATAACGGATCAAAATGGCGGAATTTTCTATCTCCTTTTAAAAGGCACTCAGAAAGCTGCGCCATGCGACCATTCTCTGTATAGTAAAAGAAAATCAAAGTATGTGATTCAACCTCATTGGGACGGACGAACGGAGAGCAGCGGAGAAAAGCAGCAGTCGGAGTCTAAGCTCGACCGCGTAGCCACGCAATAAAATATAGATTAGTATTATACTAATAATTAAACAGTTTTGATGGTTTAATGACTTTTATTGGGGTTAATTATCCCTTACCATAACATATTTACAAAAAAATACAAAATTTTAGTTCAGCAAAAAATGTTTGTTAAGTTTTTTGACTTACTTCGTCGCTCTCTGATGAACTTCCTATTTCAATATGGGATTCTGCAGATACAACATGGCCAAGGTCTCAGGCAAAAATGTTTTTGCTTTCCTTTTTTTTACATTTCGAATGCTACTTAGCACAGGATCTGAACTAAGCAGAAGGCAATTAAAAATGTCCTGATTACAACTTTCCCTGGAAAATTTCCTTCCAAAATCTTGTCGGTAACTTCCTCGGAAAGCTGTCTAATTGGTAACAATGCCTTTTCAATAATGACTGCACCATGCGCTAAAATCTTGTAAATTGTTGGCTTCATAGGATGCCAATCATACATCTTAACATAAAGTCGAGCAGTTTCTGAAGCATAAGTCTGTATATCAGTTCATAGCTAATGCCAGTTATTTCTGCAGCTAATGTGGGATTCTCAAAGAACCTTCTGCTAGTATTTCCATCATTTGTATTCCTGAAATTGGATTTAGGTATATCTATTAGTAAACCTATTTCAGTGCGGAACCTTGTTTATATCTCTCTTTTGGTTTGATCTTCTAGGTATTTCTCCTCTTTCGATTTTCTTCCCCTATATTTTATCACTTTAAGTTTATATGCTAAGTATAGGATGCATTCAAATAATCGAATTCTAGCGTACAACACAGATATGCCGAATTCAAGGGCTGTAAAATTCACTTCTCTTTTGTAATCCAATGTATTAAAATCTTTCGAAGTATGTAGCACCTACTCGTAGACATTGTGCCTGTAGCTACATTGCAGACCTTTCCATCTACCATGGTTATGATAAATTTGTGCTTGATTAACAACTTTTTCCTCCTTTGTTGGGACTAAAGAGGTAATAGGGCTTGTTATTTCCTCTTCAGTTACATCATTAGTTTCCTTGATAAAACGGAATCTTATTGGTCGACAAAATCGCGGCGAAGAGGGCGTTGGATTATTCCATAAAACTTTTTTATTTTTATCTGGAGAAACTAATTGAAGAGGCACAAAACAGATTTGGAATATGCTTGAATCCGAATCAATGTCACTTTCTAGTTTTTGTTTGAACTGTGATTGTTCAGACCAATCGCAGCCCTATTTACTAATTATACTTAGGCAATCACGCTCCTTCTCCTTTAAAGTTATTAATACCTCCTCTAGTTACTCTGATAAACGCCTAACGGTAACATTCATTAGAGGCTGTACCTGAGCTTTGGCACTGGTACTCGTTACCATTAACGATTCTTGAGGTGGGGTAACATTTCTTTCTGGCTTTTTGTAATGCACTATAACACGGAAAAAACTTCTTATTGGTTTTTTCTTATGATTTCTTACTGTCCTTTCGTCAAATCGGCATCTATTGCAAGCTTGCATTGGTGTCAAGGAGTGCTCTTTACTTGATTTCGTAAGATAAGCCTTATTATATTTAGTTGCTCGTGTCGAAGAATTGGTAATATCTTTTTTACCAGATTTTCGCAGCTCCACTATTATGATCTTTTCAAAATTAGAACGCAGTTCTTCAGTCTTTCGCCTTTTGCTTCTCTCACTTGCGTCTTCAAACAATTTGGATGGTCGACCTGGCCGTTTTTGTGAAGAAACGACAGGTATTTCAAAAGTACCTTCCAGCCAAGATCGGTTGTATTTTATAAAATTGTGTAAAATTAGCAGGATGGTCCCCCTGGCAGTTGGTGCATAAAATTTTTGTTTAGGTAATCGAGGGTTATTACCGGCTCTGTCATCACTAGGTAAAGTGGTCTGTGTATGGTGGTCATTTTAAAAATTTCTTTAGTTGATATTTCATATGTGCTTGCCAGGTCTTCTCCTATTTGTTTAATTTATGTGCCGTTTGCCATGCCTCTTAATATAAACGTGTGTGTTTTTTGTGATTTACTGGTGTACGTGTGATGAGGGATGTGCGCTTCTTTTATGCTGGTAAGTAGGGCATTATAATCGTCTACATTTTCCGTGAAGATCACGGTGGTAGCGTTTGTATATTTGATAGAATATTTACCTTTTACAATTTCTTTAAGATCCTGTTTTAGGTTTAGATGGTTATCTGTGCACCCATCTGGTGTACGCATAAGAAACTAACAATAAATCATACAAAATAATTTTTTTTGCCTTTTTCTAGCTATATTAATCATTTACCATCTTTTAATGACCTCAGTTTTACATATAACAACGAAACACTCACACTACAAAAAAAAATGAAATAAAATATTTAGGCGTTACCTTGGATTGTCACTTACGATGGGATAAACACATAAATAGCTTAACTAACACCTTAAGAATGTTATTATTTAAATTTAAATATCTTAAAACTATAATCAGTACTACATACCTAAGAATTATTTATTACTCGTTGTTTCAAAGTAGACTTCAGTATGCTATCATCTGTTGGGGTGGCGCAACAAAAAATCATATTAACAAATTGGAAATATTACAAAAAAGAATACTAAAAATAATACATAATAAAAAGGTTAGATACCCCACAGATCATTTGTTTGATGAAGTCAAAATTATGGATGTTAGACAGCTGTATGTATATGCAGTCACTTTATATATATACAAAAATAAACACAATTTACAGAAAAGAACATATTCTTACAACACCAGAAATAAATATTTAGTATATACTCACCTTGTCAATAAATCAATTTCCCAAAGATTTTACCTATATTTAAATGGAAAAATCTTTAATTTTCTTCCAGATATATATAAGACATATTTATATACAATAAATTCCTCTAAGCTATTTAAACAAATATTGAAAAAATTCATAATAAATAGTGACAGAAAAGCTATGAGAGCGCTGATCGATTAGCAAAAAAAAAAGAAAAATTTAACTGTGATAAAATGTGTTATTAGATCTTGGTGTTTGTACTGTAAAATATACTTCCTTTTAATCCACTATAGTTTATAAATTACTTTTATTGGTTTTTTTTTTGTTCACTTATTCTAATTATTAAAATATATTCAATTTATTGTTTTTATTATTATTATTAAAATTATTTTTATTATCATTATTATAATTTACTATTATTATATAAGTCTATAACTGAGTTATTATATTGTATGTTTCTAGTTATTTTAATATCCGTTTTATATTTTTTTTCAAATGTATTTTAGAATCAAATAAGCACACAATATTAAGTTAACATTAGGTAATGATTTGGCAGCCCATGCGCAACCAATTGGTCATAAATGGGCGACCAGTTTACATATTATTTGAACTTGTTAATGTATTTTATTATTGTATATGGATACTGAATGCTAAATAAATTATTATTAAAATTATTATTATTATCTACGACTATTTGGGGGTATATTTTCTTTTTTGGTACTTTCTTTAATTCTTTTGGGGAGGGTCAATCGTACTTGTATTTGATTTAATTCTTATGCCCTGAGTAGTTATGCCTTTGTTGCTTTGTGTGTCCTGTGGGACGTCACTTTTGTTTGTTATATTTTTTGTACCCTGTGAAATATCATTATCGGATTCTGCTTCGTATTCGCTGTCACTTATGGGGTCAATTTTTTTGCTCGTCGTAATTGTTGAAGCCGCTTTTTGTTCCATTTTTTTTTTTATAAATTTAGTATTGAATTGTTTTGTCCTTTTTGGTTTATGGAATCCGTCGTTGTCCTCTGAGTCTGGTTTTTTCCATCATACTGAGACGTGGGTACCTGTAATGTTGGGGAAATCTGTTTCTTTTTTGGCAGTAGAGTTAGGTTTTGTTGTGATGCTATTGTCTGGCTCGCGTTAGTTGTTGTCGTTTTGGGCCTCGATGCTACTGCTGCTTTCTTTTGTTCGTCCTCGCTGGACATTCCGACGTGTGCGTCTGTGCCGAAATTCAGCACTTTTGCGGTCACTGTGCTCGGTAGTGGTAACATTTTAAAGCCCGCACCACTTTGTTTGATTATAATTTTTTTTTGTACCAGGTTATTAGTCTTATTTATCGCACTTTCTTTAAAGTAGAACTTTGAGTTGTATATTATAGAGTTTTTGGATTTTCCCGAACTCTCGAAACTGATAGACGATGCATTTTCACTATTTTCCGCATTAGTGACACTCTCGAACTTGTTGGTGAGGGTGTCGTCTAAGGATGAGTTTTTCGCACTTTTGAACTCGTTCTCCGATGATTTAATTTCTGGCAGATCTTCGTACACAAAATTTGTGTCAAATTTTGGGGTATGAGGATTTTCCAAACTTTCGAGAGCTTGCGATATAAAGGTTTCTGATGGAGTTGTGCTTTTGCTGGGGACTTGCCTTGGTTGCAAATCGGCTACTTTTGTTTGGTTTGGCCCGCTATCTGCGTTATTTGAGCTTCCAGGGCTTGTTTCTACATTCTTACTTTTTTGGATATTCTGCTTACTTTCTTTTGAGATTTTTTGACGTGAGTCCCTTTTAATGTGAGTTCTAGAGCTCTTTTCTGAGGAGGAGAAGGAGGAGGAGGAGGAGGAGGAGGAGGAGGAGGAGGAGGAGGAGGAGGAGGAGGAGGAGGAGGAGGAGGAGGAGGAGGAGGGGGAGGAGGAGGAGGAGGAGGAGGAGGAGGAGGAGGAGGAGGAGGAGGAGGAGGAGGAGGAGGAGGAGGAGGAGGAGGAGGAGGAGGAGGAGGAGGAGGAGGAGGAGGAGGAGGAGGAGGAGGAGGAGGAGGAGGAGGAGGAGAAGGAGGAGGAGAAGGAGGAGGAGGAGGAGGAGGAGGAGGAGGAGGAGGAGGAGGAGGAGGAGGAGGAGGAGAAGGAGGAGAAGGAGGAGGAGGAGGAGGAGGAGGAGGAGGAGGAGGAGGAGGAGGAGGAGGAGGAGGAGGAGGAGGAGGAGGAGGAGGAGGAGGAGGAGGAGGAGGAGGAGGAGGAGGAGGAGGAGGAGGAGGAGGAGGAGGAGGAGGAGGAGGAGGAGGAGGAGGAGGAGGAGGAGGAGGAGGAGGAGGAGGAGGAGGAGGAGGAGGAGGAGGAGGAGGAGGAGGAGGAGGAGGAGGAGGAGGAGGAGGAGGAGGAGGAGGAGGAGGAGGAGGAGGAGGAGGAGGAGGAGGAGGAGGAGGAGGAGGAGGAGGAGGAGGAGGAGGAGGAGGAGGAGGAGGAGGAGGAGGAGGAGGAGGAGGAGGAGGAGGAGGAGGAGGAGGAGGAGGAGGAGGAGGAGGAGGAGGAGGAGGAGGAGGAGGAGGAGGAGGAGGAGGAGGAGGAGGAGGAGGAGGAGGAGGAGGAGGAGGAGGAGGAGGAGGAGGAGGAGGAGGAGGAGGAGGAGGAGGAGGAGGAGGAGGAGGAGGAGGAGGAGGAGGAGGAGGAGGAGGAGGAGGAGGAGGAGGAGGAGGAGGAGGAGGAGGAGGAGGAGGAGGAGGAGGAGGAGGAGGAGGAGGAGGAGGAGGAGGAGGAGGAGGAGGAGGAGGAGGAGGAGGAGGAGGAGGAGGAGGAGGAGGAGGAGGAGGAGGAGGAGGAGGAGGAGGAGGAGGAGGAGGAGGAGGAGGAGGAGGAGGAGGAGGAGGAGGAGGAGGGGTGAGGAGGAGTGTTTGGGCTTTGGAGTGCTCACATGCCTGTAACTACTGAGGTGTATGTGCCGGCTTTTTCAGTCTTGTCCTTCTTTCTTTTGGTGAAGACCGTCTCGGAAAGAGACTCCTTGTAGTTATTGGTTATTGTGGCTGCCCCTGAGGGCCCCGAAATGAGCGGGCTTGCTCTCTTTGAAGCGGTTCTGTTTACTTAACTTGGCTGTGGCACTTATACAAAATAAACAATAACATTGACAACTTTGAGGTTAATTAACCGACTGGTGACACAAATTTTTACTAAATCGCAGCTAAATGACCGTATACCGCCTCTGATAAAGTACAGAGGTATACTCCCCACAGGTAATACGTTTATACCGGGAACTAAAGCTAATTAAAAGTCTATTTGGTAATTTAACAATTATTACTATGTTAATTATTACTGGTATAATCAGTACATAAAAATATATCTGTTATATGCATGTCCCATTTTCTAAATTTTTTTTTGGTAAGGGTTCAACAAAGTACCTTTTATGTATGTTTCTTTTACTTTGTAGGTAGGTACCTACTTTCAAAAATTACATTTGACAACACTGGTTAAATTTTCGTAGAATTTTAGTAGTAATAAAATTTGTACCTGACCGATTCGGGATGCAGTTTCAAATGTCCAGTTTGTTTATTTATATTATGTCACTTGTCCTTTTGTGGCATTGTCTTGTCTTAATTATTGGTTAAACTGTTAAATAATTAAGCTATATTTATTTACCCAGGTACTGTTATTTATTATATTTTTAATAATTTTTTTTGGTTGGCATCGACATCTTGGTCATTAGCCTCTTATATTTTTATTTTATTTAGTTTTATTCTGAATTATCCGAAGCTAAAAAGAAACATGCTTTATTTTTTCAATTAATAAAAAGTAGGTATATTTTTGTATCGAATCTGACTAAATTTAAACGGTTACTTAAAAAAATTATATTTAAACTGGTTTATAGTCGATACCAAAAATAGACAAATCCATTTACCAACAAAATATTCAAGGATTTTTATTATAGTTACCAGAAAAAGTTTACACGTGTCTCTTCTTGGTCGATCATGCGGAAAGAAAGTAATAATTTATTAGCGGAACACTAAAAAATTGCGTTTGTAGTTTAACAACAAACTAAATAAATTTGATTTAATTTTACTATTTATCAAAAAAATCCAAATCCAAGAAATAGTTTTTCTCATTTCTTCTAAATATTTGTTTTTGTTAGTAGGACTCCGCGTGGTGCTAAGTACGTGGAATTGTTTACACATTGCAATTTCAGAAATTATCACAAATGTTTCTCTTCTTGGAAGCCATATTGTATATTGATTGTAAATATTCAAATGAAATAAATAATATTGATAGATTACTATTAAACTAAGAGCTAAAACTTATCGCCTTCTACTATCATAAAAATATAATGGTATTACTCGTAGTAATAGTATTCATAGTCGAGGCAATGAAACACTAAAAAGGCCAAAAGTTCGGAATTTTTTTAGACTAAGACGGATTGGAATGCGGGTTTTTGCATTCGCTTCCAGAAAAATTTTGAGCGCTTAATCCATATTTTACGTCGCAACACCTGGTGCACCGGAACCTGGACGCGGACCTCATCTCCGTGGGTTTTTCTTTCGAAAACAACCCCTCCAATACCTGGTGCACCGGAACCTGGCCCTGAACGTTATCTCCGTGGAACTCTCCCAAAATTCACGCGGAGAAGGAGAGAAACTCGGCACCCGGGGTTTTCTGGGTCACCGAATTCAAATGTGGCATAGTCGAACACCTTCCGGATACCTGGTGTGCCTGGTGTAACTGGACGTTGCTGGGGAGGGCTGCTCTATTTAAACCGGGCATTTAGATTTCACAAGACTGGTTCAACTTTTTTAAGGGCCCCAGGCGAGAGTTACACATCAATGAATGTGTGAAATTATGAGAAGATTTTCGGATAGTCTTTTGCGATCGTGTCTGGAAAATCTTCGGAGACGACGTTCAGCCCGAGGTTCTGGTGCACCAGGTGTTGGGAAGGTCGTTTTCGACGTGAAATTCGGATTCAGCGCTCCAAAAAATCCCCATAACGATTTTGGTTTAGTCTTCTTCGATTGTGTTAGGAAAATCTTTGGAGACGATGTTCAGGGCCAGATTCCGGTGCAATAGGTGTTCGGGTATCATTTTCGACGTGCAATTTGGATTCAGGGCCCCAAAAAATGTCCCCACAATCATTTTGGATTGTTTTTGGTGATCTTGTCAGGAACATTCTCGGGGATGACGTCCACGTCCAAGTTCTGGCACACCAGGTGTCTGGGGGGTGTTAATCGGTGCGTTATTTGAATTCAGCAACCCAAAAAAACCTCTAGCGTTGAGGTCCTCTTACTACCTAAAACGGATATGTAATATATTCGCTCAGGTAAAGGCAATAGCATACTTTTTCGTTTTGCACTCTATGCGTAGTTCCTTGTGGGTATAGAAACAAATTTATTTTCCTTTCCTTTTGCAATTTCATGTTTTCTTTCACTATTATATTGACTTTCTTATATTATCAGCTTACACTATAAATTATTATTGATAACGTATTTTGGCGGATACTTTTTTGGATTTACATCCCAATTGTTCAAATAAATTAAAGGTATAACCATTAGGCATTCCAAATTGAATGGCTACCAGTGGGTATTGACAGGTTATGATATGGCAAAATTATGGCAACCCAGTAGGCTTAGTGATTTGACAAGGTCAATGAAATAGATAGTTACATAGATTGATCATTCATATATTTTAAAATAAACATAGGCTTATGCCTTGAAGTAAAAATGTAAGCTATTTTTTTTAAATATTTAAAGGCTGAAAATTGGTTTTAAAACACATTTTTGCTAAACCGATTCAAATTACTAAATATTTGCCAAGCAATATGGCCGCTCGCAAACGACCAGCTTTGAGCAATCTATATAACTATATATGCATCATTGACCCTGCTAATGATAACATGACAACAGGGTTGCCATATCTAAACTGTCACTCCCCACTGGTAGCCATTTGGACAGGTCGGTGGAATGCCTAATTATTTTAATATATCAAGATACCAATGTTTCGCCAAATAATACTATGTCAAATATTCGTCTACTGTTAAAATTTTTTTGTTCAAAGGAATTTATGATTTGTAAATATGCCTTGTACATATCTGAAAGATAATTTAAGATTTTTGCACTTAAATAAATATAAAAACGTTGTGCTATTGTTTTATTTACAAGGTGGGTACCAACTTTTCCTTGCTTCTTGTATCATAGTTATGGGTAATTTTGTTTAATAATTGTTTATTTTAGTAGATTAGAATTATAACTTTGGACTAAAGCATAATAAATAGTTCTTAGGTGAGTAACTTGTAAAATATTGTTTGAATTTAAATAAGTCTTAAGGTATTTGTTAAGTTATTTATATGTGCGTCCCAACTGTGAAGAATGATTGATAAATTACAGATTTAACCCCGTAGAAATATGATGTCAAAACGAAAATGTCTGCTTGGCAGATATAATTTACTGATTTGTCACTAAAAATAATATAAAATATGTACTATTATTATTTAAAATAGTTATAATAGTATCGTTTGTTAGGTTTCTTCCTTTCAGTTAGGGGAAATCGTAAGTTTTGTATTTGTTAAAATTATTATATTTTATATTTATTTATCATACTATTTTAGGAATTTGAGTATAAATTCACCTTATGTAATTGGACATATTGTATTTGGCGTACTCATTTGGCCTCCAATAAACTGGAATAATTATTTGGAATTCCTATAACACCAACGTAAATGACAATCTAGGGTTACTCCTAAATATTTTATTTCATTTTTTTTTCAATGCTATTTTCTTTTTATTATAAGTCAAGCTAATATCAGTAAATTGAGGTAGATTATTAGAGTAGCTGAAAAATGATAAAAAGAAAGATTTGTTGTAGTTTATGGTTAATTTTTCATGGGAACATCAGTCTATTATTTTCTTTAAATCTCTTTCAGTTTTCCGTTTTAGATCGTCCCAAGTTTCTGCTTCATAAAAAATCGCAGTGTCATCTGCAAAACTTACTATTTTTTCTGTGGTCTGTAAATTATATAAATTGTTTACATATAATGTAAATAAAGTGGGACCTAATATAGTTCCTTGAGGAGCACCGCTTTCTATTGGCCTTTCGTCACTGATTTCATTATTGATTTTGACTCTTTGAAATTTATTGTTCAGATAACTATTAAAAAGGTCAAAAGTTTTCCCACGTATCCCTATATCTTCCAATGTCTCTAACAACTGTCTATGATCTACAGTGTCAAAGGCCTTGGCAAAATCCAGGAAAACTGCTAGACATGGTTTTTTGCAGTCAAGAGAACTATAAATTTTTTTTAACAACTTGTTCGTTTGAGATGATCTTATATTTATTGAGGTAATCTTTTAAACGTAAATTTAAGGGGCTTTTTCTGCTATTTTTGTAAAAGTTATTATTAAACTAATGGGTCTGTAGTTTGTAAACATAACGATTTTTTTAATTTGGCTGGAAACTCACCTTTATCAAACATTTTATTAATTACATCCAACAAAAGTGGTGCTAATGTATCAGAATTTTCTTTTACTAATTCTGAGGAAATATCTATTCCAGGTGATTTTTTATTCATTTTTATTCAAAGATGAATTAATGATATTATTTATTTCCGTCTCAGTTACTGCTAGTAGCGCAAAAAAGTTTTTGTGAATATTTCTGACCGGAGGTGTTGAGTTTGGGTCATCTATTTTATTTGCAAGTGATGTGCCTATTTCTGATTAAATCTTTCTGCTATATCTTTTGCGTCTGTAATATTTTTTCCTTAATATGTAGTTATTTCACGTATTTCTCTATTACTTTTGCTATCTCCTTGTATTTGTTTTAAAGTGTCCCATAACCTTTTCGAACTATTTTAATTTTCATTTATTTGTTTGGTGTAAAAATCTTTTTTAACTTGTTTAATTAATTTATCTGTTCTATAATTTAAATATCGCATTTTTTTTCAACATTCTCAAAATCCTTTTTTTGAATACTGTATAAACGGTTTCTTTGTTTTATTGACTTTATTATACTTTCTTCTGTTATCCATTGTTATCTTTTTTTAGGGTGGTCTTTTTGTTTTATTAATTTTGTATTGTTTTCTAAAATTGAATTTAGAATTTCTGTTAAGTACTTAACTTTTTCATTTACATTTTCTATAAAGTAATAAGTTTCCCAATTTTGATTACCTAATTCTAGTTTTAATTTATCGTAATTAATTTTTTTTACAAATGACGTTTTTTGACACACATCAACTTTTATAGAAAAATATGCAATAGGGTCTATTATTTGTGTATCAAAAATTGCCGCCTTATAAACAACTTGTTTTGCGTTTTCTTATTTAATTATCTTACGAGATATTCCATTTGTTTAACTTCCAGTGCCTCACCTTGTATATTATCAAAAATTATGCAACTAAAAAACTTGTTTTAGTACATGTGCACTTTAGATTATTGGTTATATCACAAATTGGACCTTAAACTGCGAATTTCGTAATTGCTACTTTCCACTTGATTATTATAATGTATTCTTTAAATTGATTTGTTTGTTAAACGAGTGTATCTATTATTTCACTTTAAATATTTAAATTTAATTTTTTTCAATAGAAATAAATTATAAAAAATTAACCATAAATTACGAGATGAATTTAGCATAAATAATGTCGCACAACCTCTATTGAACGGTTTCAGACATTACTCAAAAAGCAAATTAATTTTATTATGTGTGAATTATTATAAAGGTAAGATGAATGTTAAATTAAATAAATTATGATTTACTCCTCACTGCATTATTTTACTTTTGAGTTTAGGTAATGTGGGCTCTACACGGTCCGATATGGCCTGCAAACCAAATCGCACAGTTCTGATCTAACGGCAAGATTTAATCAGCTCATTTCACTCTTTAACTTCAGATTTGACAAGAGATTAGAGGCCTTTTGATCAAAGGGACACATGGAGATTATCAATTGTTAAAGAGGACGGCCAGTACTATCGTTTTTGGCGAACGCAGCTTTATGTTAATTGGTTCTAGGTTGGTCTATACCAAAGGCATGTATATTAAGGTGAGTCGAAACAGGCCTATTTTTTTTCTTTTTTTTTTTAATAAACGCGCTACTCTGAAAAAGTTGTCTTATGAAGTCTTGAGGTATTCTTAAAAAAATTGGAGTTTTTAAACAAATTTTAACCGGGCCCACGGGCCCTTTTAAAGTCCAATTTTTTTTTTTAATTTTGTGGCGTTACTTAAAAAAGTTTACTTAATTAAGGGCTTTTCAATACTGTAAAAAAACTAAACCAAAATATATTATTTTTAACCAGCCCCACGGGCCCTACCTCAGGCGGAGATTAACAGAAATATGTTTTTCTTTACCTTTTGTGCAACTTTTCGCTTGAATTAGTGATTTATAATTAAGAGTGGAATTGAATCGGTCATTTTGAAAAGGGGTCATATCAACTTTTTTAACATTTTCACTTTTTGGCGATTTTATATTCAGCATGTCTAGAGGCATCAATTCAAGATGAAAACGGGTCATCTTTCAAAATTCTTACCGCCTATTCACAACACACAAACATCAGTTCATTTTGAAAACGGGTTATCTCTCCAGGAGATAACCCCTTCTCAAAATGAATCGTGCTTTGTCCCCCACCACCAACGTTTTATTAGGTATTATGGATATTTTAGACGTGTTTAGAGACTGTTTACGTATCGAGTGACCAAATGCCATCCAGTAGTGAAAGTAGTGAGGCAATCTGTAACCTAAGAAATGAACTTGGTGATTCCACCAAAATTTTTAAACTTAAAAAAAATTATTAAAGTATTAACTACAATTAAAAATGTTGTCTACTACGGTTACACAAGTTTCGGTTGTTCCGGTGTCAACCTTCGGGCCTTCGACGTCGCTCAGACGGCAGCTAGGGGGTGGATAGCTTACAAAAATTCCGGAAATAGTAGACAAATAAATAGGCGCCAACTGGGTCTATATAGTGGCCAAACTATGATCCTATTTCCCCAAAAACCCAGTAAATGAGGAAAGAAATAAAAGACAAACCTCAACTTATGTTCCTTTATAAAGAAAAAAATATTTACTAAGTATACAGTCTAATTACCTAATGGCTTAGGTGATCAAAAAAAAACTAAATTGGAGGAAATTAAAAGGAAAATTTACACTGTATATGTATATGCATAACCCAAAATGAATTATTAAATCAAAATATGGCACGGTTCGTCGTTAGCTTGGTACCAGGCATGACGCATGCGCAAAATATTAATTTCCACCTTACATAAAAAATAAAATATAAAATAATAGTTAACTTAAATATTGTGCATAACCGCACCTATACTACGTCGTATATTATAAACTAAACAGTAAACTTATAATCCTTATAAGCTTATAACCCTCTCCAAATTGGAAGGTGATATCTGCTTAACTTTTAGTTAAGACCAAACTACCCAAAAGAAAATTATTAAACCATGAAATTTTATAATTAAGTATAATTCATACAACTAAATAAAAATAAAATAAACACATAAAGGACTTTAGACACAGAGGTTATTTACTTAAACTCCCAGATTGGAAGAGGTTACTTAATCTCTGCCCCCACACGGGTCTTCTGAGATTGCTTAACTTAATCGTTAAGTCTGGTCTAGTTAATAATGAATAAATTGAATAAAGTAAAATTATGGCAGTAGCCCTTAATAACTGAAGAATTACAACTTAAACGTGGAAGCAGTCCAAGTGTTCTGCGACCCGAAGGATTACTACATCAGCATTAAGTGCTTAAATTAAGTAAAAGCTTGAAATATTAATCAATTAAACGATGTACTATTTGATAATACTTAAGTTATGAGTGAAATAACCCTAGAACATTCTGTGCTCAAAAGTATAAATAATGTTGAGAATACCTTGACAACATTTGGTTGAAAGTGAATGTATAGTTTAACAATGCACACATGAAACCTTCAATATAAAGTATAAAAAAAAACCTGATAGTAGGGTGTCTTCTTTCACAACATTCCCATCTTCCTATCCAGAACGAGAATCATCATTGTAAATCTAGCTGCAAGTAAGCTAGGCGGCTAGCATACCAATGTTCTGTGTTCCCTCGATGAAACCGTTGAACTCCGGACGATATAACCCTCTGTGTACAACTGTTGAAATCCTGGGTCAACAACCCCCTTGGTGAAACTGTCGTCTAATCCTGGGCTAACAACCCCCTGTGTGAAACTGCCGACGAATCTTGGGCTAACAAGCCCCTGGGTGAAAATTGTTGACGAATCTTGGGCTAACAGGCCCCTGGGTGAAACCCTTAAAATATTACAAAGAAAAATGTCAATACACATTGACTCAAGTATCCCGAACTATAGGATTACCCAAAAAAGTACATAAACTAGAAACTATTCAGCATCTAGGATGAAGAAAAATTACATTGGCTCAACATTGAGTCATAAACAGTATTATGAGCTCAAATAATTAAAATTCTGTTACACCATGCCATAACATAAAAGAAATTGACACATGGTGCGTAACATAACCAAATATATACAAAACATACCTTTTTCGTAAAGGGTTAACTTGGTATTTTTCCAAGGATGAGAAACACGTGAGAAGATCCACAGCACAACAATATTCCACACTCCAAATGCTGTGATCTACCGATTATTGCGTTAAAATCCTATATTAGATATGGGCTGGACCAATGACCATAGGAATTTACCAATACACTAAAATTCCTCTCAAAATACGAAATGTCCATTTACCCACAATTAACCATGAAGTAGAATCTAAAATCCCCTTTAATTAGGGTAAGCCGATGGGGCTAAATATTAAGAAAATTCTACTTCGACACAAAAATCGTCTTCGTCGTGATTCAACACCACTGACAGAAACAATACGTCAGCCGTCCAAAATGGCCGAAATCCCTTTCCGATAAATGTCAAGTGGGTTCAGAAATTCATCCTCAAGAATTCCCCACTATATAACTTAAGAGACCACTTACGAAAGGTACCCTAAAAACTATATTTATATACAATATAACTACATTTGGGAAACTGTTCCCGACAAAAATTAATACAACAGCGATCGCAAAAAAATCCCTCACGACTTAAAATCGCTCATTGTGAAACTACCTTACCTCGGGTTCTGAGCCCGATATTGGAACGTCCCACCAACATGACACTTGTCGGTGTTCTGTCGTCAAATGACGTTTATGTCATTCACTGTCATAATTAATAAACATTAATCCAATTCTGACAGCTATAAACAAAAATAAAGAAAATCTTAAAGAATGGTATCGTAAATAATTAATTACCCAAAGGTGAGACTATAATACATAATATGTATAAATTTACAACGAAACTTGGTCTATTTTTAGGAGAATCTGGCAAATTAAAACAGTGAACACTACACCGCAAATATGACCAATGTACAAAGTATTATACTAGTGGTGAGATGGAATAAATTGTAATAATGATGTCCAAAAGTTAAAATACAGGTGAAATTAGTTAATGACCAAAATAATAGTGATATCATCCATACGATTTTACCCTTTTTTTTCGTATGATTAACCAGGTAAGCCAAAACAATTTTATTAATTCGTGGGGCCAAAAATGAACGTACAGATTCTCTGCTTCCCAAACGGAAGAAAGGTGTTAAAAATTCAAACAGTTATAAGCAAATTTCGATTAAAAAAACGCAAAAGTTACTGGAAAAGAACACTTTAATCATGTGAACAAAAGAAGACAAGGTTAATTTCACTATCAACTCCTTCTACGAGTTCAGCTTTAACTCAGAAAATTTGGGTGTCATCTTTGCGGAACCATACATTGGCAGCTTTGTTGAGGAACGTTTCCTTCTTTTAAAAACTCTACAAAGAAGCATTCCAACAATAATGGGGCCCGCAAAATTCCGATAAATGTTAAGAAAATTGAGGATATAAAGAAGCTTCAGCAATATATTCCAGATAAATACAAGGAATTTTACACCACTATCTGCGAATGGCCTACTACCTTCGCTAAAGAAACGGAGGAAAATGGAAGAAGATCTTATTTTTTGTATTAAAATGTATTTTATACCACTTTGTTGTTTAAAATAAACAATATTTATATTCTATTTTGATTGTAAATACTTGTTCATTTTGAAAACGGGCCATCTCTTTTTCAAAAAATGTCAATTTTTAGCCTCTTTTAAAATACAAATCATGTCTTTTAATAATTCATGGTCATAAAAGTTCATGTTTAAAGTAAACAATACCTTACAAAAATTTATTTTCAAATAGTATTAAAGGTATTTTATCTCTCCTGTAAAATTTTAAAAAGTGGATGTGACCCCTTTTCAAAATGACCGATTCAATTATATATCGCTAAATCAACCCAGAACTCATCATGCGGAGGTATTTGCATCTAAAGTTCCTCCCATTTGGGAACTCTCCCGCCTTTTTCTTATAGCAATTTATGTTTCATTTCGCTTTTCAAAATATGGTTATTTGTTATCAAATACTGGTAAAATTTTTCGCCCCTCTAATTTTAATCTAATATATCCATATTTGGTTGACTCACCGCAAACCTTAGTAGAAGCTTCAGTTACTAATTTTACACAGCGTTCCACCGCTTGTGTGTGACATGGAAATTTTTCAAAATTTAGGGCTTCTTTTCCTGTCACAATATTATTTAACGTTATATTAAATTTTATTGGCAGTTCAGTGATCCTATTTTTCTGCCAACCTATCAAGTCTATGTAATCGTCATCATCTAAATTTAAAAAAGGTACCCTAAAAACTCTGACCATTTTATTAGTTTGCATCCTACATTTTTTAATTCTTCTTGCAGCTAATTCTCTAATGTATGGACGTGTCGCTTAGCATTGCCAAAAGTAGGTTCTCGGAGTAGACAAAATATGCATTGTCGGCAAAGGCTTTGTTAGTTATATGTTTAACGTTATCTGGGATTCCTCTTGAAGCATTAATAGCTTTCCACAGGTGTCTCGCTCCATCGCAAATATATGGTTTTGTTTTAAGCCACGGGGCATGTGACATCTTTCCTGGATCTCTCTTTGCCAAATTGGGAGTAATGGTTCCAGTTTAAATGCCTATGCAAATCTTATATAGGTAATTCTGATCAGTACTTAAATCGTCTTGTTGGAGTTGAGGAAGAGCTGTCTTTATTGGTTTAAACTCTACAATTGGCATGTCTTGACAGTGTTTTAAAAGAGCCCCAGTTGGTCCCGAAAAGCTGACTAGACTGCAATAAGTGCCTCAAAGGTAGCTCATTGGCATGGAGCAGACAAATACACCATTGAAGGGGCCTTTTAATGTGATTTTCAATTAATAGAATGATACCTCCCTTCCACCTAGTATTTACATTTGTACCATCACAACCTATCACGGTTAAGTTACTGATATCTGTTTGATACTTGTTGAAGCATTGAAGAAGTTCATCCTTTATATTTGCTGCGGTAGCAGAGCCCTTTATAGATACATGGGAAAAGTAAATATTACCAGGTTATTTAATAATTGTAGTGTGTTCTTTTTGTTGGGTTATCTTTTTGCTGTTTTTAATACAAATTATTCGGTCCTTTCTCCCGTCGACGTATAGTCCTCATATACGAGGGCTAGTCAAAAAATATATTTGAAATTTTCTGCATTATAGCGTAAGTTATGGATCCTGGGCCCGGTTAAAAAATATTTTGTCTTTAATATATATATTTTTTGAATCATTGGGACAATAACGAATAGTTTATTCACTGGCGCCGTCAAATTTAAATAATTATTTTTTTTGCCCTTTTTGAGGGTCGATGGACCCAGTTAAAATTAGTCCGATTATAATTGTTTTTAACAATATTTTTTATTTCCCTAATACACAACTTTTCTTTGGTAGCGCTTGTGAAAATTTGAAAACAAAATTTTTTGACCCACCTTGATGTATATATACTGGCCTATCTTTGCTCTCGACTCTATGTGAACCTACTATGAATGGTCAATACCTTGGTGATTTATCTGTTTTTTTTTTCTCAATGACTTGTTGCCTAAGATAAGAAGACAGACAGGCTTTTTCCAATGGTATTTCTTCCTCAACCACCTCCACCCCCTCCCTTCCCGTTTGCCAGTCAAGCATTTGGTTAAAAGAAATATAGTCACACTACTTTAATTTAATTTTATTCAATTTTGCAAGAAAAACTATCCTTTAAATAACCACATGCTATGACGGCTGATTTTCACGTTTCTCATAGGGCCAAGATTAACAAAATAAAAGTAATACATGGCAACAGTCCAACTCATTGATAAGCTTTTTCAGAATATACTGGACCATTTAACCTATACTTCTTCTCGAAGGTCTTTTCTTCGAATTACATAGATCACAGTTTCCGCATTAATCTATTACAGATTCGAACCTTTTATGTATTTTGTACGCACTATTAAATACCATTGTATAAACCACGATGGCACTACCTATATTCCTGATAAAGATAATTATTACAAATGATAAACTGTACGTAGTTATTATTATCATCATTTATGGTTTTCGATATTTAATTTAACAAAAGAAAAATATGTAATATGAAATCAATCCAAGGTCATACTAAAAAAAAACTTCGTTTCGGTACACTTGTACCCGACAAGAGAGTAATTTTATTTGTAAATACTAATATACTATGCAGGCGGCAGAGATAAAAATAATATAATAAATAGTATATGAGCCAAGCATAAAGTGGGTTGAATTAGAATCATTTTTAGTTTAGTGGACACTGTCTCGGATGAATTGTATGCATAGTAGATAAATTAATGGTGAGAAATTATTCATTGATTTATGTTGAATGTACTGTACACCTGGTGTTGAATGAATAAATTGTTTATAGTTGAATTTTTAAACTCATTCACACAATTGTAGTAAGGAATTGAAATAATAATTGTAGGTAAATATTTCTGGAGGCACGTAATTAGATTAATTCTACAAATTTATGCCAATATCGTAGAATATTACACTTTTTAAAATACCGATTTATAGCAGCTTAAATTACTTCTTGATTATTATCTTTACTTATTTTTATACCATTTCTTAAAATGTACGAATGGATAACAGATTTTTTTTTGCAGATAGTCTAGGTAAAACTCTAATTATATGAAAGGAAGTACATTCCAATCTTTAAATGTTTTAAATATAAAAACAAAGAAGAGATGAAAAAATTTAAGTATGTGTCACAGAAGCATTGAACGGCTGTTTCCTGTAAGAAATAATACAAAATTATAATGAAACACGATAATAACGTAGCAAACTGAATTTATTCCATCGATATGACGAATATGTCTTGACTGACTAAAAAACAAAAGCATCTAAATAAAGGAACACTCAATAATCAATAGCGTTAATGTAAACAAAACTGCACGTTTGCAGAAATATAGTGGTCCCTTTGTTAAAGAATCCATATAATATTCTAAATGCTTAACAGTATTATAACACTTCATTATATTCCTATATTCGGCCATCCTACATATAAGCCTGTCCTCAGGCTCTTCGATGGGCTGAAAGTACCAACTTCAAACTTGGCATGATCCTTCAATCCTTTAGATTTAGATAATCGTGATTGTGAGACCCATTGATTTCTGGAGAACCATTAATTTCTGGAGAACCATTGTTCTCGCTGCTGTGATTACAGACATCCATTGATCTCGTCGTGTTTATGATCCGGTGATATTTTCGTCTTAAAGATCCGTTCATCTCTTCATGTGGATTCGTTGATCTCTCGGCCAATCCTGACCATTGATATATCCTCAAAGATAATTGTAAAGTGAGAAAAGGAAAAAATAAAAAAGGTTAAACTTAAGTAAGAGACATATGCTAAATATTTAGGTGCGTGAAGTTGGCCCCCCCAATGATATTTTTCAAAAAAAAAAGTATTGCACCATAATGCACTAGTGATGCACCAATATGCACCACAAATTATTTTTTTGCACCACCTTCCTTGAGAAACTACAGCCATCTCTTTGTGGGGGGGGGGGGGCAAATGAACGATAGTCCCCCCTCAGTGAAAATTTTAAGTTTTACTGTAATGCACCAGTTAGTACATACTTGTCATGCACTCATATGCACCACCAATTAAACTTTTTGCACCCCCTCCCTTTAGTAGTTATAACTGTTTCATTACCGTGAAGTTGGCCACCCCAATGATTTTTTCATAAAAAAAAAATATTGCACTGGTATGCACTCCTGATGCACTCATATGCACCACCAATTTAAGTTTTTGCACCCCCTCCCTTCGGTAGTTACAGCTGTTTCTTTACCGTGAAGTTGCCCCCCCCCAATGAGTTTTTCACAAAAAAAAATATTACACCGTTATGCACTCCTGATGCACTCATATGTACCACCAATTAATTTTTTTGCACCCCCTCCCTTTAGTAGTTATAGCTATTTCTTTGCTGTGAAGTTAGCCCCACGCAATATTTTCCCAAAAAAATATTGCACCTGTATGCACTCCTATTACACTAATATGCACTATCATTAAAACTTTTTTCATCCCCTCTCTTTGGTAGTTATAGCAGTTTCTTTACCGTGAATTTCGCCCCCCAATTAAACTTTTTGCACCCCCTCCCTTCGGTAGTTATAGCTGTTTCTTTACCGTGAATTTGGCCCCCCCAATGATTTTTCACAAAAAGAATATTGCACCGGTATGCACTCCTGATGCACTTATATGCACCACCAAATAAACTTTTTGCATCCCCTCCCTTTAGTAGTTATAGCTATTTCTTTACCGTGAAGTTAGCCCCACGCAATATTTTCCCAAAAAAATGTTGCTTCGGTATGCACTCTTAATACTCTAATATGCACCATTATTAAAACTTTTTTCGTCTTCTCCCTTTGGTAGTCACAACAATTTCTTAAAGGAAAATCCTAACGGTTTTTCGTAACTAGAAGTTTTTTTTATAAAACAAGTATTTTAGTTAGATACCGCGGTTTGTTGATAATCTATATTTTGAGTGAAATCTGTGCAATTAAAAGTTGTTGGACTGTTTTTAAGTGCATACAGGTGATTTACAAATTACTTTAATTTTTTAAAGGTCTACTTATATTAATATAATTTTTGTATTATCATCTGGGTTGGGCTGAATTTTGTCTCGTTTTCGTCCTTTATTTTTTAAATTAAACGTACCTTCATCTATGATTATCGTAATAGTAAACTTAAAGTATTTTTTATAAGCTTACCATCATAACTTACTAGATCCTATAGTGACCAGAATATTTATTTATACAATTTGGTTTCTTCCATGGCGTCATGTTATCAAAGCATACAACTACTACTTCTAACCACGTCGGTTATGTGGTAGGGTACACATTTAAACATATCGAGCATGCGCAAAGTGAAAAGAAATTTGAAGAGATAAGTTTTTCTGTGATTAGGGTTTGTTTGAACATTTTTGTATTTACTATGAAAGAAATTAAATTTTAAATACAGGATACTGAAATAACTAGAGATATTAAACCATAAAGATGGAAATATATTTCAACACAAATGTAACACAAAATAGAACCTTTCTTCTTTTGTTGGAGAAGACATCATTTTAAATAAATAACAAAATTAAAAGATCCTAAAATCGCTTATGATTCTAATTGGGTTTAGAAATCCCTAACTTAAATTAAATTTTACATATATAAAGTTACACATTTAACGTTACCACATTATCTGTGTTGTCAACAGAGTAACTAAAATACCAAGTATGTTGTAGTAAGCTTAAAAAGTAATTCCTTTCTATTTGGTTTGAAATTCAGAGATGTACTATGAAATATTACGAGTATTAAAATGTGCATCCACGTGCGAATTGGCCAAAATTTATTTAGGGCTAAACGTGAGTAAATAATGTATACATATCGGTACAATATTGGTTTTGCTTAAATATCATTGGTTGGGCTAACATCACGGTAAAGAAATTGCTGTAACTACCGAAGGGATGGGATGCAAAAATGTTTATTAGTGGTGCACTTCTAATTTTATTACCTTATACATCAAATTTTCTTAATAACAATTTTCGATATTATTAAAAATAAAGGTACAACTTTACTCCTGCGTAAAATTCATAATTTTCGACAAACCTCGTATACGACTGAAAAAGTTGATACCTGGTGATTTCATTTAAGTTTTTAGACCATGTAGAACTTTTTATGACGAATAACTTTTTTCATAAAACAAATAAAAAGTTTTCCACATGGTGCCACTTAAGTAACACTAGGGTTGCCACCTTTTTGAAAAGTGAAAAAGGACTACGATGCTGACAGGGGCTCTCGTATACAAAAAGCAAAAAGTCCTCATCCTTCTAAACTTCTAAAAAAAAACGGGGAGTCGACAACCAAAACATCCTCGTTTTGTACAAACCATGTCATGCCCCTTCCAAAAATATGTGCTGTCAGTCAAAAAAGACTTTTGTCGTAAAAGAGGACACTTGCCGTAAAAAGGACATTTTAAGCTTTAAAAAGTCGCAAGGACATTTTGCTTGTTAGTTTTATTCAAGTAAAAATTTAAAAAATTGAAAATTCAAAGCAATATTGCAAATTAATAAAATAGGTAATAATTTAATGAAATTTCTCGATAAAATAGTTATTTATGCAACAAGTGTATAAAGTTACTCTTTTTTGACGAATGTGAGTAATGTGGACACGAGCCGTAGGCGAGTGCGACAATCACATGAATCAAAACAAGGACTTTACACACGAGTTGCATACAATATTTTTCTACTAACATACACTTTATCCACTAATATTAGAAATATAAAAAATACTTTTTTCACTAAAATAAGTTTTTTTCACTTTAAGAACTAGTGAAAAAAGTACAAATTTACACACGGTAGTAGAAAAACAATTAATTGTAAACTACCTTTAAATAAAACACTAAAACTGTGTTTATAGTAGAAAGATCATAAATAATCTAATTGTGTTTAATACAAAAAATAATAAAAAATATAGATATAAGCGACAAAGCAATTAGCAGACGATGAAGACTATTTTTCTAGCGATAATTACAATGATTTATTCCCTCAAAAATGTGTTTAATTTCTTGTGTCTTGTTCGTCTTAATAGTGGTAA